>CM069905.1:149575972-149770972 GCA_036172215.1 Camellia granthamiana | reverse complement strand
AATTCCCCAGACAGAAAACGGCCATGGCGAAGTCATGTTGTACAGCTTTGACGGCAGAATGTTCATGCGATTTGCATGAATTTGACACTTGTGACATCGCCGGACGAAACCAATACAATCCTCCTCCATGGTGGACCAGTAATAACCCTGTCTGAGAATCTTTCATGCTAACATTACCCCATTCATGTGTGCACCACATTCTCCCCCGTGGATGGCTTCCATTAGGCGCTTCGACTCTTCGGCATCAACACACAGTTTATGCATTCCCAGATGACCCCGTTTATACAGTTTACCCCCGCAGATGATGAACTGGACTGCCATTCTCCTGATTGCCCTTTTGTCTTTGGCATTTACCCCTGGCGGGTATGTTTCTTTTTCCAAGAAGTTCCAGATGTCGTAATACCAAGGGTGTTCATCCTGAACCTCATCTATGGCTGCAATTGACTCATAGGCAGGTGCAAATTTCTGGTCGATGATGACTGGACGCATTCGGACTCCACACGGGATGTCTATCATAGATGATAGAGTTGCTAAAGAATCTGCGAACCTGTTGTTCTCCCTTAGTAAATGAGTAAAACTTAGATTCTCAAACCGAGGAATCAGCAAATCCAAGGTTTGGTGATACATCATCATCTTTTCCTCTTTCACTTTCCAGTCTCCTTTAGCTTGAGACACAACAAGGTTCGAGTCCCCAATGACGTCCAACCGTCTTGCCCCTAGTTCCAGGGCTGTTTCTAGGCCAGCAATGCACGCCTCATATTCTGCTTCATTGTTCGAGACTTTGAACCGGAGTTTGAAGGCTAGAGGGATACGGGAATTGTCGGGTGCTATCAGCAACACTCCTATCCCATACCCATGTTGATTTGATGCTCCGTCAAAGTACATCGTCCAAGTTTCTTCGTCGATATGCAAAATTGATTCATCCGGGAACAAATATTCAACTGCTTCATCCCCCTCAACCGGGTGGTCGGCAAGGAACTCTGCCACTGCTCTTCCTTTTACTGACTTGCGTGTCACGTACGTGAGATCAAATTCGGAGAGCAACAGCAACCAACGAGCTAGCCTACCCGTAAGCGCTGGTTTCTCGAAAAGATATTTGATGGGATCAAGTCGTGAAACCAACATTACAGAGTGAGCTAACAGGTAGTGCCGCAGCTTCCTGGTAGCCCATACCAAAGCTAAGCAAGCCTTCTCCAACGGTGTGTACCGAGTCTCATACTCTAGCATCTTCTTGCTCAGATAGTAGATGGCTCTCTCCACCCTGTCTTCAGACTCTTGTGCGAGCATACAGCCCATTGTGGTCTCAGTCACTGATAGGTACAAAATCAACGGTTTCCCTGGTTCTGGTGGTGACAACACGGGCGGGTTCTGTAAATATTCTTTGATCTGCTCAAACGCTGCTTGACATCGGCCGTCCCATTGAAATTTCTTGCCTTTCTTCAAGAGACCAAAAAGTGGTTCACAAGTCAAGGTTAATTTTGAGATAAACCGTCTTATGAATTGCACTTTACCCAGAAAGCCTCTCACCTCCTTTTCAGTCCTTGGTGGGGGCATCTCTAGGATGGCCTTGATTTTGGAAGGATCGACCTCGATGCCTCTTTGTGTAATTAGAAACCCCAGCATTTTTCCCGCTGTAACACCAAACGTACATTTTTGAGGGTTCAGCTGCAACCGGAATTCCCTGATCCTTTGGAAAAACTTATGCAAGGCGGTGTAGTGGCCCTCTCTTTCTTTGGACTTGACAATCATGTCGTCCACATACACCTCAACCTCTTTGTGGATCATATCATGTAATATTGTGGTCGCGGCCCGTTGATAAGTAGCTCCAGCGTTCTTCAACCCAAACGGCATTACCCTGTAGCAGTATGTCCCCCACGGGGTGGTGAATGCAGTCTTTTCCCTGTCTTCTGGTGCCATTACTATCTAGTTGTATCCTGAGAAGCCATCCATAAATGAGAGCAATGCATGCCCTGCTGTGAAATCTACCAACTCATCGATGTGCGGTAAGGGGAAGTCGTCCTTCGGACTAGCTCTGTTCAAATCCCTGAAGTCCACACACACCCGGATCCTGCCGTCCTTCTTCGGCACCGGAACAATGTTGGCCAACCAAGTTGGATACTCAGATACCAGCAGGAAGCCTGCGTCGATTTGCTTGGTGACCTCTTCCTTAATCTTGAGAGCCCAGTCCGGGCGGATCCTTCTGAGTTTCTGTTTGACAGGTCGAGCCTCGGGGTCAAGAGGGATCCGATACTGTACAATCTCAGGATCGATTCCAGGCATGTCTTCGTAGGACCACGCGAAAACATCTTTGAAATCTTTTAATAAAGCGACTAGTCGCTCGCGTTCCTCCGAAGACAACGTGGACCCGATCTGGACCAGCCGCGGGTCCTCCTCAGTACCAATGTTCACGGTAATGATTTCGTCCATTAATGACTTAACAAATCTCTCTTGCTCTTGCTCAATTAAACGTTGCAAAACCGGAGGAACTTCGTCCTCTTCGTTTTCATCAAAGTTTTGAAAGTCTGAATTAATACAATAAATCAAGGGCACAGAAAAATACTCAGAAACCACAGATAGTTCATTCTCATTAGGCACAGCCAGATCATCCAATTCATCGGTTACAACAGACTCAAATGAAAAGGAAAAAGACGACCTAGACAGGACTGTGGCATCCGGGTTAACACCCCTAGGAGTACCAGACTCAGACTCAGTCGAGCTGGAACCTGATTCCGACTCACAAGACTCGGTGGAATCAGATTCCGGCTCACTACCTGACCCGGTGCTGCTGGACAAAAATCCCTCCTCGTATTGCCAAGTGAGAGAGGGTGCGATGGATGCATCCAAGATAGCTGCTGGTTGGCTCGCGGCCGTTTCATCCCCAATCATGGAAACCTCGGAGTTATCCCCCAAGCACTTATGGTCGATCGGAGGATCAGAGAGTAGACATGCCAACGCTACCCCCCATTTCAAATTCTGTGCCCTCAGGATCCACTGCCTTATTCCGCTCAACCTTAGCTGATGGGTCCGTCTGCTCTTCGGCAACATCCTCCCCAGGTAGTTGCAGGTCAAAAAAGATCTCAAAACCGGGCACGCGCTTCTTCTCCGCGTTTATCCACGGTTCTGGGAAGCCGCAAAATGGAAAATCCTCCCCCTCCCGGACGAAGCGTCCGTTCAGGGTGCCCTGAATGGGCCTATGCATCAAGTCAAATGGCTTCCCAGCCTGCTTTGCTCTGGCCCTTCCGGCCATTTCTTTCCCTTTCCTCACCCAGTCTTCTTTGGTGGGCAAATAACCCAATCCAAAGATATGCAAGTTATGTGGCACTTCGGCCAATGTTGCGACGCCTTTCCTGCCGCTCCTTCCTAATCCCATCCCGGGGATGTGTTGTAGCTTGTTCATGAGGTAGACGGATTGAGCACTGACGTACATACCTTCATTCACAGCCATAATGTTTTGCACAACCCGGGCCTCGGCCAGAGTAAATCCTGATATAAACACGTCCTCCATGCCGTGTTCGATTTCTAGGACTGGTGTAGACACCTCCGGAGGGGGATGGATCGATGAATTTCCAAACACGATGGCTACTCCCTTTCCATAGGGGTATTTCACCATCTGATGCAGAGTGGACGAGACGGCCTTCACCTGATGCAACCACGGTCGCCCCAGAAGTAGGTTGAAAGTTGCGGGAACCTCCAAGACATGGAAATCTATCTCGTGTTGTCCAGGTCCAACCTTCGTCTGAATCTTGACAGTTCCCATCACTTCTCTGCTGGTATTATCGTACGCTCTGATCACCTGAGTTGTCGGGATGAAGTCCGCGGGCTTCAACCCGATTGCATACGCTGTTCTGGCTGGGCAGACATTGATAGCAGGTATCAACAAGTACCACCGGTATCCACTTGTCTTTACATTCCACGGAAATGTAGAGAGGTTTGTTATGATTCACGCCCTCAGGCGGCAGTTCCTTGTCTGAAAAGGTTAATGCCGGGGAATCCCCTCCCGGAAAAACCAGCCCGATTAGTTGCTCTGGTGTAGTATCGATTGAGAGTTTGGCCTTGTCCATGGCAGATAGGACAGCCTGTCTGTGTACCCGTGAAGCCATAAGCAGTCCCCAGATGGAGATGTCTGCTTGTATTTTCTTTAATTGCCTCAGCACAGCTTCTTCTTCAATCTGTTTCTCTCTCTGTTTCTCAGCTTCCTTGTCTTTACCAGATGCTTCTGGTTGGTCTAGGTGCGGGGGCTTGAAGTACCGCCCACTCCTGGTCATGTGGTCCACCTCATCGAGGTACCAGGTATTGTCTGGTTGATTTACTCCCCAATCTTCGTCTGTGTGGGCAAGACATAAGTCGTCGTCTTCCCACCACATCCCGTTAGCATCCAGAAGACACCTGTCTGGTTCTGGCAGATGTGTACTCTCAGTACCTTCATCCCATATGCTCATAGCATTGTCCGTTCTTGTGCCCACAGCACTCTCAGCCCCTTCATGGGCTTTTGCCTTTCTGATTCTCTCGGAATCCCAAAACTTCTCCTGTTCTGTCTGCGTTGCTGCAGTTTGTTGTTCCATTGTCTTTGCATCCATAACGCTTAAGTCCCGAGCGGAATTCTTTGTACCGGCGCTCTCCGGCAATCTATTCTGACTCTCGGTCCTTCCGGCCACAGTTGATACCCTCGCCCCTGCCGGGCTCTGCTCTGGCTGAAACTCCACAATATCAGGCTGATCATCTAGCCAGCCGGTGGCCTCCGCCGACTCCTTATATTCAAACCAGTTGATTGTTGCATCTCCTGATTCTTGGTCGTTGAAGAACTGGAGGTTGGCGAAGTCCTCCTCCACTGTCGCTAAATCATCTGCCCCTTGTTCAAGTCTGTCCCCCTGAATCATGCACAGCTCAGCTTTTTCTGGCAACCCCACACTCAGCTCAGACCGGCCCACTGATAAAATGTATTCGCTTGGATCATAGGCTCCCCCAACGTAATTCCCAGACCGCTTGACCCCAGATTCAACAACTCTGTTCTCCTCTGAAACCTGCCCTGTTCCATCTTCAGTGGTCACCACCTTTGACTCGGATTGGGTCGTGAAGGTGTCCATCATGCACAAGGAATCGGTGCAATCAGGAAGGATCACCTCCGGCTTGGGTAGGTGAGAGGGAGTAATATAGATACTAGGATCGTAGGATACGACCCCAGTTTGGATGAAGTTGACTCTTTTGGGTGGTGGATCTTGGTTATGGGTAGGGAGTGGGTTGGTTGTGACGTTAGGTCTATCTGGAGGTAGAATAATATTTTTGTCGATGAGGTCCTGAACCTCGTGACGCAGCCTGAAACAATGGTCGGTATCATGACCGTGCTGCTGGTGGTAGGCACAGTATTTGGCTGGGTTGTGAGAGGGGGGGAGTGGATTTGGTGGCGGCCTCGGCTCCAGGGGTTTTAGATGTCCCTTTCTAATCAAGACCCCCAGAACTTTGGACAAAGGCATGTATAGTGGCGTAAAGGTTCTTTGGCCTCTGGGCTGGAATCTCGGGGCTTGGGTACTGCTCCCGGATGTACTGGAAAAGGGGGTGGCCGCCATGGGCCTTGGCTGGGGAGGGGGATTGGTGGTGACCATACTGACCTCCGAAGTCCTTGTGTTTGCAGCGCCACTCGGGCCTGCGTTGTTATTGCGGTTGAATGTCCTCCGGGGTTACTCCCGGTCCTGGTCAATCAGACCTTGCTTCATCGCATCCTCGATCTGTACCCCCATCTCGTGTAAGTCTGAGAAGGTGGGAAAGGGGAGTACGATCATCTTCTGCATGAGTTTTGGTTGGAGATTGCGCACAATCATCCTAATTTGATCTTTGTCTGTAGGCCTCAAGGTCATCATCGATGCCTTTGCCCTCCATCGAGTTACGAAGTCTGAGAAAGTCTCCTTGGCCTCTTGCCTCGTCGTTTCGAGATCACGAGTTGTAATCTCGATCTGTGTATTGTACGAGTACTGTGCAACGAAGGCCTCAGCCATCTCATCCCAGTTTCTCTTTACCTCATCTTCTAACTTCGCATACCAAATGGCTGCCACGCCCGACAAAGTTCGGCCAAACAGGGAAAGCTTTTGTGGTCGGGTTAGGCCCATTGGCCGCAGGATGTTTGAAAATAGCCGGAGATGGACCATAGGATCCCCGGACCCATCAAAACGATCAATCTGTGGCATCTTGAATCTGTCTGGCAATGTTACGGCCACGTCGGTGTATCCATCTTCGATGTCTGGGATGGCCTTCACCCCCTGAGACTTCTTAAAAAGCTTCTCCAATTTGCTCAATTTCAGAGCTGTATGGTCTATTTCGAACTCGAAAGGAGAGTCCGGATGGTTGGCAGGTGTATGAGTCTTGGACAGCTGAGGCAGAAGCGGGGGTGGAGCCAACCCCGTTGGATGGCCTGTGTCCTCTTGAGTGTTCTGGACATTGGGTAAGGTATTTTGAGTGTTCGGGAGGATATTCTGAGGATTTGGCAGGGTATTCTGACCAGTGGATGCCTGCTCGGGTAATGGAGCTCCGGGCGGAGGAGGAGCTGGGTGTGAGGTTGATGTTCCGGTTTGCTGCTGGAGCCTGGTAATGAGCTCAGCCTGTTGGGCCATAACTGTAGCCTGTTGCTTAGAAAATTCCGTTTGGCGGATGGCATCCTCTTGCATCTGTCTCATGCTCTCTTGCATTTGGTGCATCATCGCCTCCATCCCTGATGTATTCGGCGGATCCATCTGAATAACCGGTAAGTGTATCTCTATAGCGGAAATAGCAACCTCAGTCGGATTGTTCACTGCTAAGGTAGGCCTCTGCCCTGATGATCTCTGCTCAGACGGACTGCGCCTTCTCGGCCTTCTCCTAACAACTAGGGGTAATGAGTGGAACACTGGATGTCCGTCAATCAGATCCTCGGATCGAATAAGTCGGCGACCTCGTGTCCAAAGTGCTTGGGGTATATCTACTGGTTCGGAAGCAATTGTGCTACAAACCTGCCCTAGCAAAAAGATAAATAAAGCGAAAAGGAAATAAATAACCAGAAAAACGGACAGCATAACAGCTTAAATTAAATACACAACACACAGTCGGGCATACAACACACGGTTGATAAGCTGGGTATACACTGTCCTCAATCACTGATTACTGTCCCTGTATCACTGTTTCTCAAAACCGAATCTGATATCCGCAGACAACTGATTCTCAAACGACTGGATGATGCCCGTAGGCCTGACGCCCAATCTCAAAAACTGATGCCCGCAGGCCTGATGCGACTCATAAACTGATACATGCATTCCCTGTAGAGACGCACTCTAACAAGCACATAACAGATAAGTGAGAGCCAAAACACCCCTATGTTGGGGTAGGGTTTCCCTGTCCTATTTTGTCAGGAACTAGGGTTTCACTATGCACGCAGCGGTTTCAAACAACCTATAAACGGGTAAGCAGCCTGTCCTAGTTTGGAATGGTCACTATGGATCCGAATATGCACTAGGTCGAATGGTCAAAAAGGGTGCCCCGGTAAAACCGGAGTTTGTGTTCCCATGCTGTCAGAGCCCAGAGCCGATCAGCCTTATGGTCATGCCTTGACAAGATAAGCCTCCGGCAAATCGTTCGGGAATGGCATATGGCAAACACCGTGTCCTAGGCGCACCAATGCAAATGCAATGCAAAGAAACACACAAGTGTAGTCAAAACCAGATATCATAAATTCGAGTCAAGTTCTCTAAATCCCCAGCGGAGTCGCCAGAAACTGTAGACGTCCCCGAACGCATCCCGGGGAGAGGAGTGCGAATCCCCCCCGTTCTGGTTCGATATTGGGTCACTACAGTTCGAAGGACTCAAATGTCACGGTTCTAAATCTCGAACCAAAGAGTCCAAATCCGGCAAATCGTTTTGAAAACAGATTTTTTGAAAGAAGTGCCAAACATGGACTGCTTTGCCAAATACAGAGTCGCCACCTAAATATTTTTAATGGGAAATTTAGGAAACCCTGACTCGGTGCCAAAGGCCACGTGTCCGTCATCACCAAAGTTGCCTCGGCTCGGGAACTTAGGAACGATTGGGGAAGGTCACTTCGTGAGCACCCCCGCTCGCCCGATCAAAGACCGGCCTCTACTAACCATGATATCTTATTTTGAAAACATTGTATGTTCTTATTCCGGTTATTAGCCTAGGTTACTATGTGATGCGCACAGCATACAAGTATAGACTGAGTCGTCTGAATTGGAACAAAACATTTCACGTTTGTTTTTGAAAGATGGTTTGCTACCCGCAGGTAGGCTTAAAATGCAGATTTTGCCACCCTCGGGTGGGCTTAGAAAAACATGGTGTTGCCACTATCTAGTGGGCTTAAAACAAATATTCAATGCATTATTCCAATTCAGATAACCCAACCTTCACCCACAGGCATTCAGGCAGTTATATCACATAAGCAAATAGCCTCATGGCAAGCATGCTATTTATGGCAGTCACTCACACACATGCAAGGATGCTAAAGCATAAAAACTCACCGAGTACTCCAAGCCAAAACAGAAACTACATTAGAAATCATGCATGATCCTAAGTATACTGAAATGCCTAATGCAACACATGCAAAAATGCAAACTATAGCAGGCTCGGCTATTCTAAACATGGCATATGATGATGCTACAACTGACACGTATTCAATTTGGAATTGAAATACAAATGCAGTTTGTATGATGCGCCGAGCCCGGTGCGTGCAAAACAGATGAATGATGCAAACATGCTGTCATACTGTATGCTAATTGAAATATGCCCTAATCTAACCATTGTAAGCAGGTAAATAAAAGGGGGAAAGACGTGGGGTTGGAAGACATACATCACACTCACCCACACTTATTACAATTATGCCCTCGCGCAGAGGGTCTAAATAAATATACAGTCCCAAATGAAAGAATAATACAGTCCCAAAATATTACAGTCCCAAATAATATACAAATTCCTAATTAATTAACAAATTAAATAAGAAAAATGTAAAACTGGCATGCAAGCCAGGGGCTGCCTTGATTCTGATGAATGATGTATGTTTAGGCTGCTTTGGCGCTGAAATCCATTGGGATGCCCCAATTAGCCTCTGTTTGCAATGTTTCTCGAAATGCGTGCCAGACTCCGAAAAGTTGCTGATTCTTCATTTTGCTACAACAGAGAGCAGGAAAGGGGCATAGCAATGTATTTCACAAATATATGCATGCCTCGATCCTCGTGCCACCAATCACGCATATCGATGCATGATGGCCGAGGAGCCGAATTGCACAACTCAATATAGAATGGATGCATATAAATGCTACAACAAAACCTAACTCCATCATGGGTAATCCAGAGTGTCGGTGACTTGGGAATTGAGACTCGTTCCGTCACTCAGGGTGCGAAACGTGCCTCGTTTCCCGTGCAATATGCATGATATGCATGAAATGCAACTAAGATACAATCCTAACATACGCAATATTATAGAATGACATGCCTCGAAATGCGTGCACACGGGCACGCAAACCGAGGCAATGGCCCTAAGGCATGAAATGGCAATACGCAATGCAAATTGGACTTACACTAACACGAGTGGACCTCAGCCACACTCACATAAGAGGCCGTCGGATAAAAGTAAAGTGCCTCGAAATGCGTGCACACGGGCACGCAAACCGAGGCAATGGCCCTAAGGCACAGAATGACATACAAATGCAATGATGGGCTTATACCAACATGAGAGGGCCTCAGCCACACTCACATAGGACGCCGGAGGATGAAAAATGAGATGCCTCGAAATGCGTGCCTGTGGGCACGCAAACCGAGGCAATGGCCCTAAGGCATAGAATGACATACGAAATGAGACGTGGCATATGGCATATGGAAAATGCAAATTTCAGCAGCCAAAATGATGCAAAAAACAGCTCCCGAATTATAGCAAAATTAAACCCGATGCCCGAAATGCTATGCTGAGTACCCGAAATGACTTGCAGCTATGCCAAACATGCACAATATGGACATGAAGTGTAAAGACAGATGCTAGGAAGTCCCTAAACTAGCATTTTTCCAGTACAAAGCATGGCCAAAAAACAATCACAAGTATGGCAAAAATAGCATGCAAAAATGGGGGGAAAAAAGGGGAACAATGAAGCAGATGGTATACGTAATGCTCAAACTGAAAAATACAGTTCTACAACACTGAAGAGGGACCAAAAATATGAACATTTACAGTAGATGACAACCCCCAAAACAGTATGTAGATATGCTCAACATAGCATGCAAAATATGAGCCAAAAGAGGGCTATAAAGAGAGGTATACCAAGAATTCACCAAAAAGCCTAAGACCCTTAATGAAATATGTCAAGAAGACCAAAATATGACTCTTTCCAGACCTGATGATGGCCAAAAACAGAATCTAGATAGGCTTAACAAAGCATGCAAAAATGGGGGTCAAAGAGGGGTATAATGACAAGTATAACATGGAGACCCCCAAAAAAGTTGATCCCTTCTACAATGTTGTAGAGGGATCCAAAATAAGCCTACTCACAGTTCATGACATGCTCCAAAACAGATCGCATGTAGGCCAAACAAATCATGCAAATTTACGGTAAATGTGAGAGATTATGAAGCGAGTGCATGATAGAAAGGCCAAAAAGGGTTAAGCCCTTCTTCAATGTTGAAGAGGGGCTCAAAATAGGCCCACTCACAGTTTACATCAGGCTAGAAAACAGATCACACATAGGCCACATATTCAATGCAAAATAATGGCATATAAGAGGATATTGAAACAAGTGCAAGATGGAGGGCTCAAACAGGGTTGAGCCCTTAAAAAAACATGAAGAATAGCTCAAAATAGACCTAGTTTTAGTTAGGGTCGGAGCCCAAAACAGTAAGCAAATAGGGCTAAAAAATAAGGCAAAAAAGTGTTACAAAAGAGGGAGATTGAGACTTACCCTTGAAGACCTCTTCTTTTCTACCTCTTGGCTTGAGGAATGTTGCTTTTAAGCCTCTAAGAACCTCTCCTTGCTGCTGGAAATGGAGTGGTGATGGTGGTGCTTGGTAGTAGTGAAGAAATGGTGCCAAAACTTGAGATTTTGAAGGTTTTGGAGAAGGAGATGTATGCCAATGTCTATGAGCTCTTAAGGGAGGTTTTTCTAACCCTAATGAAGGAGCTGGCCAGCCCCTTATATGGACCAAAAAAGGGTGTAAAGGTGGAGGGAAATGCACCCAAGCTTTCCCTCCCAAAATATCCCCCGGATCCAGATCTTTTCTGGGGGAAACAGCTATACAGCTGTAAAGTGTGGACTGAGAGGATCATGGCCGGCCTTTCACTTTTCTTGGAGGTGGCCGGCCGGCCACCCCCCATGGCCGGTCGGCTAGGGTTCAAAAGGGTCACTGAGAATTTCTGGCCGGCCACCAAAGGTTGGTGTCCTCCCATGTGTGTACAACAAGGCCCTGTGGTTGGAATTTGGCAACTCTGAAACAGGAGAGAGAATAGGCCACTTGAAAGAGGGGTTCAAAAGGTCCAAATGCAATTACTGGCCAGCCATGTGTTTTTAGGGTCCTCCCATGTGTGTACAACACAAATATGTGGTTTTGGCTCGAAGAAAATGGCCCTAGGGTGTTCAACATTAGCCCGGAAGTGAGAAAAACGGGCGCCGGGGGGGCGCCGGAGGAGCATAACTGGTTGTTTGAGACAATTACTGTCCTCCCACCCTCCAGTGACCTTCCTTATGGTAAAACAGAGGTACCTGCCAAAAATGAACGAAAACCAATGCAAAACGAATGCTCGGGGGCCAAAACACGCAGTTCGGGATCCCGAAAACCGGCTGTTAAGCACCGAAAGTGGTGTTTGGCCACGAAGTGGGTATCTAAGACCCCAGTGTCCCTTGAAAGGGAGTAAATGAGATGCATGCCAAAAACCGGAGGAATCGGAGATGGTCGGGTGGTCCCGAACCGAGGCACACAGCCTGACGGCTCCGAAAACCGGGATCCGGGCTCCGAAACGGGCAAAATGGCCTACGACCACGAAATGTAGCCCACGGCCACTGAGAGATAGTCTACGGGACCTCTCCCTCCCCTCAGGAAAGAAAACAGAGAAAACCGAGCCCGGTTCGCAAACCGAGGCAAGGCACAGAAGAGAGTTCGGAAGTCCGGAGGCAGGGCGCACGGCCGCGACTCTGAGACTTCTGAACGAGCACAATATGCAACATCACCGAGCGCTCAATCGGCGACGTCTGAGTCTTAAGGTCGGTCAAAAATGGGGTGTCTACAGTCCCAAGCCTCCCAAGCTATGTCCTTGGAGGTGGCATGCTATCTGTACCTGAAAATGATGTCCCATATAGGGTGAGCCACATCCCAGTAGAAATACACTAAACCTACCATAAACAATGTCTAAAATAATAGCATTCAATAGATGGTCCACACTTATGTTCCGATTTATACTGTGTTACAGTTTAATGACAATCATGTCCACATTACATTTCATTTTCCATTTCTTATCCAATTCTCAATTCATTACTATGGCTCAGAACCTGGCCAAACAACCTACATGAGATAGTAACTCATATTAAACATTTTCTCATTTCACAATAGATAAACATGTTAGCTATATTAACACCATCGCTAGATAAGCATATGAGCTATATCAATACTTCCATAGATAAGCATATGAGCTGTATTAACATTTCGACGGATAAGCATATGAGCTATATCACCGGAGTCCATCCCCTATCTTCTCCCAAACATTAACCGGTTTAGAGGTCCATCCCCTATCTTCCCCTAAACCGTGGAGTACATCCCCTATCTCCTCCCACACAACACCATGCATATAAACAATTATCATATACATCATCAATCAATACATAAAGTTAATGTATTCTTTCAACCGTCATATTCGATGACACATTCCATTGATTAGTTTTAGTTTGCCTAATCATCATGCATTGTCTACAACAATCACGACTATCCTCCACCGATAGCCCAAAGCAGTTATTTCTAAACAGGAAATAAATGCACCAATGGATAAAATATCAACATTATGTCTAGGTGAGCGATAAATTAATCCAACCACGCCCTTTCATCCCATACCTTCCCAATCCCAATATTCTCAATTCAATTTCTCATATTCCGAAATTAATTATACAAACTAATTTACCAACAAATTAGGGTATTTTCCGATAATTCTCACAACAACCCTAAGGTTCCATTTTCATCAATAATTCAACATTTATTCCTTTTCTCAATGTATAACATACATTTGGGTTTATAAATTTGAAAACCCCTCTTTTGGAAATTACATAATGACCCCAAACTTTCTCAAAATTACCCACCAACCCCCCAACATATCGAAATACTAAAATTCAAAGAGAAAGCTCATAAGATGGAGTAGGATATCCCTACCTCGAAGTTAGAGCTCAAATGGAGGAGTTGAAGAAACCAAAATGCTCCAAACACCAAGATCCACGGATCAAAACGAAGCCCTCGACGATCAATACAACTTTTACAAAGGCCAAAGGAAAGGGAAGCACTCTAACTAGATCAAACCCTAGAGAGAAGGGAGTTTCTAGAGAGAGAGACTCTCAAAAATCGGCTTTGGAAAAGTAAGAGAGAGAGAGTGAATGCAAAAAGTGATTTCAAAATGCCCAGCTGCCAACTAATATACGACATTCTCGCTCGAGCGGAGAATAGAGCGCTCGAGCGTCAAGCACAAAAATCTGGACACGCTCGAGAGCAAGAAAGCCCGCTCGAGCGCCAAGACACAAGAATAAAGTACATCCGCTCGAGCGCGAAAACCAGTCCGCTCGAGCGTAGATTCCCCCATCCCAGAACTTTCACAGACAAAGCACTACCCGCTTGAGCGTAAAGAAACCCGCTCGATTGTGAAAAACACACCTGCAGAAGTTTCGCAGAGGCACGAAATACTGGGAGTGTGTAAACCCCGCTCGAGCGCAAGAAGGCCCGCTCGAGCGCCAGAAGGCCCGCTCGAGCGGACAACCAAAAACCAAACTCCGCTCCAGCGCAGAATGACCCGCTCGAGCGTAACACTAAAAACCTGGGCAACTAGATTTGAGACTTAGGCTCAACCAACTTGTAACACACCTGCACAAGACATCCAAAAACTCAAACATACGGAATTAAAGGACGACAACAAGATAAACAACCACCAACTCCACGGAACCAAAGTCCGGAATACGACAACTACAAAAAGGGAAAACCGGGATCGCTATAGCCTCCATGCCATAGGCCAATAAAAAGGGTGTTTCTCCAGTTAATCGCTGAGGTGTGGTACGGTAGGCCCATAAAACATGGGGAAGTTCCTCGGCCCACTTGCCGTTTGCTCTTTCCAACCTCTTCTTCAGACCGTCTAAGACTACTTTGTTAGAAGCCTCAGCCTAGCCATTAGCTTGGGGGTACACCGGTGTAGAGTTGTAGAATTCTATCTTGTATTCTTCGCAAAAGCCCCTGAAGATTTTGCCATCAAACTAAGTACCGTTGTCGGATATTAATGCCTTGGGTATGCCGAACTGAGTTATGATGTTCTGCTAGATGAATTTCTTGATGTTTTTCTCTTTTATGGATGCTAGTGCTTCTGCCTCCACCCACTTTGTGAAATAGTCCGTTGCTGTGAAAAAAAAAACTTTTTGTTGCCGAGGCACAGTTGGGAGTAGTCCTACTATGTCCTGGCCCACATTACAAAGGGCTACGAGCTGGTCAATGGTAAAAGCTCTCTAGCTGGTTGATATTTAGTGTGTGAACTTCTGACATTTCTCGCACTTCTTGACATATTTCCCTGAATCTGCTTTCATGTATGGCCACCAATACCCTTATGAAATTGCTTAGTAAACCAGCGACCTTCCCTCTTGGTGGCTTCCGCAAACGCTTTCATATATTTCGAACAAAAATGCCTCGACCTTATTGGGATGGACACACTTCAAGTAAGGTCCTGTGAAGGACTTTTTGTATAATGCTAGTGATGGGGAGAGCCAAAATTGCTGTGATTTTGCTCTAATTTTGTTGGCTTCTTTCTTTTCTTCGGGTAAGATGCCATCTTTTAAAAATATTATGATGGTGTCCATCTAGGAAGGACCTAGCTCGGCACTACATGCTTCGGCTGCTTCGGGTTCTTCAATACTTGGTCTGGGTAGGAAGTCAATCAGCAATGGGTGTGGAATAGATATATCTACCATTGACGCAAAATCGGCCAGCTCATCTGCTTTGCTATTTTCTTCCCTATCGATTTGCTTTATCCGGACTACTTCAAACTTTATGATCTCATTTTTGACCAAGTCTTGGTACTTAGCCATCCTATCATCCTTTGCCTCGTAATTGCCTGAAATCTAATTGACTACCAGCTGAGAGTCACTATACACCATCAGCTCGGTGGCCTTCATGCGAAATGCTGATTTTAGACTTGCTAGCAATGCCTCATACTCCGCCTCATTTGTTGGATGTTGGGAAGCCAAGGTTGACTGTTTGTTCAATTGTTAGGCCATCCAGTGAGATGAGGACTATGCCTAGTCCTGCACCGTGCCTGTTGGATGCTCCATCTGCGAAGAGTTTCTACATCTCTCCAACGAATAACTTCCAGCAAGTGGAGGGGTCTGATGATGTCTTAGGATCAGTGGTGTTGCCGATACCTTCATCTGGGTTAATGTCTGTCGTTGGGCTTTGATCCTCACTGTTTTAAGACTTTATTTTTGGGTGAGGCCTTACTGGCAGTGCTGTGGTTTGTTCCTTCTTCCCTCTCCTCAAGCCCGAATGGCTTGCTATGCAGTTGGGCGTCCTACGTTAGGGGCTGCGTAATTCCTCCGGCATTTTCCCCCCTCTTTCGGTTGCCCTAGTCAAGTCGATCGGGCAAACATGATGACTTCCTAGTGTGAACTCGGCTATAAAGTCTGCTAAAGCTTGGGCTTTTATTGCGGTTCTTTGTTGAAACTTAATATCGAACTGTCCCAACTCCACTGCCCATTTCAAGATTCGTCCAGAAAAATCCGTCCTCTCAAACAAGGCTTTTAAGGGGAAAAACCGTTAAGACAATCATGGTGTGGGCATGGAATAGTGTGACAACTTTCTTGAAGCCATCAAAAAAGCTAGGGCCAGCTTTTCTAAAGGCAGGTACCTTGTTTTAGCTCCCAGCAATGTTTTGCTAACATAAAAGATAGGCAGGTGTTGTGTTCCCTCCGCTTTGACCAACACTACGCTAACTGCATGCTGGGAAACTGCTAAGTACAAAAAGAGCTCTTCTCCTAGTACTGGGGTTACTAATAATGGGAGAGAGGTCACGTAGTCTTTCAAGCTTTCCAGGGCACGGTCGCACTCATCATCCCACTCAAACGCCTTCAGTGCCTAGAAGAATGGTCGACACCTGTCTGACGACCGACTTATGAACCGGTTGAGCGCGGCTGCTAGGCCAGTGAGATGCTGCACTTCTTTGACTTTGTTGGGCCTCTCAAGATCTTGGATGGCTTTGATCTGTGAGGGATCAGCTTCTATACCCCGGTTGGTCATTAGAAAGCCCAGGAATTTGCCTGAACCTACGCTGAATGCGCATTTAGATGTGTTTAGGTGCAACTTGTGGGACTTCAAAATTTGGAACATTTCATCTAGGTCCCTGAGATAGTCCCTCTCATCCCTTCTTTTGACCACCATATCATCTATGTAAGCTTCCATTATTCTGCCTAGCAATGGTGCAAACATTTTGGTGATTATCCGTTGGAATGTAGCCCCTGCGTTTTTTAGGCTAAAGGGCATGACCTTGTAGCAATATAGTCCTCTAGGTATTGTAAACGATGTGACCTCCTGATCTGGTTCATATATAGCAATCTAATAGTAACTACGATACGCATCAAGGAAGCTAAGTCGGTTATGCCCTGCTGTCACGTCCACCAGTTGGTCTATTCGTGGTAGGGGAAAACTGTCCTTTGGGCATGCTTTGTTAACTGTTTTGTAGTCCATGCAAACGCGCCATTTTCTGTTTTTTTTTTGGCACTACTATAGTGTTGGAAATCCACCTAAGATAGTGTACTTCTCTGATTGCTCCTGCCTCCAGCAAGTTTCCCACTTCCTTCGCCACTATCTCTGCGTGGTGGAGTGCCGATCGGCGAGTTCACTGTATAATTGGTCTGACAGTTGGATGGACATTGAGTTGATGGCAGATGAAACTTAGGGTCAATGCCAGGCATGTCGTACGGTGTCCAGGCAAACATATCGATGTTAGAGGTTAAAAATTCCACGACCTCTATTCTCTCAGTGCTGGATAGAGACAAGCTGAGCAAAAAGAACTTTTTTGGGTTCTTTTCATCTGTCCTTACCTCTACCAAGTCTTCCACTACTTTCTGTTCGGCTGCTTTGCCGACATCTGTAAACAGTTCATTGCTTTCTGGCTCCTCCACCATCTATACAAACCCTTTTGCAGCCCGGCTGCCATTTACAATGACGAAGCACTATTTTGACATGATTTGGTCTCCTAAGACTTCTTCAATCACTCCGGTTTCATTGGGGAACCGTAATGCCTGATGGTAGGTTGACACTACCAAACGCATGGCGTGTAACCATGCTCTTCCCAAGATTATGTTGTAGGTGGAAGGGACCTTCAATACCCAAAATTCCACCTGTTTTGTCATTGTTCCTGCCTTGACTGGCAGAATTATCTTGCCAATTGGCCATTTTGGCATTGAGTTGAAGCCAACGAGGGGAGATGTTGCAAGCACCAAGTCTTTGTCCTCCAATTTTAGTTGCTTGAAGGTCTTGTAGTACATTATCTCGCATGAGCTTCCTTGGTCAATCAGAATCCGCTTGATGTCGAAATTCTTGACGCGTAGAGTGACTACCAGCGCGTCATTGTGAGGGCAATGTAACCTTGTTAGATCCCTATCAGTAAAGTAGATGACGTTTATTGCTTTCGTTTTTCCCTTTTGACGGTAGGTTGTGCACTTAGTACCTTCCTCAAGTGCTCAGCCTTTTTGATCATCCCTTTGAGCTCATATACCCGCTCAGGTTTGACGATCCCATATATCATGTTAATTATGCCTTGGGGTAGACCGTCGACCGGTATCCTATTCAGCCTGCTATGGTCCTAGGGGGTTGGCTGTGTTCCCCTTTCTATGTCCAGGTGACCGGCGGCTACTAACTCCTCCAGATGTTGCCTCAATGGTGTACAATTTTCAGTACGGTGCCCTTTTTCATCATGGAAGGTGCAACGGTACCTCTCATCGTAGCCTCTTTGTGCTTCTCCTAACTTGCCTAGCCGCCGAATGAAGGGTTCATCGCGTATCTCGCTAAGAATTCGATAGATAGGTTTGTTGAATACCGTGGTAATGGCAGTGCGGACTCTCAACTTCCTTGTTTGGGGGTTCTCTCTGTTGGCTCGTCTGCCTCGCCCATTCTTGCTTGGTTGTTCTACTGTGTTGACTTTTGCTGTAGTCTTTCTATCTGGCACCACCGTTGTGCCAGATTTCACTTTAGCGCGGGCGCTATCTTCCTCTACCCGAATATGCTAATGTGCTCTCTCCATTAGGGCCTCCACTGTGAGGGGCAGTATCATCGTCATTGAATCCCTCAACTTGTTGCCTGTCAGTAAACCTCATTTGTATTGTGCGATGATGAGGTTTGTGGGGGCAATCCCCAATCTAATTAAAAGTCTCCCAATATCGACTATTGTAAGATTTCAACGTTTCCTTCTCGCCCATGTCAATGGAGAGTAGCTTGTCAATCTCCACCGGCATCTTGGTTTTTGTTCTGAATCTAATCACAAATGCCTCTGCCAACTGCGCCCACGAGGCTATGCTGTCTTCTGACAACCTTTCAAACCATGTTAGACCCAGGTCACCAAGGCTGGAAGGAAATAAGATACACATTAGAGCCTCGTTTTGCTGATACACTACCATAACCTGGCGAAAGTGGCTCAAGTGCATGTAGGGATCCAACCTTCCCTTATAAATTGTGAATTTGGGCTGGTGGAAGCCTAAGGGTAATGGTGCATTCTCTATCGCCGGAACGAACGGTGAACTCTGCAACCTTGCTAGCACTTTGTCGGCTGGTTCATAGGCAAGGCATGGCTCTGGCTTCCCAACCTCGACACTCCCATGCATCCTAAGTGCCAATCCTTGTAGTGCAGAGACTCTGCGGGGGTCTCACGCCCGAGTGTCTTCTTTCCTTCTTGCCCCTTCCTCAAGCACTGTTCGTAGGTCCACTGATCTTGGCAACTCCGTGTGCCCAGACGTCATTTGGTATAAGTGCGAGAGCCTATAACTGCTTCCTTCCGTGTAGGACCTTTCAGTTCTCGTTCTCTCAGACCTGGAGTAATGAGTCTTGGAAGTCCTTGATTGTGTATCGCCTGTCCTGAAGCTCCTACTTTCAACTTGTGATGGTGTGTCTTATCTGTCACGATCTTCCGAGTGGTAAGAGAGCGTGTTGCCTTTGCGCCCTTCTTCCGTTGCCACCCTTTTGCCCTTTATTTAGCGCTTCATTGTCTCCATGTCTGCCGCCATTCTCCGTATCAACTTGTCTTACTCCCTTACACGATCCTCCAAAATCTGTGGATCCAACGTTTGCATCTGCCTTTCAGGGCTTTGAGAGCGACGAGGGCTTGAGCCCCATCTCTCTCGTGTGTCTCTCCATGGGTTCCGTCGCTGGGGGTCTAATTCCGCCATAGGTGGGACAAAAGGTAATCCTTCGCACCTCCCACCTCCCTCCGGGGTCTATCCATCAATGGCAGAATGTAGTAAGTCTTCGTTGTCTGCCATTGATCTTAATTAAACAGGAAGCTTTGATCAAAAGGTTTTGTTCTTTGTGTGTTTTCCCACAGACAGTGCCAATTGTACAAGCATGAAATAATCTTCTCGTATAATCCTGTTGATCAAGTTTGCATTTCTCCAAATGTCGTCACTTTACTACTTGAAAACACAAACGTGAGCTAGCCGGCGGGTGTGTGCTGGAAACCTCTCCGATGCCTAAGTCAGTAAATAGACAATAAACACAAAAGCTCTGTGTATTTGTGAGTAGAAATTATGATACCTGTAGATAGGTCCTATCATGAGCTTTTATAGATTCCGCTTGGCACAATCCTAATGGGACTCTAATTCTAATGTAGAGTCCTCATAGGAATCACATTTCTAAAAGATAATGCCCATCCTTTCACACCCTCCTCACTGCAAGCCAAGTGAGATGGCATAAGTCCCTTTACCTCGACTCGGTAATAGCTCAACTGAGCTAAGAAGGCCTTGCCCCATGCTAGACAGAACAAGGGCAATTCTTAATCGAGATAACCACCGCGGATGCCCGCACCATCGCACCCCGGTCCTGTTTTGATATAACCATCTTGGCTCAAGCCTTAGGCCGAACACCCGTCCAGTCCACGACCGAGCCCACTCGCATTTTCACCCGCAGCACGACCCAATGGCCAAGAGTGAACCTAGCTCAGTCCATGCAATGGATGGCCTTAGCTCGGCATTATTTAGAAATAAATTGCCTTTTCAGTAATTATTTTAAGGGCGAATTACACTAACGGTTCCTGTAGTTTGAGACTTGTGTCACTTTGGTCTCTGACATTTTAATTGTGATACATTTGAACTTGAATTTGGAATTTCATTCCAAATAAAGATAATTGAAGACATTGTTGCTTCATTTCAAGGACAAAGTCGTTAATTTGATAAAATATAAATTAGTTTGACAAAAATAAATGTCAAAAAATTATTTTTAAATTTTTAAAAATTATTTCTATTCACTAAAAATAAAAATTATATAAAAATGACAAATCTTTTATATATTTTTTTATTTTTTTACCAAATTATTTTTAGTATGTGTTTGGATAATGATCATGTAATGGGTATTTATTTTTGTTGATATTTTTAGATAGTTATCATATAATAGATGGTTGTATTTTTTTTTAACAGATATTTTTTTATGGTTATCATGTAATGAATGGTGTAGACACCCCATTTTTGACCGTCCTCAAGACTTGGATGTCACCGCTTGAACACTCGATGATCATCTATGTTCGTGTTCGTTTTGAGTTCCCGGAGATATCGGCTGCGCGCCTTGCCTTAGGATCTCTCAACTCGTTTGTTGTGTGTTTGGTTTTGCACCAAATGCTTGTGCTTTTGCTTTGAGGGGTAGGGAATGGCTTGTTGGCCACCACCACACCCCCACCGGCCTTCCCTTTACCTCACCGGCCATTCATTGTTGCCACTAGCCATGGTTTCTTGATGCCAATGGCCGGTCGGCACTTGGTGTGGCCGGCCGGCATTTGTTTTGGCCGGTGACCTCTTTTGCTGGCCGGTGTGAACCTTCTGCACCCTCCACGCTTAGTGCATGCCAGCTGTGCCAGCTGGGATGCACAGACCCTACTCCCCATGCACGGGAGTAGCCTTTTTAAGCCTTTGACCCCCTTTTTCTTTCTAGAAGATTGAACCTTTGGCCAAGCTTCTTGGGGAAGCTTGGCCAGCTGTCCAAGCTTCCTCAAGAAGCCTTGAACCCTTTGCCCCTTTGACCCTTTTTGATATAGCTTCTTGGAGAAGCTTAGAACCATTTCCTTTGCCTATATAAGGATCCCGCTTCTTCCATTGATTGGGGTTGGAGGTTTTGAACAAAAAACCAGAGATTATACATATATACATCTGTCATATACTCTCTCTCTCTCTCTCTCTATATTTCCCTCTCTCTCATCCTTAGTGTGTGTTTAGAGGTCTAGAAAGTGTGTTTTGACCTTAGTTTTGCACTAAGACACACACCATCACACCTTGCTTCGACCTTGAGGGGCTTGGGGGGTTTGTTCTTGAGTTCTTGGACTGGTTTTGATCTAGAGAAGGTGGCTGGACCTGCTGTTCATCAAAGGTTCTTCAAGGGTAATCTCTTTACTTTAGATTCCCCAATCTTGCACTAGACTTTTGCCTATCTTGCTTATTGTTTTAGACTTTGTGTATAACTAGAAAAAGTCTTATTTTTGCATGCTTGAGACCTTCCATTAAGGTTGTTTTGGCATTTGGGGTCGACCTCCCCTTCTTAGGCCTTGTTTGGCCCTTTTGTACTTTCTCTTGTTAAGCTTTGTTTACCTTGGTGTGTTGGCCTTCTCACCACTGAAATCCGGTAGATTTTCAGTGGTGAGGAAGGGGTTCTAAGGTCTTGTAAAGGGGAGGGACACCCCTCTCCCTTAGTCCCTCATTTATGCATGTTTTTGGCTCATAAGGATAGCATGCATGAGTAGTTGCATTTGGTACCATTTCAGAGGTTTTTGGTTGTTTTTGGGTTATAATATACCTCTGTCCCTGGTCGGATTCATGGCCCTTTGCATGTATAATACACTTGCTTTGTAATTTTCCATTTTGCCTAGAAGTGTGCCATGTGTTTAGCCTAGCATATCCTCATGTTTTGACCTAACCTTGTGAAGTACTTGGTCATATTTTGTCATGCTTAAGGTCTGTTGGCCACTGATTTGGTCTTGTTTAGCATGTTTGATATAGTTGCTTTGCATTTTGGCTTGTGAGCCCTAAGGAGGTGAGTCCTAATTATGCATGGGTTGGGCTATTTTAGTGATTTGGAATCACTTAGCATGTCATTTCAGTCCCTAAACCATGCTTGTATGCTTGCATTCATCACTTTTCTCATGCCTTGAAGATGTGCCCTATTATGCCTTGAAATGTGCATTGTGTATGCCTATGTGTTTGGGTCACTTAAGTCACCATATCAGTGGGTTTTGAGGCTTATTTTTGCATGCTAGAATTTTGTTTTAGGTTGCTTAGTTCATGCCATGTGTGATCATGAAGAGTAGTAGTCTTGTACTCCATGTTTTATGCCTCTTTGCTTAAATCATTTGGGATGCCCTGTGTGTGGGCTTTGCATCTCATTCTAGCATGTCATGACACTTTTTTTTTGGTTGATCTAGTGTCCATGTTTGCCTTCTTTGGTATGCTTGTAAGTTGATCTTCATGCCTTAGTCTTAGGCTCGTTAGTTTGCATACTTGTTTTGCGTAATTGGCATCGTCATTTTGGTCCATTTTGGCCACTGTTTATGGCAAGGCTGAGGTCTATTCTTTACGGTTTAAGTCCACCATTGCATGCTTATCATATGTTTGTTGCATATTTGGCTCATTATATGTTGTCACATACTAGCCTTATTGCATAATTGTCCATGTTTTGCATTACATTTGCCTCTCACATGATTAGCACATCGCGTACTCGCATGCTTTAGAATACTTCGCATTTGATTTGATTGCACACTTGCATTGCATTGCTTGGCTTGGGGTGTCAAGCCAAACTTGAGGGGCGAGAAGTGTTCATACTCCAAGTGATGTAACACATTTCAACCCTCGGTCGCCAATGACCTTGACTTCAACATGATAGGATGTTGGCATTCATGTGTTTTGTTTGCATGCATTTACATTGAATTGCAACCTTGGCCCCCTTAGGCCATCATGCATCAAAATGCACAATTGATGGCCCGAGGATCGAGGGCCATGCTCCCTTGAGCCCAATGCATGATGGGGAGTGTGGCTATGCTTACATTTGCTTGAAATACCATGCCATACACTGCTTGCCCTCTGTTGCTGTCAACTGCAGGTTCTGCAGGAAGTTTTGGCCGGTCGGCTAAATACAGTGCCGGCCGGCCATCAATTTTGGCCGGTAAACAAATATTTGGCCGGTGGTTCATCCCTTTGGCCGGTGGTATTCCCCAACATCCATAGAGCATGTTCCAAGACTTTTGCAGTCTTCAGAGAAGCAGGGCAGTGTAAACAGAGGCAGCGGTGGTATGGTACGGGTTTCCGAGTGAGGTGGATCGAGCATGCATCCTCACACGCATTCCGAGACAGGGCTGTGGCCACCTTCTTTCTGCATCTATTTTGTTAATTAATTAGAAGTTCTTGTAATAATTAATTTAGTATTATTTATTCGGACTGTAATATTCATTCGGACCCTCCGAGCGAGGGAAATTGTGTAATAAGTGTACGTGAGTGTGTGTATGTCTTCCAACCCCATGTCTTTCTTCCCTTTTATTTACTAGCTTTCGATGGTTAGTTTAGGGCATATCTAAATTAGCATACCTTATGCTATGCATGCGTGCATTCATACATTTGTCTTGCATGCACCGGGCTCGGTACATCATACGAACTGCACTTGTATTTCAATTCCAAGTTGAATAACTGTTAGTTGCAGCATTTCACATGCCATCTTTAGGATAGCTGAGCCTATTATAGCTACATTTTGCATGCGTTGCATTAGCCATTTTAAACTAGGATCATGCATATGATTACTAACTAGTTTCTGTTTTGGCTTGGAGTACTCTGTAAGTTTTTATGCTTTAGCATACCGCATGCGTGTGAGTGTTGCCCTGACAGCATGATTACCATGAGGCTAGTTGCTTATGTGATATAACTACTTGGATGCCTGTGGATGGAGGTTGAATCACCTAAATTGGAATAATGCATTAAAACTGTGAGTTTTAATCCCACCAGATAGTGGCAAAACCATCTTTTCTAAAGCCCACTTGAGGGTGGTAAAATCTGCATTTTAGCCTACTTCCGAGTAGCGAACCATTTTCAAAACAAACATGTAATGTTTTGTTCCAATCTAGGCGATTTGGTCTATACTTGTTTGCTGTGCGCATAACATAGTAATTCTAGGCTAATAACCGGAATAAGAACGCATAATGTTTTCAAAACGAGATATCATGGTTAGTAGAGGCCGATCTTCGGATCGGGCGAGAGGGGGTGCTCATAGCTAACCTTCCCCAATCGTACCCAAGTTCCCGAGCTGAGGCAGCTTTGGTGATGACGGACACGTGGCCTTTGGCACCGAGTCAGGGTTTCCTAAATTTCCCCATAAAAAAATATTTAGGTGGCGACTCTGTATCTGGCAAAGTAGTCCATGTTTGACACTTCTTTCAAAAAAATCTATTTTCTCAAAACGATTTGCCGGATTTGGACTCTTTGGTTCAGATTAAGAACCGTGACACAAATCGAGTCCGAACTGTAGCGAGGTCCCTTGCGGGCTTGTTACAAATGGTTATTAGGTTTTTAATGTACGATCGATATGTTTAATATATGAAATGATTTTAGTTTTGGATTTTTTAATTTAATGGATTCATTTAATAATGACATGAAAATTGTCACCATATTTGACTTTTGAAAAAATAAAAACTAATTCAACGAAAATAAATATCAAAAAAAATTATTTTAAAAAATTATTTCTACCTTCTCAAAAGATAAAATTATATAAAAATGATGTGTTTTTAATTTTTTTCACTAATTTAATTTTTAGTTTCTTGAAATTTTTTTCTAAAATAGATTCTGAAAACCAAATCAAACAGAAATTTATAATAAAAAAAGTTTCAACATTATTCATTAAAAAAAAAAAGACCATTGTATTTCTTCTTTTTTTTTTTTGGTGACCAAAGGGGTCTAAGCCCAGCTGAAAACAAAACTGACTATTGACACTCCGAGGAGTTGCAAGCTCCTAAGCAAAATGCCATTATATTTTAAACAACATATAAATTAACCAACATAAAATAAGTTGCATAACGATTTTACCCTTCAAATAAAGCAACTATGTCTTCAATTGTTTTTATTTGGAACGAGATTCAAAATTTATGATCAAATGTATCACAATTGAAAGGTTGGGGAGAAAAATGACACAAACTCCAAACTATAAGAATTATCAGTGTAATTCGCCCTTATTTTTAATATTATTCAATGTGTTTAGATTTATAAAGCTGGTTTAATTAAAAATTATACGAATCCACATAAGAAATCAATTTCTTTTCTTTGGCATTTTAATTTTTTTTTTTTAATATTTTTAATGATGAAACTCCAATAAATCTCAAATAGTGATTTTATGAACTGTTTGATCCTTTTTTTTTTTTTTCTTTTTTTTTTCTTATAGACCCAAAGGTCATATTCTAATGTGAATTACATAAAGGGACAAGTATAAACGGTGTGTGTTATGTCTTGAGGGACAAATGTGAGTTTTCTTATAATATTAAAATTACTAAACGTAACGCTAAAAAAAAAAATCTTTAGTGTACTTTTTCCAAACATAGCACTCTAATGTAACACTTCAAAAACGTAATACTCTAATGTAACATACTAAAAAAAATTTTAGTGTACTTTTCTCAAACGTAACACTCCAATTAATATAATACACAAAAACTCTTAGTATTTTTTTCCAAACGTAACACTCCAATGTAATATATTAAAAAATTCCTTAGTGTGTTTTTCTCAAACATAACACTCCAATGTAACATACTAAAAAACTTCTTAGTGTGCTTTTCCCAAACTTAATAACGTAACATTTTAAAAAAATTTCTTAGTGTATTTTTTTTTTAAACGTAACAATCTAATCAATGTAACACATAAAAACTCTTTAGTGTACTTTTCTCAAACGTAACATTCCAATATAACATACTAAATTTTTTTTATTGTAT
The DNA here is from genome assembly GCA_036172215.1 of Camellia granthamiana. Classification (NCBI taxonomy): domain Eukaryota; kingdom Viridiplantae; phylum Streptophyta; class Magnoliopsida; order Ericales; family Theaceae; genus Camellia; species Camellia granthamiana. The sequence goes on along the minus strand of CM069905.1, from coordinate 149,744,589 downwards.
CTTTCTCAAATGTAACAACGTAACATTCCAAAAAAACTCCTTAGTATATTTTTTCTAAATATAACATTCCAATCAATGTAACACACAAAAATTCTTTAGTATATTTTTCTCAAACATAACACTCCAATGTAACACATTGAAAAAAATTTAGTGTATCTTTCTCAAATATAACAAGGCAACATTTCAAAAAAACTCCTTACTTTATGTTTTCCAAATGTAACACTCCAATCAATATAACACATAAAAAGGGCTGGGCTTCCCTCCAGTCGATGATCCGACTGGAGGGTACTGTTGGACTCGTGGGGGCCCACCACGGGTCCTGTTTTGATAATTTGAACCGTTTAATATGTAGAACTCATCGAGTACTATATGCTTGTAAAATATCACGTTGATTTGATATTGATAGTTATCTCATCAGATCAGATTTCTGTCAACCGTTTATTTTTTACCGTTCATTTTTTTTTAATACAAAATTGATTTGATTACGTAGTTATCGATATCCGATCAACGTGATTTTTTACAAGGAGTTCTACACATTGAACGGTTCAAATTATCGAAACGGGACCTGTTGCGGGCCCCCACGGGCCCAGCAGTATCCTCCAGTCGAATAATTTCGACTGGAGGGAAGCCAGCCCCCACATAAAAACTCTTTAATATACTTTTTTCAAACATGGCACTCTAATGTAACACTCTAATGTGATACCAAAAAATCACATTAACCAAAATGTAGATTTTTACACTCGACAACCAACACTTCAGTCACCAATTCTCCCCAAAAGAATCTTCCACACATCACTTTTTCATTCCTATCCCAAAAATGAATCAGAAAATTAGAAAAATGAATCACAAAAGGGTATTCACTTAAATTCAAATGACACCAAATCAAATAAATACAACTTTCCAGAACAAAAAGGACTAATTAGTTTATAAAAAAATTCTTAAGACTAAATGGATCAACATCCTCCCATATCAGATTTATAAATAAAATTTTATATTTTTAAATTCAATTTACACCAATTAAATAGATTATGATATTAGATTAATTTTTTGAGGAGCATTATATGAAATATTTTGAAGCACAACTCTGGTACAAAATAAGATTTCTCATGCTGAAAAGTTGTTTTATTTTTTATTTTTTTATTTTACATTTTTGGAGAGAGAGTGAGAGGATGTTTACTAGAATCTTGGAGTGTCAGACACCCACAAATCACCCTCCATTTGCTTCTCTGCACTTAAGGGCACAGTCAGGAGCCCTTGCTCACAATCACTTAAGGCTATTTTGGGAGATGGGTTAAAAGTTACTTCTCAGCTTTTAATTCATTTTTTTCTCTCACAAAAAGGTTAAAAAAATTCAAAAATATAATTTTTAACCATCTTCCCAAAACAATCCCAACTCTTCTCATCTTTTATATTTAGAAGTCATTTGGAAAACACCAAAAAAGTTAGCTTTTAGCTTTTTACTCATTTTAGGTCACATTTTTTACCCACAAAAAAATAAAATAGACTAAAAAAGTTAAAAAATCAACTTTTTACCAACTTCTCAAAACACCACTTAAAATCTTAGTCCTTAATCATCATTTTTACCCTGCATCACTCCCCACCATTGTCACTCTTGCTGTATTGTTTTATTTGATTTTATTGCTTTTTCTTGATAAGTAAAAAAGAGAGAATTTATTGATGTTAAAAGACAAGACTACAATAGAAGTAGAACGCGAATACATCAAGAGGCAAGGTGTCAAGGTGCGCCCATCCAAGGGTCAACACCTTGATGCCACACACATTTGTGCCCTTTGGAGAGCCAAAGACATGCCTAAGAAGTTGTTGGTGCAAGTGCAAGCAAAGGCCCAAGGCATAGTGCAAGATAGTCCAAGACATGCCATGAAGCAAGCTAGCCACCAAGTAGCAACTTTAGGCCAACTTTTACAGAGTCAAATGTAATCTTTTTGCCTTGTAAATATTTACGTAAATATCGTAGTATTAAAGGTGTTTTGGGACCAAGAGTTGTAATTTTTCTCTTTTTGTAGAATTTTTAAAAATCCATTATGACTCCTCAAACATAGTGGATGTTTTCTCTTGCTAGTTAGGAAAAGGCTTAACAAGCTATATTAAGGAGGGGGTAACCAAGTGTTGAATCAGACCACTTGTGCCTTTAATATACCCCAACCTAGCTTATGGTGAGACAACTTTTGTAGCACTTTTAGTGCATTGTTCAACTATTGTAATGCCTTTTTTTGAGTAATGAAAAGTTTATTTTGCTTTTAAATTGTGCAAAGCCTTTCAATTGTTGCTTACTTTAATTTTAACTTGTTGATTGCTATTTTGTGGCTTGTCTCCAATCTTGTGACTCATCAACTTAACTAATATTGTGTTTGTGTGTCTTTGCAAACCTTTTGAGCATTATTGGCGGGCTAGTAAAGAGAGTTAACTAGCGCTACACACATTTGCATATCTTGACAAGGCTTCTGTATTGCCGGTGTCTGACAGTTGGTATCAAAGCCCAGTCTATTTGGCTTTCTCTATTATTGGCTTTCTAAATGGATGCTACTGGCAACCGTCAACCCACACAAAGGGAGAGAATTGAGCTCTTGGAGCAGCGTATGGACAACATGGAGACCATGGCAGCTTCATTAGCCACCCTTAAGCAACGGGTTTATGATCTTGAGCAAACTCATGGCCCTGCTCATTGGCAAGATTTTGAGGATGTTGTCACTGAACTTAGGCTAGAGATTGAAGGCCTTAGTGGCCGGGTTGGTGTTCTTACCCGTGCCTTTGGCAATGCACCTAGTGGTGGCATGGAATTCACTAGGGGGCGTGTGCCCGAGTCCCTGCCTACGGTGGCACCCGAGATGCCAAGGAGTTAGACAACTTTCTTTTTGATATGGAATGATATTTCAAAGCTGTGAAAGCCGATGCTGAGGAGTCAAGGATTTCTATGGCCACAATGTATTTGTCCGGTGATGCCAAGTTGTGGTGGCAGACTAAACATGATGAGATGCAACGCGACTTATGCACAATTGAGACTTGGGAGCAACTTAAACATGAACTTAAACTCCAATTCTTCCCCGAAAATGTTGAGTATAATGCCCGGCGTGCTTTGCGGGATCTCAAGCACATCGGCACTATAAGAGATTAACTGAAACAATTCTCTGGGCTTATGCTAAACATCAAAGATATGTCAGAGAAAGACAAGATCTTCTTCTTTCTTGAAGGATTGAAGCCATGGGCCAGAGTTGAACTTCAAAGGCAAAAAGTGCAAGATTTAGCTCATGCACAAGCAACAGCTGAATGCCTTATAGACTACGCCGAACCTAAGCAACGGGATAGTGGTTCCCCGTGCAAGAGTAGGGGAGGTGGAAAGTCCCAAGGCTATGGCAAACCTAAGAGTGGGGGAGCCAACACTTCTACATCCAAAACCCATTCGAGTGGAGGACAATGACAACAGAAGAGCTATGGTGACAAGGCAAAAGCCCTTCAACAATTCTCTACAAGCAAAGCAAAAGGCCATATCTCTTGTTTCTTATGCAATAGGCCACACCGGTTATCTAAATGTCCACAAAAGCGTGCCTTGAATGCTCTAGCAACTGTGTTTGACCATGTTTCTCAACCAAGTGATGATGATAGCGAGGAAAAAGACGTGCGGTCTAGGCGAAGTGGCAAGGGTTCTAAGGCAGCTGGCTCTAGAGTGGGAGCCTTTTCTATGAATGCCATGGAGAAGAAGGCTTCTACAGGGAGGCCTAAGAAGAATGCCACGAGTGGCAAAGTGGGCAAGCATTCGAATCCCAAACAACTTGTGGAGTCTAAAGATGAAGGCAAAGAGAAGAAACCCATGTATAGTGGGGAATCATCAGGCAAGTTGAACAACAGCAAGTCATCCAACAAAGGTTTGATGTTTGTGGATGTAAAACTCAATGGGAAGCCCCTTCATGCTTTAATTGACACCGGGGCCACCCACAACTTTGTTGCGGGGACTGAAGTTGAAAGACTTGGGCTATCTTTAGAGAAGGATGGCAGCCGCATCAAGGCTGTTAACTCGGCAGCGTAGCCTATCTATGGGGTTGCAAAATCTATTCTTTTGAAGGTCAACACTTGGGAAGGAAGAGTAGATTTCACCGCAGTACCCATGGATGACTTCCAAGCCATTCTTGGGTTGGATTTCTTGAGAAGCACAAGACGACAGTCATGACTTATTCTAATAGTATGTGTGTCATGGGGGATAAGCCATGTCTCATTCCTGCTATGGCTACCAACAACAGTGATCAGTTTGTCTCAGCTATGCAACTCAAGAGGGGTGTTAGGCATGGTGAGCAAACTTGGGTTGTCGCATTGAAGTTGAATGAAGCTCTTGAATCTACTCATGTCCTAGTTGCAATCAAGAAGGTCTTAAGGCAATTTGCAGATGTTATGCCTAAACAGTTGCCTAAAGAGTTGCCTCCACGCCGAGGTGTGGATCATGCTATTGAGTTGGTGCCAGGGGCAAAACCACCAACTCATGCACCATATAGAATGGCTATTCTTGAGTTGAATGAGTTAAGGAAACAGCTTACAGGCTTCATCAGGCCATTTAGGGCCCCATTTGGTGCACCTGTCTTATTCCAAAAGAAGCATGATGGTAGTCTTCGCTTATGTGTGGATTATCGGGCTCTCAACAAGCTGACCATAAAAAACAAGTATCCCCTTCTTCTCATTGTAGATTCATTTGATCAATTGAGCAAAACGAGATATTTCATAAAGCTAGATCTTTGATCGGGATCACAAAGCTAGATCTTCGATCGGGATACTATCAAGTAAGAATTGCCAAGGGAGACGAGCCTAAAACTACTTGTGTTACTCGTTATGGCTCTTATGAGTTTCTTGTCATGCCATTTGGCTTGACCAATGCCCTAGCAATATTCTGCACCATGATGAATGAAGTTTTTTAAGAGTATTTGGATTAGTTCGTGGTAGTATATTTGGATGACATTGTAATTTATAGCTCCACTTTAGAAGAGCATGTGGAGCATCTTCAGAAAGCCCTTACCAAGTTGAGAGAGCACAAGCTTTATGCCAAGCTAGAGAAGTGTTCTTTTGCCCAAGAGAGGATTAAGTTCCTAGGGCACATTGTTGAGCATGGATGCATCAAAATGGACCAAGAGAAGGTCAAGGCTATGCAAGAGTGGCAGCCACCCACTAATGTCTCAGAGTTGCGGTCATTCCTTGGGTTGGCTAATTATTATCGCAAGTTTGTTGAAGGCTACTCAAGACTAGCTTCCCCATTAACAGGGTTGCTAAAGAAGGGCAAGCCATATGTTTGGGTAGAGTAGTGTCAACAAGCCTTTTAAGCCTTGAAAAAAGCTATGTCAAAAGATCTTGTGCTTGCTCTACCTGACTTAGGTAAAGCTTTTGAGATACAAACTGATGCATCTGATTATGCTTTGGGTGGTGTTCTTTTGCAGGATGGTCACCCAATTGCCTATGAGAGTAGGAAGCTCAATGATGCCGAGCGGAGATATTCAGTTCATGAGAAAGAGTTGCTTGCAGTAGTGCATTGTCTGAGGACTTGGAGGCACTACATCTTGGGCTCACGATTTGTTGTAAAGACTGACAACACGGCAGTTAGCCATTTTTTAACACAGCCCAAGCTAAGCGCACGACAAGCACGGTGGCAAGACAATTTGGCAGAGTTTGATTTTGCCTTAGAATACAAGGCTGGTGCCATCAACCATGTTGCTGATGCACTAAGTAGGAAGGCGGAGCTTGCCGTGTGCCATCATGTATGTTCACTTACTTCCATTTCAACTAGCCTCAAGGAGAAAATCAAGGCTCATCTAGACAAGGATGCTATGGTAGAGAATCTTATGAACCTTGTCAAAATGGGCAAGACTCGCCAATTTTGGGTGCAAGATAGACTTCTAATGACAACAGGCAACCACATATTTGTACCCAGGGCTGGTGATTTGAGGAAGACACTTCTTAGGGAGTGCCATGATACACTTTGGGTAGGACATCCGGGATGGCAGCGAACATTGGCCTTGGTGAAACAAGGATATTATTGGCCCCAAATGCGTAATGATGTGGAAGAATATGTCCGCACTTGTCTCACTTGCCAGCAAGACCAGGTTGAGCATAAGAAGAAAGTAGGCTTGCTTGAACCATTGCCCCTGCCTAAACGTCTGTGGGAAAGTGTATCACTTGACTTCATCACTGGATTGCCTAAAGTGGGAGATATCGAGACTATCTTGACTATTGTAGACCGGTTCTCCAAATATGCCACCTTTGTTGCTGCCCCAAAATATGTTTCAGCGGAGGAGACTGCCCAACTCTTCTTCAAGCACATTGTTAAGCATTGGGGTGTGCCTAAAAGTATTGTTAGTGACCGAGATACTCGCTTTGTTGGCAACTTCTGGACAGAGTTATTCAAGCTTCTTGGGTCACAACTTAATACTTCATCAAGCTACCATCCAGAGACGGATGGACAAACAGAACGCTTCAACTGTATGCTCGATAAGTATTTGCGCCACTTTGTCAATGCCAATCAACGAAATTGGGTGCAACTTCTTGATGTAGCACAGTTATGCTTCAACTCTCAAAAGAGTAGCTCTACGGGTAAGAGTGCTTTTGAGATAGTGAATGGACAGCAGCCACTGTTGCCCCACACAGTGGATGGACCTTATGAAGGAAAGTCTCCCAGGGCTTACCAATTTGCTAAGGAATGGAAGAGAAACCATGACATTACTTGTGCCTATCTTGAAAAAGCAGCAAGTAAAATGAAGAAATGGGCTGATGAAAAGAGGAGGCCACTTGAGTTTAGAGCTGGGGATCAAGTTCTTGTCAAACTCAACCCTACGCAACGCAAGTTCATGAGGGGAAGAGACAGAAGGCTAATGCACAAGTATGAAGGACCGGTAACCATTCTGAAGAGAATTGGCAAGTGTGTTTACAAGATAACGTTCCATCTTGGCTGAAAGCGCCTCTAGTTTTCCATGTGAGTTATTTGACGCCTTACTATCCAGACAAGGAAGATTGAACCCGAAATGAGCTGAAACGCCAAACTATCACAGCCAAAGTAGGAAAAAGGTCTATTGAATCTATCTTGGCTGATTGGGTGAAAATGGTTTCCAAGAAGAAACAAAGGCAATACTTGGTGAAATGGAAAGGCCTTGGAGATGAAGAAATCAGCTGGGAACGAAAGGCATACTTATCGGCTTTTCAAGACGAGATTGATGCTTATTGGGCTAAGTCGTCGAGGGCATCGACCGTTCAAGTGAGGGAGACTGTCAAGGTGCGCCCATCCAAGGGTCAACACCTTGATGCCACACACATTTGTGCCCTTTGGAGAGCCAAAGACATGCCTAAGAAGTTGTTGGTGCAAGTGCAAGCAAAGGCCCAAGGCATAGTGCAAGATAGTCCAAGACATGCCATGAAGCAAGCTAGCCACCAAGTAGCAACTTTAGGCCAACTTTTACAGGGTCAAATGTAATCTTTTTGCCTTGTAAATATTTATGTAAATACTGTAGTATTAAAGGTGTTTTGGGACCAAGAGTTGTAATTTTTCTCTTTTTGTAGAATTTTTAAAAATCCATTATGACTCCTTAAACATAGTGGATGTTTTCTCTTGCCAGTTAGGAAAAGGCTTAAGAAACTATATTAAAGAGGGGGTACCCAAGTGTTGAATCAGACCACTTGTGCCTTTAATGTACCCCAACCTAGCTTATGGTAAGGCAACTTTTGTAGTACTTTTAGTGCATTGTTCAACTATTGTAATGCCTTCTTTTGAGTAATGAAAAGTTTATTTTGCTTTTAAATTGTGCAAAGCCTTTCAATTGTTGCTTACTTCAATTCTAACTTGTTGATTGATATTTTGTGGCTTGTCTCCAATCTTGTGGCTCATCAACTTAACTAATATTGTGTTTGCGTGTCTTTACAAACCTTTTGAGTATTATTGGCGGGCTAGTAAAGAGAGTTAACTAGCGCCACACACACTTGCATATCTTGACAAGGCTTCCGCATTGCCCGTGTGACACATAAGGCCAGGGGGAAAAAAAAAAATTTCTATGCCGGAAAGAGCTAATTCACAAATTGGAGAAGACAATCCAGCAAAAAAAAAAAAAAAAAAAAAAAAGGGCAAAACCAGGTCAAAGTAAAGAAAGAAAAAAGAAAAATGGAAATTGACAAGGGACCAACTCCCGAAAAAACCTTCCCAAAATAGACCTCGCCGCTGGTCCAAAAACAGAGCACCTTACTGCAAGAACTACACAACACTTTTTATCTCCATTAAAAGCATAAATCACCCTTTAACCCCTGCAAAAAGACACCTCATAGCATACTGATTCTTCACCCTTTGTTTCATCTCCACTGTACTCCTATCCTACCCATCAAAGATCAAGATGACCCACCTCCGAAATCACCTCCAAGTTTCTATAACTGTGTTTAGTTGAAGGATATGATGAGAGAAATAGAAAGATAAAAAGAAATAGAAAGAGAAAGTAAAAAAAATTGATTGGATTCAAATTCCAAACTATGTTTAGTTGAGTTGAGAAATGGGAAAGGAAAAAAAAAACTTCTTGCTTTCTTTTCCCATGCTTTTTGTTAGCAGATATTTTAATATTATAATGTGTTATTGGTTTGATTTGTTTTCTTTTCCTCCAAGTTAATCCTTTCTTGGTGTACAAGAATCGTTCAAGTCTTCTAAGTTTTTGCCTAGTCAAGTCTTCTTCTAAGTCTTCCAAGAGTCAAGTCTAATCCTCCAAACTACTTCCAAGGAGCCTCCAAGCAACTTCCAAGAATCCTCCTCCAAGAAACTTGTCCACCAAGCTTTCAACTCCTATAAATTGATCTAACTTCTTATCTTGGAAGTGAGAAGAAAATTTTGTTGCTTTATTATGTTTTGTGTGAGATTATCAGGCAAATAAAAAAAGGTGTATGTGATAAAGCTTTGGGTTCAACCAATTATGCAGTATTGGTGAACCATACGACTTAGTCGGGCTGTCGTATCCTAGGAGGGACAAGTCAAGGTTTTTTCTGCTACACCGGTGTGAGACTTTGCCTAACCGTAGAGGGCTTGAATCTCCTTAAAAAGAGCGAATTTCCCGCGCCTCAGCCCTTATAATAGTTATTTTTATTATTTGTATTTTCCAGTGTTTTAGTTGTAATTATCACCAACAATTTTAAGGAGATTCAAATAACAAAAGTTCATGGAGCCAGTACTGGAGAAGCCCAACGAGAATACCGGCGATCTCTACCTCAGTCTCCTCAAGGTGGCTCATATCCTGACCGAGAAAAATCTGAACAAAGTCCCCACTGAAGAGATAATCGACGAGGAGTATGTTGCTTATCTTGAAAAAATCGAGAAATACAACACAGATGAGTATAAATGTCGATATTATCTTTTGAATTGTCTTTCAGATCAATTTTATGACTATTATGATACTACTTACACCACTACCAAGAAAATTTGGAAAGCCTTACAGAATAAATATGATACTGAAGAGGCGGACGCTAAAAAATATGCTGCAAGCTGTTTTTTCCGCTATCAAAGGATAGATGGAAAATCAGTGGTGGAGCAAGTTCAAGATTTTCAGATGCTAGTGGCTGAAGTTAGATCCGAAGGCATCAAAATTGGAGACAATTTTGTTGTGACAAGTATTATTGACAAACTACCATCATCTTGGAGGGAGTTCCAGAAGTCAATGCGTCACAAGCAAAAAGAGACGCCCTTGGAGACTCTAATCACACGGATTCGGATGGAGGAGGAAGCACGAGGACAAGATGCGCTTATGACACAAGAGCATTCCACTGCAACGGTAAATTTAACTTCTGGAGATACTTTACCTAAAGATCGAATTCATAAAAATAGTCACTTGAAGCCAGTTAAGAAAATCTAAAAACATACTAGAAGGCCACAAAATAAAAATTACCCGAGATAAAAGAAATGGAACCAAGAACCCCCTTCACAAGATCTGACAAATGTGACATGTTTTGTGTGTGGCAAAAGTGGGCATATTGCTCGAACTTACAAATTTCGGAAACAACAGTCTCGACCATAGGCTAATGTTACCGAGGAACCATTTGTGGCTATGATTACAGATATTTTATGGTTCAATCTGTGGAAGGGTGGTGGGTAGACTCTGGTTCCAATAGGCATGTCTGCTATGATAAAGATTGGTTTAAAGATTTCATTCCTTTTAATAAGGAGAGGATTGTTATGCTTGGTGACTCTAGTTTAACCAAGGTGCTCGGGTATGGAGATGTTGAGCTGAATTTTACCCCTGGACGTGTGCTTGTTTTAAAAGATGTGTTGTACACACCGTCCATGAGGAAAAATTTGATGTCGAGTTATTTGCTCAACAAAGCTGGTTTTAAGCAGACTATTGAATCTGACCAATATGTAATCACTAAAAAAGGCATATTTGTAGAGAAAGGGTATGCCTGTGATGGAATGTTTAAATTAAATGTTGAGAATAAGAAAGCACATGTTTCTGTTTACAGACTGTCTTCCATGAATTTTTGGCATGCTCGTTTGTATCATATTAATAGCCGATATGTGGGAGTCATGAGTAGTTTAGGATTAATTCCCAGACTAACAAATAAGTTTGAGAAATGTGAAGTTTGCAGTCCAGCAAAAATAACTAAAAGGCTTCATAAAAGTGTGGTGAGAAATGCTGAATTGTTAGAATTAATTCACACTGATTTATGTGAATTTGAAGGAATTTTAACACGTGGTGGAAATAGATATTTTATCACTTTTATTGATGATTTTTCAAAATACACTTATGTATACTTGTTGAAAAATAAAAGCAATGCTTTTGAAAAATTTAAAAAAATTCCTTCTTGAAGTTGAAAATTAATTCAGTAAAAAGATTAAAAGATATAGAAGTGATAAAGGCCAGGAGTATGAATCTTTTAGATTCAACTCGTTTGCTCAGTCCTTGGGAATAATCCATGAAACTACTCCACCATATTCACCTGCATCTAATGGTGTAGCAGAAAGGAAAAATAGAACTTTGACTGATTTAACAAATACTATGCTAATTGAAGTAGGTGCTTCTTCAAATTTGTGGGGAGAAGCAATTTTAACTGCATGTTATGTTATGAATAGAGTGCCACATAAAAAAATAAAAGTTACACCTTTTGAGTTGTGGAAAAAGCATAAGCCAAATTTGAAATATTTGAGGGTTTGGGGTTATCTAGCTTTTGTTAGACTTCTGGACCCTAAAAGACCTAAATTAGGTGTGAAAGCTGCCACTTGTGCTTTTCTTGGATATGCAATAAATAGTACAGCCTATAGATTTTTTGATATTGAAAACAAAATAATTTTTGAATAAGGTGATGCAATTTTTCATGAAAAAAAATTTCCTTTTAAAATTAAAAATGGTGGGGATCAAAATTATCAAAAAAATATTTTATTTGAAACCGGTTCCTCAACTCATCTTTTACAAAATCAAGATACTGTAGTTTTTGAACCTACAAGGAGTAAAAGAGCCAGATTAGAAAAAGATTTTGGCCCTGATTATCATATTTTTAATGTGGAGGAAACTCCATTAACTTTACAAGAAGCTTTGGCATCTCCTGACTCTGTTTTTTGGAACGAGGCTGTAAATGATGAGATGGAATCATTATTATCCAATAAAACTTGGGTATTAGTAAATTTACCACCAGGTTGTAAAACTATTGGCTGTAAATGGGTTTTGAGGAAAAAAACTTAAACCGGATGGAATTATTGATAAATATAAAGTAAGGTTTGTTGTAAAAGGTTTTAAACAACAAGCAGATCTTGACTTTTTGATATATTTTCTCCGGTTACAAGAGTTACATCCATTAAATTATTAATTGCAGTAGCTGCAATTCATGATCTAAAAATTCATCAAATGGATGTTAAAACAACCTTTTTAATTAGAGACCTGGGTGAAGAAATCTATATGGATCAACCTGAGGATTTTGTGGAACTTGGTCAAGAAAGCAAAGTGTGCAAGCTAGTTAAATCCCTATATGGCTTAAAATAGGCCCCTAAACAGTGGCATGAGAAATTTGATTCCTGCATGATTAAGAATGGCTATAAAACGAATGAATGTGATAAATGCATCTACTATAAATCTGAAGAAAATTCACATGTCATTATTAGCCTCCATGTGGATAATTTACTTATATTTGGCTCTAATTTGCATATTATCGTGAAAACTAAAAATATGCTTAGTAGCCATTTTGATATGAAAAATCTTGGTGAGGTTAATTATATTTTGGGAATGAAAATTACCAAAACCTGTGATGGTATATTTCTTGATGAGTCACATTATGTTGAGAAAATTTTGAGAAAATATAATTTTTATAAGTACAAGCATGTTCTTACTCTTTTTGATCCTCATGTGCGTTTATTTTCTATTGAAAATGATGAGGATATAATTAATCAAAAAGAATATGCTAGTATGATTGGTAGCTTGCGTTATGCGACTGACTGTACTAGACCTGACATTGCCTATGCAGTTAGAGTACTTAGCAGGTTTACCAGCAAGCCTGGTAGTGATCACTGGCTAGCCATTGAGTGGATTATGAAATATTTATCTGGTACCATAAAATATGGCTTGTTTATAATAAGTATCCTGCAGTATTTGAAGGTTACAGTGATGCCGATTGGAATACCTTGTCAGGTGATTCATTATCAACCACTGGTTACTTATTTACATTGGGAGGTGGTGCTATAAGTTGGAAATCGAAAAAACAAACCATTATTACTAATTCAACAATGGAGGCTAAGCTTATTGCTTTAGCTACAGTTAGTGAAGAAGCAAATTGGTTGAGAGATTTGTTAAATGAAATTTCTTGTTGGGAAAAACTGATTCCACCTATATTAATTCATTGTGATAGCACCGCAGCAATTGGTCGAGTTAATAACCGTTATTATAATGGTAAATCCAGACCTATCAGAAGAAAACACAGTACTGTGAGATCTTATATGAAGAATGGCATCATAAATGTGGATTATATTAAATTTGGTAATAATCTTGCAGATCCATTAACTAAGGCCTTAGCAAGAGATAGAGTCTGGAATACATCGAGGGGAATAGGGTTGAAGCCCATTGAATATAGCAGGAGCCATGTATGAGGATACTCAACCTAGGGACCAGAGATCCTGTAACTGGGTTCGATGAGAAAAACGATCATATGATGGCCGTGAGAAATGTACTAAATTACTTGTTACCCATCCCTATGATGTAAGTGCATTTATCCTGTAACGTTGTAGAGATTGAGTTATTAAAAAACTCTTAATGAATTTCTGTAGCTCTTATTGAGTGGGGTGTCATAGTTACAGGAGCACCTTTAACAGAATTCATCTATGTGAGTGTGGTAGTTGGGCTGCTACCTATGAGATTTGGGCTAATTCTCAAACACACTCATGAATCTTGGGATCGCACAAGGCCGTAACGTGCTGGCTTTTAAAGCTTATGTGAACACCTAGAATATTATGTGTGTGCAATAATTATTTATTTCCCTTAAGCAGTTATAGTTCAATGTTGAGCATACTATTGGTTCTGGAATAGATATTATTGTTTCACTAATGGAGGTTCAATGCAGAGCACACCTACCATGATGCATAATATTCTTATTTGCCTAATAATCTCAGTTTTTGTTACCTTTAATATTAAAATAGGTGGGGAAATGTTAGCAGATATTTTAATATTATAATGTGTTATTGGTTTGATTTGTTTTCTTTTCCTCCAAGTTAATCCGTTCTTGGTGTACAAGAATCGTTCAAGTCTTCTAAGTCTTTGCCTAGTCAAGTCTTCTTTTAAGTCTTCCAAGAGTCAAGTCTTATCCTCCAAGCTACTTCCAAGGAGCCTCCAAGCAATTTCCAAGAATCCTCCGCGAAGAAGCTTGTCTACCAAGCTTTCATCTCCTATAAATTAATCTAACTTCTTATCTTGGAAGTGAGAAGAAAATTTTGTTGCTTTATTATGTTTTGTGTGAGATTATCAGGTAAATAAAAAAGGGTGTATGTGATAAAGTTTTGGGTTCAACCAATTGTGCAGTATTGATGAACCATACGACTTAGTCGGGCTGTTGTATCCTGGGGGGGACAAGTCAAGGTTTTTTCTGCTGCACCGGTGTGAGGCTTTGGCTAACCGCAGAGGGTTTAAATATCCTTAAAGAGAGCGAATTTCCTGCGCCTCAGCCCTTATAATAGTTATTTTTATTATTTGTATTTTTCAATATTTTATTTGTAATTATCACCAACACTTTTTTTATTATAGCCAAATAAAAAGTGAAATGAAATTACATTTGGTTTCTCTTTTTATTTTTCTCATCAAATCTCCCAACTAAATCCAACCTAACCAATCCAAATTCACCTAAATCTAAAGCAATCCAAGTGCTTATGGACACCGGTTATTTAACCCAAAAAAAAAAAAAGGAAAATGATTTGTCCCCCTAAAAACAATCCCCCTAATCCCCCTAATTTCCTTTTTTGGAAAACTGTTTTCTTTTTTTTTTTTGTTTTCTTTTTTTTTTTTTTTTTTTTTTTACCTGTTATGGGAATTCGGGGGATTCGGGCCCCCTGATTTCGGGGGCTCAATCACTTCCGTAAAAAAAAATCTCATAGACAATTCCAGATCTACCTTCAAATAGTGCAATGTGAAAAGATCCACTTTATTTGTTGTAAATGTTGCTTTTAGCTGTGGTGATTGGTTCGCCCGAAAATTGGCAATATTTCACCCATATGTGATTGTGGCAGGGGTTGTCAGAGGTGGTGGTAGGTAGCCGTGGCAACCGTGGGAGGTGAATGTGGTGATGGTTGAAAAAAATATAGGATTAAGATTATGGTTTGAAACGTATTTTTTCTCTTAAAAAAAATATTTAGGTCAAGTTTGGAAAGATTAAATAAATGTACTTTTTAATTTTTTATGAAATATAAATTGGATTTAGGTTGGGTTTGAAGTGATGTGTTAGAGTATCTCTAATGCACTAGGCATATAATACTTGTTAGTTAAAATGCCTAGTGTGATTCACTCTTTTCAATTCCAATGCACTAGGTATATGATTAGGTATTTTAGCTCAACTCATATTCACTAGCTACATGTAACTAGCATTCAACGCTAGGCAAAATGTATTCAATTATTAGGATCATTTCCCTCCATCTTTGTTGTTGATATGGCATTCTATAAAATTAATAGTATTTGGATAAATAACTAAAATAAATAGCATGGTTGGAGTAAAAACGTAAAACAGTTGATAGGCAAAATAAAATATATACTTTATAGTAATATTTAGATAGGTAAAATGCCTACTACCGTTAGAGATGCTCTTAAAGAGGGGATGTGACTTAAATAAGATGATGTAACTTAAATAAGATAGTGACTTTTTGACTTTTTGAATTTTTTTAAGAATGCCAAACTTGACCTTAGTTTGAGAAGTTAGAGATGATTTACGATTAAAAAAATAATTAATAAGTGAGCATTTAAAGAAAAAAAAGTAAAACTTAGCACAACTTTAAATATAGAAATGGAAAAATCATAAGAATATATATATTATTTTCATAATTGAATTCTTGTAACAAATTAAATTGGTTTTAATTTTATCACATTAAACTCTACATTTTTTAATTTGACACAATCTTAACCATCCCTTTAATTTTGTTTATTAAACCTTATTTATATTTTTTTGGGTGATAATTTTGGATGATTTTATTTACACCCAAATAATAATTCAGTGCGCCTAATAAAAATTTTAAAATTTTAATTAATATTATACTATAATATAAATTTACTGATAGGGACAATTCATATTAAATCTTAAAATAATTTTTTTTTCATGGTAAACCCTAATCATTTATACATATTTTTCATATTAAATCTCTTCATCTTCTTCTCCAAACTTCAATTATTTTCACTTTATCTTTTTTCTTTTATCAAAATTCTAATCCATTCTACTAAAATTTAGGGTTGGTTTGGGATGTCGTAAAAAAGTGCACTTTTTGACTTATTGGTGGGTTTGGGTTGGGTTTGATGTGATGTGTTAGAGAGGCGATGTGATTTAAATAAGATGATGTGACTTAAATAAGATAGTGACTTTTTGACTTATTTAGTACATACCAAACTAACCCTTACCACTATCATCAAACAAAAGATGAACCTTAAATCTTGCACGAAAGTCTAATAGGAGGTGGAGAAGTTTTGGAGTAAAATAACATTGTCAATCATTTTTTGATCTTTGTGATGAGATTTTTAGAAAAGAGTAAATGGTGTCAATCTCTTAATATCAAACCCACTTAACAAAACATCATTCTATAACCCATAAAACCATTAGAATCATCATTTAAAAAAAAAAGAAAAAAAAGAAAAAAAAAGAAAAAAAGAAAGAAGACTAGAGAGAAACAAGTTTCCAACCGGAGAGAGAGAGAGTGCACAGTTCTTGATGAAAAACAAATCTTACTCAACAAAGTTTATGAGACCCAACCAAGATACATATATGATATATATATATATAAAGAGAGAGAGGAGATGGGGAAGAGAGAAGAAAGAGGAAGTCTTTTTTTTAATTGATTTGTTTATTATTTGGTTCTACCACAAATTATTATTTTATATTGAAGTGTAATTTAGGAAAAAAAATATAGAGTGCAGTAAGAATAAATTATAAAATTAAATAATTAAATAAAGAATAATAAGAAATTGGGCGTACCAAACAATTTTTTGGATACAAATAGAATCACCCAGTAATTTTGTATGAATATTTTGTAAAAATATCACCATGCTTGGTTATCATTTTTCAAAAACACTTTTCAAAAAATTCTACTTTTTCATTTTCCGTGTTTTTTTGTTTTTATTGAATTTTTTTAATATTTTGAGCAATTTTTAAAATTTTTAAACATACCTAACATATATATACCTAAAAAGTAAAAAAAATTTGAAAAAAGCCTTTTAAAAATTCACTAAATACCAAAAATACAAAAAAAAAAAAAAAAAAGAATTCAGTACATTTTTTATATTTTTATGTATTTATTAATTTTTAAAAATATTTTTTCACAATTTTTTTACTTTTTAGATATATCTAAGTAAGGTGCATCTAAAAAAATTAAAAAAAATGTTTAAAATTTTAAAAATATTTACTAAAAACAAAAAAACACGAAAACTAAAAAATTCAATTTTCAAAAAATTTAATTCAAAAAACTCAAACCAAACACACTGATTAATTTTCAAGTAAATAACTATCAAATAAAGTGGACTGGAAAGTCCAATTCAGTTCTCTGGGCCAGCCATAGACTTCACCTTATTAATCTATGGGGCACTTACTAGTATCTCATACACAAAATTCAAAGCTTATCTAGTCCCAAACAAAACACTTGTACCAATTAGTTGTACATATTTTTAATTGCTATCAAAAGATTTTTTTTTTATTTATAAATTTAAAAATGCTGCTACATCTCACTAATGCTGAACTTTCGTCTGATAGTTATATCGGGAGACTCCCTATAATGTTCAACATTACCGAGAAATTGCTGGAGTATTACCAAAAGTTCGTCGGAGTGTTCTGAATATCACTGGAAGTCACTGGAATGTCCAGAATATTCGCTGGGCGTAAAGAATATCGTTGAAGACTCAACGGAATGTCTAGAATATTGCCAAAAAAAAAGAATAAATAGAGAAATTATAATAAAAAAATATAACAAAATATTGATAAACTAAAAAGAAAAGAGAAAAAGAAAAAACATAACAACAACAAACAATAACAATGAGAAAAATATATATTATTTTTCAATTTTTGTAGGACTTAAGCAAATAATCTTCCAATATTGATTAAACTGAAAAGTAAGTTTTAAAACTATAAAATGCTACAGTTTCAAAGTATGATTCTATTAATGTAACGCCCCACTCCCGGGTCGTTAAATACACTAAAATAGCCTAAAAAAAATTACAAGTTTTGCTCCCAAAAATAATAACTACAAAATCGTCTCCAAATTGTACAATATCCTCCAAATATTCTAATTACCTCCAAAATAAACAACATTACAACTGTCTCCAAATTTAATAATTACAGTGGTGGGTCCCAAATGTCTATATTAATAAATCTTTTTAATCTCAATTTTGAGCTCCGCTAAAATCTGCTCCACACCTGAAAAATAAATTAATTCGGAAAATTAAATAAACAAAATGACTTAATAAACTAAAAAGTTGACATCTTAATAGGGCATTCCAACTCTCGTACATAACCAAAGGTTCAAATAATATTAAATAAAAACTTAAAATTATCCAATACAACATCAAATGAAATTATAAGGTCCTTAATAGCTAATATATAAGATAATAAAGTTATTCGACTTTAGTCATGATTTCAGATCAGCCAAGGCTCTATGTTAGCGTCAACTCCATTTTAGCTTCAATTATTTCCTCGCCAAAACCTGGCATAAAACGCCAGGGCAACAAAAATATATGCCATGAGTTTTGCAACACAGTAAGAAAACATAATCAACTTACCATTCTTTTTAAGAAAAAAATAATGAGATTATAAATATGAGATAACAATATAATTGTAAACATAAATTACAACCATTAAAGTAATTTCAATAATTTTAATAAGTTAGGTGACACTCGAAATCTCACCAAAGAGATTTAACTTACCAACCACTAAACATGGCAACGGTTAATTTGAAACCCTCTCTTGGTCAAATATTTAAGTGTTACCAACCGTAACCACCAGGGATGCTCACGTCCGGAGTTATATACCCAAGCAGTTGCATCCGTGGTCTGCCCTAAGGAAACGGTCTGTCAGGGGTACGTAACCTCCCTGTGTGCCACCAGCACATCCACCCTTATTCCAAAACCAAATACCGAAAATGGTTCAAATAAGTCCCGTGCCATCTTAGAGTTTCGCAACACAATTTACGTGAGAATTCTCAAAACCAGGGCTCACCCTGAACAACCGGTATTGACCGTCAACCCTTAATTTCGTACACTCTTTAAAACCAAGACTCACCATGAACAACTGGTATTAATCCTTTATCAGTAACTTTATATATTGAACACAAATTATTCAAATCTCAATCACCAATAATGTTATACCAACTAAAAAAAAACTCCCAACATAAAACATTATACATGTCACACAATAATAATTCAATGTCCAAAATTTAACAGACAATTAATTTAAACAATAGTATGAACATAATAACTTAGATATTAAAATTATAAATAAATTATTTACACATTCCTAAAATTCGTGCTATTGAACAGAATACTCAATGTGGATGTTTAGGTCACTTTTGAAAAAGAATTTCAGAAAAATAAGATGTAAATAATCTTGTAAAATTTTCAGCAATCTTTATGACACAGATTTGTCACATTTCCTTACATTAATTCCATGGTTAATTTTATAGATCAAATCCATAATCTAAAAATTTATCATGGAAATAGACTTCTCAAATTTCATCTTTTAGTTAGAAATTACCAGATTTGGCTTAGTGTAGAATTTTAAATAAATTTTCAAATACATATTAAAATATGTCTCACAATTTCAGATTTAGTTAAAAATTTGTATAAATTCGTAGAAAGTTCAAAAATTGTTACCAAAATTCTTGGATGAACTAGACATCATTATCAACAGCTTTGTAGAAGAAATCATGTCGAAATTTTGAGTATAAAATTGTCTAAAAATTCGGGCAACATTCTGGCAGATTCAAAACAGACTATTTTCATCACAATTTCAGATTTAGTTAAAAATTTGTATAAATTCGTAGAAAGCTCAAAAATTGTTGCCAAAATTCCTGGATGAACTAGACATCATTATCAACAACTTTGTAGAAGAAATAATCTCGAAATTTTGAGTATAAAATTGTCTAAAAATTCGGGCAACATTCTGGCAGATTCAAAACAGACTATTTTCATCACAATTTCAGATTTAGTTAAAAATTTGTATAAATTCATAGAAAGCTCAAAAATTGTTGTCAAAATTCCTGGATGAACTAGACATTATTATCAACAACTTTGTAGAATAAATCATCTCGAAATTTTGAGTATAAAATTGTCTAAAAATTCGGGCAAACATTATGGCAGATTCAAAACAAATTATTTTCAACACAGCTTCAGGTTTAATTAAAAATTTGTATAAATTCGTAGAAAGCTCAAAAATTGTTGCCAAAATTCCTGGATGAATTAGATATCATTATCAACAACTTTGTAGAAGAAATTATCTCGAAATTTTGAGTATAAAATTGTCTAAAAATTCGGGCAACATTCTGGCAAATTCAAAACAGACTATTTTCATCACAATTTTCCTATAAAATTTCTATTTATGAGTAGTCATTTTAACCACAAGCAAGTAATATGAAAATTTCACTAATAAAAAGAAATGAGAGGGTTGAGAGGGTTTTCTTACTTAGTAATAGGGTTACAAAATGGTTGAGAATTTTGGCTTCCTTAATCTCCTACTCTTCTTTCTCTCCTATCACTAAGCTTGGTTGCTTCAGGGATTTCTCTCTTCTTTTTTTTTTTTCTTTTTTTTTTTTTTCACCGAATACTTGCATGCACCCTCTAGACAATGAAGACTTGCATGCATATATATATATATATATACACAATGCTTGGTTCACAAATCTCTCTCTCTCTCTCTCTCTCTCTCTTTCTTTCTCTTCATTCTAAGTTTTCTTTCTCTCAATTCCAAGAGCATCATTAGCTCTTCTTCCCTAAACAAGCATGCAAATCAACATGTGGAAAGCCTCCACCCTTTTTTCTGCAAAGGTTTGATTCCCTCTTTTTTTTTTTTTTTTTTTTTTTTTTTTTTTTTGTATTTGTATTTGTATTTGTGTGGGTTTCTGAAAATTGATACACTAAGATTTTTAACTAAGGTATTTAGTAAGAATAATTATTATATTGAATCCTAATTAAAATAATTTATAAACAACAAATATTGAACACCCACAAAATTATTATTTTTAATAATGTCTTTGTTAGTGATTGAATTGAGTCAATTTAAAAC
Source organism: Camellia granthamiana (assembly GCA_036172215.1). Classification (NCBI taxonomy): domain Eukaryota; kingdom Viridiplantae; phylum Streptophyta; class Magnoliopsida; order Ericales; family Theaceae; genus Camellia; species Camellia granthamiana. The sequence continues at coordinate 149,723,655 of CM069905.1, read as the reverse complement.
TAACTTTTACACTAATATACAATTCAGATAGACTGTAGACAAAATTAATTAATTAATTAATTTATTTATTTTCTTTTAAGAATAATTAAATGTAGGGTCTTCACAATTAAGCATTTATCCTTAATAATCAAATTGGAAAACATGATGTGAAACTGTAAAATTTTACAGTTTTAAATAATGTTATGAAACTGTAAAATTTTACAATTTTAAATCATGATTCATTTCAGCACTATAATGACTGAAACTGTAAGATTTTACAGTTTTCACCGTCTGTAACTAAAATTTGAAAACAATTTGTTCATAATCTGAAAATTTTCTCCATTAAAATAAGAAAATAGAAGTGTAAAGCAAAGAAAAATGTAGAAAAATTGAGAGATCGAATGAGAGAAACAGATATAGAGAGAAAATTATACTCCGACAACTATTTTTTATTTAGAGTTAGTTGGATCTTATATAGATCTACTTATTTTCTTCTCCGAAAACTCATTTCTTTTTCCGTCGGTGAGGGTGAAGTAAAGAATCAATAGTCGGTGGTTGACGATAAATCCCAATCAATAGTGGTTGTCGGTCACTAGTAATTATATATTAGAACGAGAAAAAGAAGAAGGCATGATCGTTGGTCACCAGAAATCAGGAAGAGAAAGGGTAGAAAAGAACAAATGTACAAAGAAGAATGAAGAAAAAAAAATACATAATGAATTTTTGAGAATGTCCAAAAAATTGTGAGACTAAATTAGCGTTTCCTCTATTAAATAGGACTTCTAAATAATTTGTCCTTAATCTATTTTGTTCCCTTCAAACTTTCTATATATACTTATAGACAATCTTAACCGTCCATTCGATTCTGTTTGCTAAACGTTTTGGTGATAATTTGTATGAATACTTTGTACAAATATTAATTTCCAAGTGAATAACTCTCAAATAAAGCGGGTTGGACCGTCTCTCTGACCCAGCATAGGCTTCACTTTATTAATCTATTTTGTTCACTTTTAACTTTCTATATCAATCCATAAAAAAAGGATAATAATAACTATAGCCACATAATTTTATTATCTTAAATAAATAAAAATTTTAATAATAAAAGGGTAAACTACCAATAGGTCCTACTTTTGAGACTTATTACCCATTAAGTTCTATTGATAAATTTATTAAGTGATAAAGATAAATTTATTAGTCTTTTATTTTTATGAATAAATTTATAGTGATAAATTTATCAGTCTCTTTGTTTTTATGAATAAATTTATAGTGATAAATTTATCACTCTCTTATTTTTATAGTGTTAAATTTATTAGTTAGGACCTGTAGGTAAATAAGCCTAGTTAATAGGACTAATTGGTAAGTACCCCATAATAAAATCATGTTTAACGTTTAATTTTTTTTTTATAAATATAATATGTAATTAAATTATATAATTATAATTATCCAACAAATTTAATATATCTAAGGATAATTCTATTATATACACTCTATACTATATGCACATTTAATTACGCTATTTTCTTATTTTATTATGACCAATTTTTTTTTATTTTTAATTTTGACATTATTTTGAGATTTTAAAACATTTTTACGTTTAGTTATGACTCTTTTTATTATTATTTTTAATTATAACTCACAAAATGTAAAATTATTTTGTGATTACAAAGTACATATGATACACACTCACGTTTAGTACGATGGAATAGGCTGGAATGCCCATTGAAGCTTTGCATTCCATTTTCCTTATTTAGAATGCCTTATTTAAGTGAGAATAGTCATTCCATTAGAATAGCTATTCCAACAAAAATGTGAGAATGTTTATTCTTTCCTCCAATCGAAGGAATGACCATTCTATTCTATCATGAAATTATCATAATTTTTTTTTTTGACACTTAAAAAAAATATTATTATTTAATTGCTATCACCATTCCATTCTCCTACTACCATATCGCCACCGTTACTGCTACGCTATTGCCACCACAACTGCCACTACCACTACCACCACAGTCGTCGCCACAACCACAACACCACCATACTACCATCACCTTACTACCAATGTCACCATTACTACCACCACCACTATCGTTAGTCGCCACAACCCCTGCTGCCGCTACCACCACCACTATTGCAACCACAACACCACCTTACCACCACTGCTAAAGCCACAACAATCTACTACTACAATTCTACTATCATTGCTATCACCGCCACCAATGTCGCCATCATCACCATCACCATTACTACGACTCACACCATTACTCTCACAACTATTAATATTATTATGATCTATATAAAATTTTAATTTATTTGTTATTAACTCGTTAAAAAAATAAAAAAATTTATTCCATTTCATGAGTTTAATAAGTATAACTAAATATAAGAATGAGAATTATCATCATATTTGTATGTCATTTCATTTCATGTTGACAATTAAACAATGAAATAAAAATAAATATTTTATTCTATTCAATTTTATATTCTATTCTTACCCTCATTCTATTCGCATTTTATTTTCCTCCATTATGGGTTGTTTTGGGAAGATGGTAAAAAGTGACTTTTTGGCTTTTAACCAAGCTTTTGGCTTTTTTAGACAAATGATTTGGGAAGTTGGTAAAAAGTGACTTTTGACTTTTTTTATTAATGTTTGTTTATGATGTCAAATCATAATAAAATGACCAAACTACCCCCATTTATTTAAAATATTTACAACTTCCCCTATGCAACACTTTTTGACCCATGAGGGGTAAAATTGTAATTTCACCATTGGCTACAAACCAACTTCCTAAATGGAAAAAAAGACAAAAAAGCCAGCTTTTGGCTTTTGCTACTAACCCAAAAAAGTGGGTAAAAATCATGTTGCCAAAATAGGCCTATATCAAGCATGCCCTAACTTTTCCCTACATTTAGGCCTCATTTGGGAACCCTCATTTTTAGTTAAAAAGTCAAAAAGTTACTAAATTAGCCAAAAAATCAACAACTCATACCAAAAAGTCAAAGATTCTCTTTTCTCTCTACTTTTTGCACATCTTTTCGTAAAAAGTCAAAAGATCATCCTAAATATATTAATTTTTTTTAATTCATATTTTAACAAAATAACTAAAAAATTATTAAATTAACCGGTTTCGAACGGCGCCTTAGAAGAAATGAACAAAGATCATGAAAGTGGCCCATAGCAAGCCCCAAGTCCTTTTCCAATTTACTCTATTATACACAGAACAAAACACAAAGGTAATAAGAGCACGTGCTTTGTCGTCCTATGATGTCCCAAACAAAACACCCAAACGTACGAACACGTGTATATTGTCCTCATTTGTTTACGCTCTGCCACTCGCATCATCACACTTCCAATCCAAATCAAAGCAAAAAAACAGAGAAAACAACAACAATGGAGAAGAAGCACACATCGCTTGCAAAATATAAGCAGTTTTAGAAACTTGTAATTGAGAAAGATCATGGTCGTGTCCTCTTTATTTGACCGAATATCCCATTTGTTGGTTCTTCACTGACATTCTCAGATCCTAATTCTGTCCTACAATTCCCCCATTCTGGTATTCCTTTCTCTCTCTAAATCTTTCTTTTTTATTTCTCTCTCTAAATTTATTGGTGGTTACTGTGCAATTGGTTGTTGTTTGATTTGGGTGCAATGGGTTTTTTTAATTTTATTTTTGGAAATCATCGATTTAATGTGTTTATGTAATGTAAAGCGCAACCATTTAATTTGTTACTTTAATTATTCATTCTTGAATCAAACCCTAGTTTTCGTATAGATGAATTCTGGGTTCCGCATTTTTCTTTTTCTTTTTCTTTTTTTGATAAAACCCTAATTGGAATAGTTTTAACACCAATGCGTGTCTAATGTGACCAAGTGAGAGTTCATATTAACTACGAGGTTGAAAAGGTTGTTTGTCATTTTGGGAAAAACATATGTAAACTTGATTAATACGATTACATGTGCTGCTCTACAATCTTATTTGGTAATGGGTTGTGCATCTTTGGAAGTCAGTTTAATAAATCTTTTAAAGAACAGTACTTGCCAGTATTGATTAGCATTGTGCTTAATAGCCTTTATTGTAGTCACATATTAGTAATAGGAGACTGATTTGGTGTTTCCTAAGCCTTGTATTGATACTAGGACATGTGTACAAGTGTTAGGTGCGGGTATGTGTTTAGGTGTCGGATTTATCTAATTCTCATATCGAAGGGCATGGCAGCATATTCATATTTTCAAAATACTTCTTTTATTTTTTAGACTAAAATGGTGTTACCAATGTGCCATGGACCATTTCATGCATAATATGGGCGTTTCACGCATAGTTACATTGCAAATTGAATTACTAAATACGCTTGCTAGTTGACTATATAACTACACATGTACACATGTTCCATACCTTATCCAAGTGTTGAATGTCCAATACGGTTTTATTTTTATTTTTAAGATAGGTTCTCAAACTATTCTATCATGTGCGGTTCAATTCACTTTCAAATTTTTTTTTTGGGTCCTGCAGAAAATTAGAAACCAGTTCAATTTCTGAAACTCCCATTTGTTAGCAAAACCTTCAGTTGCCCAGGGTTGGCTTTCCTGCCCTTAACCCATCGCCTGTAACTCATTGGTATCCAACCCTGTCACACAGTCGACCTTCTCCTCCGCACCAGTTAATCACTTGCACTATACATTTTACATTGGTGGCAAACCCAACAGAAAAGAAACAGCAGTTTATCCTGTATGCAATTGTCCATCCTTTGTGCTCTCTCTTTGTTAGTGCAACCCAACAAAAAACCAACGGTGGTCCATCCTGTAAGCTCTCTCTCTTTTAGTGCAGTCCAACAGGAAAGAAACAATGGTCCATCCCGTAGTCCTACCCAACCCCCCCCCCCCCCCCCCCCCCCCCCCCTCTCTCTATATATATATCAATTTGCTGTTGCATGTTCAAATGTCAACCATCGTAGGACATGCAGCGGCAAATTGCCATTGGTTAGAACTTAAATCATTGTAAATTGACCAGAGAACAGCTAGAATTTGGCTGGAAAACCGCTGTCTTGACTGGGATTTTGGTTGCTACAGCGGAGGTTTCTGCTGCAAACATTAATACACACCTCAGGTGAGGTGACTCGAATTTGAGTTGTTTCTTCTCTGAAACAGTACATAAATGTATCCTTAGAAATCTATATGTATGTGAGATTTAATCTCGGCTGTTGTTTGATAAATTGGTTGATTTTGCTTTTCTTTTCTTTTTTCTTTTTTCTTTTTGTTTTTGACTTTGGTTGTTTTTCTTTTGTTGATGTATAATTTTGAATAATTTTTTTATTAAATTGGAACACATTGTGTTTGCCTCCACTTGTAGTTTTATTAGTAATAGAAACAATTAGCGAAAGTTTCACATAGATCTGCAGTCTGACCAGAACATTGACTGGGTGAAGAGTCCCATTCTATCTACTTGGAACAGTCCCCTTTATTTATTTATTTATTATTATTATTATTGTGTGGATAAATTGGAACAGCCCCTTTATGTTGAATGAGGATGTAGTAGAACTGGACTAGATTTAAGGTTTTGTGATCTTCTTGGCCACCCTAGCTGTCATATCAGTTACCCACATATTCTTTTTCTCCTTAGACAACAGACAAGTAATTGAATGAAGAAAATTTGAAAATTTAAAATATATTTATTAATTTATTGTTTGAATTTGTACTCAGGATTCATTACGTGCTCTTTATGGTGGATTTAGTTCCTGCAAAGTAAAGTTTCTTGGCAAGAATTTGAATCAAGTGAAGTAACATGAATGCAAGATTATCTGGTGGGCTCTGACTGGCAGTCTGTTGGTTTACTAGATACCCTCGAAATGGAGAGGGTCAGGACAATTCTAACTCACACATATCCTTACCCACATGAGCATTCACGCCATGCTGTTATTGCTGTGGGTTTTGGTTGCCTGTTCTTTATCTCGTCAGACAACATGCATACTCTCATACAGAAGTTAGACAACAATATCAAATGGTGGTCAATGTATGCTTGTCTGCTTGGTTTTTTCTATTTCTTTTCATCTCCATTCATAGGGAAGACAATTAAACCAAGTTATTCAAATTTCAGTCGGTGGTAAGTTTTGTTTGCTCTGTTTGTTTTTGTTAATTATGTTTTTATGCACACACTTGCATTAATTATAGCTCACAAAATTTCTTAGATTAAGCTCATGGGTATTGCTAATTTGGTTACTCTTTGTTCTGCAGGTATATAGCCTGGATTTTAGTGGCAGCTGTATATCATCTTCCCAGTTTTCAATCAATGGGTGTGGATATGAGGATGAATCTCTCTTTGTTTTTGACAATTTATGTTTCATCAATTTTGTTTCTTCTTGTTTTCCATGTTATATTTATTGGCCTCTGGTATGTTGGTCTTGTTGCTTGTGTTGCTGGAAGGAGGTCTGCAATCCTGACCATTCTTCAAAATTGTGCGGTGAGTCCGGAGGATGTATTCGACTAAATTGAAATATTTACCCTAATCTCTTGTGTGTGACATGGTTCTTTTATTTTTATTTTTTTAATTCTCTTGTTATTTGTGTAGGTTTTAAGTATGGCCTGCTGTGTATTCTATAGTTACTGTGGCAACCATGCTATTTTGAGGGAAAAACCACTTGAAGGAACAAATTCTGGTTGGTTTTCTTTTTTGTCCAAAGGAGAGCAAAAAACATTGCTTGCGAAATTACTCCACATGAATGAATTAAAAGATGAGATCTGCTCATCGTGGTTTGCTCCAGTTGGGTCTGCTAGTGATTATCCACTTTTGTCTAAGTGGGTTATTTATGGCGAGGTATGGTCTTTAACCATATACTTCATTTCATCTAATATTTTATTGTTCTCGTTATGGAGGATCTTTATGTTGTTATTACATGTCTTCTCTCTCTCTCTCAGTTAGATGGCAGTGGCTCATCTGCGGGATCATCAAATGAAATTTCTCCCATATATTCATTATGGGCCACATTTATAGGCCTCTACATTGCCAATTATGTGGTGGAAAGATCAACAGGGTGAGTGGTAACTTGTATACGTTATGTTTTCTTCATTTCATGTTGACTGTAACTGGGACTTAATAGGGCACTTGTCAATCTACCATTTTATTTTAATATGGCTTATTCCCTTAATTTTAGTTCTGTAGCTGATAGCTAAGCTTCTCATTGATTTCGGCTGGTTTGTATCATTCATGTGAAGAACAATGTAAGTACCTTTATGCGTGTTGTTGTTTTGACATGCCCACCTGACAGTTCCCCATGTGTACGGGGAAGGTTTGGTTGTTTAGAGTTAAAGCTATGGCGTTAGGGTTGATCTTATTTTTGGTTTTGTTCCATTATCCAGTTGACAAAACTCTTATTAAAGAATAATAATAAAAACAAATAAATAACAGCCCTGCACCTGATTAGGTGATGCTGATTATTTGTAGATTTTAACCTGCTTCTGGACTGGTTTATTAAGTGATTTCATCACGAATTCAGCCTATCTTCAACTTATAAAACTTTGCTGGTAGAGCTCCTTTGGATAGTTTTGGCATCTTGTAGTTTCTCTATTGTTGAATATAGGGACAAAAAGTATGAATATTGTTGCAACTTTGCAAGTGTTCAGTATGCTTAAGATTAAACAATTTAAGCCTCTCATTTCTTTTTGTCTTCTGTTTTATATTTCATTGATGTCTGACAACCAACAGATGGGCTCTTACTCACCCATTATCAGTCAAAGAATGTGAGAAGTTGAAGAAAAAGCAAATGCAGCCAGATTTCTTGGATATGGTTCCTTGGTATTCAGGGTGTGTGTTCCTTTATCAAATGAACATTTCTTTTATTTCCATTACTTTGTGTGTGTGTGTGTGAGGTGTGGGAATTGGGCAGCAGGAGGTGAGGGGAAAAGCTTCGTCAATCATCTCAATGTTGCTCATGACCATTGCAGGACATCAGCTGATTTGTTCAAGACAGTTTTTGACCTCCTGGTATCAGTTACTGTGTTTGTTGGGCGTTTTGATATGCGTATGATGCAGGTGTAGTTTTTATTATTCCATGCTATTAAGTAATCTCATGTTGTTGTTGGATAGCTTGATTTACATTCCATGCTATTATTCCCTGCTTGTGGAAGAAATGTAAAGCTACAATGTTCTATTTTGTGCAAAGCAAGCTCGTCTTATTCTTTCAGCAGTTGTACAATAAACTAAAAACTTTATCGATCAAGTTATTTTCATAATTTAATGACATTTTTTTCATTTGTTTTTCTGTTCCTCCAATCATAAGGCGGCTATGAGTAGGGTACAAGATGGAACGCAACAGAACGATCTTTTGTACAATCATTTCAGTGACAAGGATGATATATGGTTTGACTTTATGGCAGATACTGGTGATGGTGGAAATTCCTCTTATAGTGTGGCACGACTTCTTGCTCAACCCTCCATTCGGCTCCGCAGTGGGGATAAAGTGATTAACCTGCCACGTGGAGATCTTCTCTTGATTGGGGGTGATCTTGCGTAAGCTTGACCATTTACCTATTTATGATTTATAATATTTGAGATGTTGAGTAAATAGCCAATAGTTGACTGGTTAGTGGCAATGCATTGTCAATTGATTAGCCTTACAAGGATGCCTGAACCTCAATTGTAGAAGTCCTATGACTTTATGAGGGTGATGCTATAGGGTGCATATAGAATAGAGTCGACAGTAACAACCATAATGGGGGAACAAACATATATTATGAGGCTTGAGCCCAAGAACCCAAGACTTCTTGGAACCAGAGCTAAAATACCAGTTTGACCACTAAATGTTCAAAATTTTGTTGTTGTTAAGAAATAGACCCAATAATGTATATAAAGCTTTCTAAAAATGTCTTCTCATTCAAAAATCTCTTGCACTTAAAATTCTTCATGCAAGTAATCTATTCATCATTTCAAGAAATTGCATTGTGGAGTACTTGTGTTTTAGGGACGTCATTATTAAGTAAAATAGTCAATGATATTGGTTGCAACTTTTTGTAATGGATCATCAGGTTTGTGTTTGATTTGGAATGGAATTGGATTCGTTGCCTCCTAAGGGTTAAATGTGGGGGAGTTGGGTTTGTTGCCTCCTAAATACAATTATTTATTTTTTATTTTTTTCTGGGGTGTGTCCTCAGGTTTGGGTTTGGAATGTCCTTCCAAATATAGTGTTCAATTGATGGTTTTGAAACTTTTTATGGAACATGTCATTTACAATTCATCTTTAAGGAGATATGATGGAAGTGAGGGAAGATGGGGTAAAACCTAGCAAGTGCTAAACAAGGGCCCTCCGGTTTGCCATTAGCACTGTCACCAGCAATGCATCAAGATCTTAAACACTGCCTTGTGTAATGTATCAGTGGCACCAGCAATGATATCACTTCTAACATGCTACGATGTACTAACTCTAGATTTTTGTTTGTGTATATGTCACCTTTGTAACTTTGTTTACCCATTATTTTCTGTGATTTTAACCATCAATTTTCAGCATCCCTAAAATCAGGGCAGGGACCTGTGTTATGTTATCCATTTATTTTTGGTTGGCATACAGGTATCCTAATCCATCAGGGTTTACATATGAAAATCGCTTCTTTCGTCCTTTTGAATACGCTCTCCAGCCTCCACCATGGTATAAAGAAGAGCATGTAGCTGTAAACAAGCCAGAGTTACCTAGTTGGGTGTCTGAACTGAAGCAGTATGATGGACCTCAGTGTTTTGCTATCCCTGGAAACCATGGTTGGTCTTAATTCATGGTCTTAGCTTACTCGAATTGTTCTTTCCATGACTACTTAATTAAATATTCTTTTAATAGTGTAAAACCTTCTGAACCGGTATCACTGGTGTCTTTAGAATTTAGTTTCTTCAAGTTTGTTGCTATTTAGATGTTGATATGGTATAATTCTTTTTTGGTTTTACAGATTGGTTTGATGGACTTCAAACCTTTATAAGGCACATTTGTCATAAGAGCTGGTTGGGTGGATGGCTTATGCCTCAGAGGAAAAGCTACTTTGCTTTGCAACTACCTAAAGGGTGGTGGGTGTTTGGTCTTGACCTCGCTCTCCACTGTGATATAGATGTATACCAATTCAAATTCTTCTCAGAATTGATAAAGCAAAAGGTATCTTCTGTCTACCTAAAGATTGTCCAGTTTGTGTTAACATTGCATTTGCATGTTTTGTCATATAATATGCTGCAAACGTATGTAAACAGTTTCTTTGGATAAGTGTCTTTCAATTGTTGGAGTTGTTTGTAAATATCATGATGTAAAATATTGGATTATGAGTTTTTGGTTGTACAGTGTAAGTGTGAAAAACGATAGATGAAAGTTCCCCCCGTTTGTTTGGAGTTATAGCAAGGGTATTGGGTTTGGTAGTGAGGAGGGGATTAAGAATGGAGTGTTTGTTTTGAGAGGTATGGAGGGGATTAGTAATCCCTTGGGATTAGTAAGGAGGAGGAAGGGGGATTGGTAAGGATGAGGTAGAGATGGTATTAGAAAATAGTGAGGGGATTAGAAATTTTTTTATTTTTTATATATTGGGAATTTTTTTTTAAATATAATGTTTAATTTTTTATATTTTTTTATTTGTTTTATTATTTTATATAAAAATAATTTAACAATTCCTCATTATTAATCCCCTCACTATCAATCCCCTCACTATTAATCCCCTCACTATCAATCCCCTCACTAACAATCCCCTCACTAACAATCCCCTCACTATTAATCCCCTCACTATCAATCCCCTCCATTCTATCTCCCAAAACAAACGGGGCCGGGCCATAGTCCTAGTGATCCCCGAGCTATTGTCTTTATCTCATGGGCTATGATGATTGCTTGGGCCATACTCACCAGGGAAAAGGAAATGGTAGTGGTAGATAAACTTGTTTATGATGATGCCATATTATATTGATGACAAATGGTGTTCTTTGTGAAGGTTGGTTTTTGATGTATTGCCTTGAGCATTCTGAATTGATTGCTATAATGAAACATATAGTTCATTATTGTAGTAACAGCAGTGCTTATGAATTTGCGAAATTCATGAAACTAAACTTACACAATTTGACAAAGTTTGTTTGATCCTTTATATATAGAACCATGTACATGAATGCCATTTTTCAGGTAATTAACCATTATGACAATTAGTTCACAAGATCTCAAATATCTGCCAATACTTGACGGTGCCATTCATGCAGCGGACATGTGGTTCTCTTTCCTGAAGATGTATCCTCGTTTTCTGTGCCTATCGTGTAGTTGGCTGTGTGCGTAAATGAATTCTAGTCATATCTGCTATAGTATTAAAAGTATGTGGGGTTTCTTTTCTTGACTTGCGTTTTGTATTCATTGTTAAGTGGAAGAAGTTGTATCCAGGTTGGGGAGAATGATTCAGTCATCATCATGACACATGAACCGAACTGGCTTCTTGATTGTTACTGGAATGCAAAGACAGGGAAGAATGTCTCATATCTAATATGTGACTGTTTGAAAGGAAGGTGTAAAGTTCGTATAGCTGGAGACTTGCATCACTATATGCGTCATTCATACGTTCCATCAGATAAGCCAGTTTTCGTTCAACATTTACTTGTTAACGGCTGTGGTGGTGCTTTTTTGCATCCCACACACGTCTTCAGTAATTTTAACAAATTATATGGAACTTCCTATGAGAGCCAGGCTGCTTATCCTTCTTTTGAAGATTCAAGCAGGGTAAAGAATCTCCATTTCCTTGACATAACTACGTTTACGTTGTACAGTTTTTTTTGTTGTATTCATTGGTGCTATAATGTGCTAATGCTATAATCCGCTGGTAATTGTGCCGCAGATTGCGCTGGGAAACATATTGAAGTTTCGAAAGAAAAATTGGCAGTTTGACTTTATTGGTGGCATTATATATTTTATTTTGGCCTTTTCCATGTTCCCACAGGTGAGTTCCTCATAGATTCTCTTAGGCTTATGCGATGCCGCTGGGCTTTTGGTATTGTTTGACTTGATATTTACCATGTTTGTCATTTTCTCCTTGTTGGACTTGAAACACTTTTCTCCTCAAGTTACCAAAAGTTATACCTTTCTACTTTGCCCGGGCCTGTCCTAGATTAGTGTTGTTTGCTTGCTTTATTCACTTAATTTTATTTTTACAAAAGAAAATTCAGACTTGCTTACAATTTGTTTGTTTCGGCATAAAACATTTTTGACATTTTTGGATGTTTGGTACGACAGTAAATTAAAGTCATTTGGAAAGCATTTTCCGTGGTCAACAGAAAACAAGCTTATTTGGACAAAAAAAAGTGAAAAATATTTTTTAGACTATAGTCTTACTAATGCCACCACCCCATCACCATTGTCACCACCACTAGTACAACCAGTAGCACATTCATTTCAAATTCACAACCAAACGTAGAAAAAAGATTTCTTTGGAAAACATATTTTGGAAATTTCTGTAAAAAATATTTTTTGTTGGAAAATGTTTTCTATTGAAACAAACAATGCAATAACTTGAAAGTATATGTCAAGTTATTGTTTTACAAAGAGATGACTGATTATGTCCACTCCTTTTTCCAGTGTAAGTTGGACCATATCTTGCGGGATGATACATTTTCTGGTCAACTGAGGAGCTTCTTTAGCTTGGTACGGGATGCTTTTATGTACTCACTGGGACACTCGTATGTGTCTTCAGCGGGTGCCATGCTATTGTTAATAACTGCTTTCACATTTGTCCCGTCCAAAATGTCTCGGAAAAGAAGGGTGATAATTGGGGTTCTTCATGTTTCTGCACACTTGGCTGCAGCACTTATTCTCATGTTGCTGTTGGAACTAGGTGTTGAGACTTGTATCCAGCACAAACTACTAGCAACTTCAGGTGATTTTTCATGTTTCATTTGATGTTATCAAAATGAAAGCATTTGTGCATTTCCATTACGTGTATTTAGTGCTGCATTTTTACCTTAGCGTATTATCAGTTGTAATCATTTAGTTCTTTTTTTTTTCAAATATTTCTTTTGGGTTGTGTTCTTTCTGTATTTTGATACGTTTCATATCCTGCTATGGGTATACATGTATATGTCACAATCTGACACAAAATTTGATGACATAGCCATATAATTATATATATGTTCCAGACCTCGACGGTGGATGCTACCATGGATGTAAAGCTGTGTTGAGAAGAGCATTGTTAATATATTTGACGCTTGAAGTACTAGTAATTAAATTTATTGGGAAAGGAAGCATTTATACTTGACAATTTAAATTGTATGAATAATCATCTAAACTTGGTGCAATATATATATACATGATAAGTTCGTGAATCAGTAATTTGGTTGTTGAAGCCATATGGATTTGAATTTGATCATTATGGTCAGTATGTTGACTGAACACTGGAAGTTTCATCATAGGTTATCATACTCTGTATGAATGGTATCGGTCAGTTGAAAGCGAGCATTTTCCAGACCCAACTGGCCTTCGGGCTCGTATAGAACAGTGGACATTCGGTCTTTATCCAGCGTGTATCAAGTATCTCATGTCTGCATTTGATGTTCCAGAGGTGAGAATGTCTTTTTTAGATGGGATACAAAATAAATTCTTTTATATCTTCTGTTCCTTTTTGTCTTTTTTCACTGTACTGACATTGGGAGGGATTTTCAGGTCATGGCTGTTACGAGGAACAACATCTGCAAGAATGGGATGGATTCACTCTCCCGAGGCAGTGCAGTTATCTACTATGGCTTCTGTCTTCCTTTATTTCTGGGTCTTCTCCACACCAGTTGTTTCTTTGGTGTTTGGAAGCTACTTGTACATATGCATTAATTGGCTTCACCTACACTTCGATGAAGCCTTTTCCTCTCTCCGTATTGCTAATTACAAGGCATTCACACGCTTCCATATTAACCGTGATGGTGATCTTGAGGTTTTTACCCTTGCAGTTGATAAGGTAAGAAGCCAATGCTCGAGGTATTTTTTGGTGGTTGATTTTGTCAAATGAAATCATTTAAAACTGTGATGGCGATCTTGAGGTTTTTTACCCTTGCAGTTATATATTAGCTATTTTTATTTTTATTTTTATTTTTTGTGTGCGCATGCCCGTGGGTGTGAGAATCTGCTTTAGTTGCTCTTATTTGCTTTTTAAATTGTTTCAGACTAATTCCTATTCATCAATTCTAAATATTACTGGCTCATTTGGACACGTAGGTTCCGAAGGAATGGGAAGCTGGATCCTCTATGGGATGGGGAGCCAAGGGAGCAGGAGCAGCAGCTGAGCCACCTCAGACAATTTCCAAGCAAATGGCGTGCCGTTTCCTCACAGCAGGATCCATTAAGCACCGTTCGGATTGTTGATCGCTTTATTATTCAACAAAAAGGTAAACCTGACTTAGGAGTAGCAATCAATGGATCGAATAGTCATTGTATCTGAAATTTGATATTTGTAAGCAGGTTGTAACTTACATTCTCTAGGAAGCAATGAGAAGAAAAAAGTACTGTAGAGTACTCTTCTTGTATGATCCATTTGATTTTGGCCCATTCTTATCTACTAGCTAATTTGTTAGAGTGGTTAATTCAAAACACGTCAAAGTGTTTTCTTCTTGTTTTATTTTTTGATCCTAGTTTTCTCAGTAGCAGTTGATGTACATCATTCTACATTTGGACTTGTTCGTACGGAAACAAAATCAGCAACCTCTTCATCTGCTGGGCTTGCTTTATGTGAAAATTAATTGACATCAAGGAATTCTAACCCGTTTCGGTATTGTTTTACATATTTCTCGAAACAAAAACAATAAAAAGTTTAAAAATATCTGTGTTCGTATCAAATTTTTTTTTTTGGGTGGCAAAAAACAGTTACTGAAAGTTCAATAACAACCTTTTCATGTTTTTGGGAAAAATTCTGCCACTTATCTAGAAACTTCTACACTAGAACCAGATTAAAATCAATAAAAAAAAAAAAATTTAGCTGATGGACATGCCAATGCTTTTAAATGAAATTCTCTTCAAACAAATTTGCAACTGTTGCTTTTTGTTTTGTTTTGTTTAGAACGCTTTTTTGTTGATCATATTATGTTGTGTAAATTCCATTCTATCAATTCCACTAGTCAACCACCCCAATATTTGATTTGGGAACAAAGCAAAGGCATCATTAATGCCATAAAACAAAATTTTGATTACAAATGTTGTACATGACAATAGAACCAGAAGAAAAGAAAAAGGCTAGGTAAGTAAAATGAAAAAGCATGGTTCAAATCTCGATCTTATTGGCAATGATAGATGGGAGAAGTAAATCTAGAAAACAGAACGATGTCCCAAATCCATCAAACCACTTTGTGCGCTGAGTTTAGGCTCTATAAATCATTCAAAATTTGTGAAGCCTCGATCTGAAAATCGGCCTTGTTTTATAAAGTGATCAAGCGGACTATCTGACCCAAATACCGGAATGACTTTGTGGTTTCTCTTAAGCATTTGTTCTTCTCATCTCGAGACCAGTGCTGCAATGAGAATTACAAAAAACAAAAAATAAAAAATGAGTATCAAGTGAATTCCCCCACAAAAGGACAAAATCCAAATCAAAATAAGCATGCATTAACCTCTCCAAGCATGTTTAGCTTCTCTCGCACATCTTTCAACAACTCTTCTGCATTCCCCCTCCCATCTACAAAACTGTAACTCTCTTCCTTCTAAAATCTTCTCAGAGACCCTATTTAAGTTAAAACAAAATGAGAAATCAAATCTGTGTGTTTGAGGAATGCATTTGAAATGGAAGTAGAAGTAAGAATACAACTAGAGAAATGACTGTAGCAATATCAACTCATGAGGCAAGAACAGAGAAGCAAACAAGGAGCTTTCGAAGATTGTAAAAATAAATGAATATCAAACAGTTTCCTATATCAGATAAGACAAATGATTCTTTGGGAGCTTCTCATACTACCAATGTCTGCATTCCTGTTACGTCCCACAACTTTACAAATTAGGGCGGCAGTTATTTTCACGAACTGTCATTTCCCATTCTATTATTCACTCATTCCACATGCTAAAGCCCAATTTCAACATAGCCACTCTCATTCCACAAAATTCTTTTACAGGCTTACATATAGGAACTGTACGTGTAGAGAAAAGACTAGTATAAAGCCAATCATCACAAATCAGATTAACATATTTAGTACAACAAGTGGTAACCAAAGTTCAAAGAACCAAACAGCTGAATTAAGGGCACCAACGAGTCAAATAAGATACCTTTTTTGTTATCACTTGGCCGCCTGCTATATGTGAAAAGTATATATTGTAGAAGTGGCAGAGAAATAAAGGTGCTTTCTTCTCTGCAAGTTCTTCCAGATATTTAACATAAGTAATTCCGGGATTGCTAGGCAGGGGAATCGCAATGTCCTGCTGGCTAAACCATTCCAGATCTTTTGAAAGGCTCTCTGATCGTTCCAGTCCAGTTTTTCTGAGGTATGCATCTGTGGGTCAGTAATAGTTGTAAGATGCTCATGAGATGTAAAAAGAAAGAACTTCAATATAGAGAACACATTACTTGATTTAATAACCAAAGTGAAATACCAAGTTTTCAATTAACTATCCTTTCTACCATGCTTTTGTATCTTACCCCTCTCAAAATTTATGCACAAGAGGTTCTTTCCCTGATTGGACTGCTTTGATAAAAGCACCATAGGAGTAAGTTTAGGTGGAACAAATGTGATGTCTCCATCTTTAGTCGAGAACAAAAGGGAACAGCCTCTCCAAAAATGGGGTTAAGGCTGCATACATCTTGCCACTAGTGCATTGGGTTTAGGATTTAGGGTTTAGGGTCGCCCATTTTTTCAATCACGGGTAAAAAGCTTCCTCATAAAAACTCAAAATTTTGATTGTGGGTAAGCTTATATTTTCATGCAACTCAACAGAGCCAAATAGAGTCTTAAACTTGGACTGCTAGAAGTAAAATGTATATATATATACATTTTTTGGGGGTTTTAAACAATTAGAACAAATTAATGGGTGGTGCATAAAATAACAATGAAGAAGAAAGAAATCTAAGAGGCAATGAATAAGAAAATCTCACAAGAAACATCTTTGGATTCGTCAACAATGCGCTCGACAGTGTCAAAGACAAGTTTGCTATCAACAAGGTACTTGAGAAAACCTTCCACGCTCGGCTGCCAATGCTCTCTACCACCACCGTCTTCATTATCGGAAAGGTTGTTCTGATCATCATCATCATCACTACCAGCATCGATGTCAAGTTTCTTACCATTGAAATTACGCAGTCTCATGGCGACAAATCTCATCTCCTCCGTAATCCCCTCCTTCTCCCCCGGATACTGCTTCCTATACCTCGTCCTCTTCCTTATCACCGGCGGAGCCACTGCTGCCGATTCTGAAGATTCAGTGGAACTACTAGTAGTAGTAGAATCAGAACAGCAGGAGATTATTAGGGTTGGTACATTTCGCGTAATCTTCCTTGGTCGATTCGACTCCACCTTCGTTTGAAAAGAGGCGTAACGCCATGAGAGAGAAGAAGGATGAAGGGCATTTTCCATTGACACAGCTCCAAATGCTGCCGGACAAGGACATGACCAGTACGAGCATGACATTTTCAGCTTCTACTCCGCAATTTTCATCTCATTTTCAGGTTCTATATATTATGGGCCACCTTATCACTAAAAAATAAAATAAAATAAGATAATTTCAATTTTTTAACTAATAATTAAAAAAAAAATCATAACTAAATATAGGGTTGTTTTGGGAAGTTGATAAAAAGCTGGCTTTTGACTTTTTACCAAGTTTTTTGGCTTTTTGGTAGTGATTTGGGAAGTTGGTAAAAGCTGACTTTTTTACTTTTTGGTTTAATATTTATTTATGGCATCAAATCAAAATAAAATGACCAATATACCCTTGCCAAACTTTGGAATTTTTAGGTAATTTATTAACATAGAGGGTATTTAGGTAATTTCGCCCGGCAGCTTTTTTTTCACTTCCCAAATGCATGTTCGGCGTTTTCCGGCAGCATTGCGTTTTCCTTTCCCAAGCAAAAAACGCCACGTTTTTGGCAAGTTTCCAAAATGGCACATAATATGACGTGTAGTTAAAAATTCATGAATTATAATTAAAATAATATCATAAGTAAATAAATCTTTTTAAAATGGTGTATTTTAAAATTTTCCTATTTTATCTTCCAAGCAATATGACCATGTCCATTAAAACAAATTAGTAGTTTAAGCCTAGTCCGACCCCATAATAATTTCTCAAACATAATCTCAAAAAATTAAAATGAAATGCAATTTTCATTGAAAATGTTATCCAAGCAAGTATTATTTATTTTAACCTAACTCTCAATAAATGTTGATTAAAGTCCATAATCACTGAGCTACCATAATTATATACCCTATTCGTTCTAAAATATTAATTCCTTATTTTATATTTTATTATCTTAAAATATTAGTTATTTTTCAAAAGTTAATGACTAAAATAATATGAATTTCTTATTTTATTCTTATTTTAAATTTATATACAAAAAGTATATTAATGACTTTGTTCTCAAAAAAAAGTCCAAGAATAATTTTGAAAAGTTAATATTTTTGAAGTATAATAATTGTATTATAAAAAAAATTAATTTTTTTAAAAAAAGACTAATATTTTGGAAGAGAGGGAATAGTTATAATGGTTAGCACCCTGGTTAGACTCCCTCAAGTATGAAGTAGCTGCATTTGCTCCATATAATTGGCTAAAACATCAAATCAACACCATCTTTGATCACTTCAAACACTTCCAGTAAATAGAGCTTTAAAGGGGGAGGGGCTACAACTTTGTACAAATCACATTTGAATATAAGACCCCCATGGGCTTCACCATAATGTCTTCTTTTTCTTTCAATATATCTTAGTAAGCAACGTAAAAAGAAGAAGACCAAAAAAAAAAAAAAAAAAAAAAAAAAAAAAAAATGAAAAAAGCAAAACAGTTACAAAAAGGTATGAAGTTATTCTATTACCTCCTCATTTCTTGACAAATATATGTGCAACAGTCAATAGAAGTGCAGAACCGTGCTGAGAAACAAAGCACAACACTGAATGCTACACGGTTGGGTCTATACAAATAAAGGGAGGTTGAATGGTGGAAACTATGGGAAATACAGTGGGATTTTTTATTTTATTTTTTTATTTTCTTCTTGATATCATGAATGTACAGTATGTATGAATACAATCTGAAGGCAATGTTGGAAAGAATCACAATATGTCCAGCAGCTACATTCGTTAGTGTTGCTATCTTGGTATGCAGGCCACCCCTGCCTCCTGCAGATGGATGTGCTAAGTGTACTCTACACTATTACTGGCAGGTCCGTGGCAAATCTAACTGCTACTTGAAGCTGAATCCAGATTCTCAAATGGTTATGTACAATCATCTGATGCACGCACTTCGGACCAAAACATGTCTTTATCTGTGCTGCTGGGCTATCAGTTTCTTCAAGAAATCTAAAATTTCTGTATAGGATGGATCATTACGACTGACAGGCTTGCAAGAATTTACATGATCTGTTGACTCTAATACCTGCTTCCAACCATGAAATAGATGTGACAAAAATGACACCCCCCCAAAAAAAAAAAAATAATGACCAAGAAAGTTGAGCAAAAAGAAAAATTTTAAAACACAGTACAGCTTTTATAAAGAATTTGAGATATCCATTTGAATTTAAACATTGTTTAAAGCTATTGATCCATAAACTCCGCAGTCTCAACCTAATGATCCTATCTTCATATTTTGCATTCTCCTAAAGATTCTGAATCACAAGGAATTAGGGTATTGAAAACTAGAAACTATTAGAACAGAGAATTTCCATGGACAAGAAAGATGATGAGAACTAGATTGACTGGCCGTTTCAGTGTCATAAGACACGATCAAAGGCGGATTGTACCCAACAGAGTCTCCATGTACATTCAATTCAGCATGGTACGTGTAACGGGTGGAGTGAACAAGAAGAACAATTTCATGGTGTACTAAAATATGAGTATCTAACTTACAACAAGCTCGCCAAACCCAGGATATGCTGATTCAATTGGTACAATTTCCATTCGGAAGGCCCAACCTCCATAACCTTCAACAATTGGAGTTACCTTGGTCTGTGAAACAATTGTTAGCCAATTAAACTCAAAATTGTACATGTGCATGCACCCCCAGATGCATTCAAATACTTGTAAAAGTGATAATAGAAATCCACACCAATTACCTCACAGAAACTGAGAACCTCAAGTAACCTCTTCTTATGAAGGTTACGAATAAAGTCATTGAGCTCTACCAGCCTTGGTGATCCACTTCTTAGCTCCCCTATCTACCAAATGGCAAATAATGTTGATTATTAACAACATAAGATTAAATAGGATATTCTTCAAGAAGTTTTATATAGGATCAGATACTTACAGTTGGTGCGGGGCGAAGCACAAGGCCCATTCTCCAGGGCACGTCTGCAAGTTTGCTGCCAAAATGTGGGCAGCTGTAAAACACCTGAGACAACAGCAATACAGTAATTTAAGCAAAAAATAGTCGACATGCGGCATAAAATTTCTCTACTTTAAAGGAAGAAGCATACAACTCCAATGGTGTTGTCAACAAGGTCATCTTTATTGTCTACTTTTGCTTGAGACAGCATCTGCTTAACAACCAGGCCTCCCATGCTGCAAATATGAAATGATTATAATATCAAGCTTTAGTAAACGTACAATGTGGATGTTTAAAGACTTCTTAACTCTAGATTGTGATGCAAACCAACTCTTTCTTCTTTCTTTTTTTTTTTCTCCTGTCTGGTTTCTACTAAGAAAGTCATTTTTGCAATGTTTGTTCCTAAGTAGCAAATAGCTCAAAGAAAGTTCTCTCCAACAAGCTACCACAACAAACATGCCTTATTTATTATAGTCCAAAACATCATGCCAATTTCTTTCCAACAAGCTACCTAAACAAAAATGACTCATTAAAGTCCCACTAAATCACATTAATGATAGTCACAAAACATCATGTCAGCTTGTCAGACCAAATTAACAGAGAAAAAAATGGAAAATGCAATCAACAAACCTATGAGTCACAAATACAACAGGGCGACTCCCAATGCCTGCAGCCACAAGCTTCTCTAATAACATGGAGCTTACCTCCTGCAGAACTCCAAATGCGAGTACATTAAATATTGACTACAGAAATTGATTTCAAAAGAACTAAAGAAGAAACAAGAAGCAAGGAACTGCAGCAATCATAAAAATTATGAAGTACAACTTCTTAAAAGTTAATATCCCCAATTGTTGGTTCCTAATGATCAACCAAGATATATTACAAACCTGAAGAGGCAGTGTAGCTCCAGACCACTGGGTAAGATTTGTCTGCATCAAAACATTCAATCAGAAATAAGATGTGTTGGATTAAAGGAACCCTACGAAGAGGCCACTTCCAGATTTACAAAGGATGAGAACCACCACAGAGAAGGCATAAGGGCTTCATATTTTAAAAGCCTTAAAAAAATTAAAAACTAGAAAATTTAAGAAACAGTGCTTATCATGGTAGTTCAGGAAGACAGAAACTCATTGAATTACATATAAGCAAGTACCAAATGTAGGACAAACCTTATACTTCAGACTAAACATGCGGGCATGAGGTAAATCAACTGAAAGCCATTCTCCAGGCCAGAATGTCCCTTGCTTCCCTGCCTCTTCATCAATCTTCTCAACAAGGCCGGACTTTGTTGATGCTTTGTCCTCAGCTAAGCGCCAAGTCTTGAAAGGCCCACCACGCAGGCCATGAACAAACACAACATCCAGTGAAGGAACCTCTGATTTTGAGCAGCTCTGAGTTTCATCAGTATGACTAGATGAGCTATCATCTGCGGCAGAGTTTGGATTCTTTGTTAGCTTCCTTCCGACAGTGTCTAAATATTCTTCAGGACACTTCCAGTGTGGCAGTTCGGGATTGATTAAAATCATCATGTCAGCATAGTAAGGGCATTTACGGTTTTGGTTCTGGAAATTACAGTCAGCGTCATTTTCATTTGAGAAGATTATACCATTTGGATAATTGCAAAATGCATTTAATAGTGTTGCTCTAGCATAACTTTGAATCTTAGCATCAATGCAGCCCGGGATCCTCCCACCAGCACAATCCTCAAGCCATTTACACCAAACTTTGTCTGTTACAATTACTTTCTGAACCTTTGGAAGGACAGAGAGAACGGTTAATAGCCGAGCTGCATGTCTCCGAATGTGAGCTGTAGGTGGAACTCGAACAGTAGAAGGATCTTTAGTGTCTACAACTGAAGGCTCATCAGAAACATTGGAGACCCGATCTTGCATTTCCTGGGCCCCCGATGCATCATATGCTTCAGCTGCAGCTAATTGCTCGTAGTCATCTTGCAACAAAAAGCGCCTTAACAAACACAAGATTCCAAAATCAGTTATTTTGTTTTGACAAACAGAATCTTCAGCAGAGAGTTCTGTCAGTGCCTTAATCCCCTTAAGGGTAGCCAATGCAGAATCTGCAGCATCAAATTTAGGCAGACTATCTTTCTTCAAATTTTTAAATGGACCAGAAAAGGGTTCAAGATTGAGAAGATCTTCTAAAGGGAATGTATCACCACTCTTGGTGGCTGTTCCCAGCTGATTTATTGCCAATTTAACGACAGCATCTGCCAACTGATTGGCAACCTGTTGACCATACAGTAAGTTCGCCTGATCTATTTGAGTCTGCAAAAATGAAGTAACTCCATTAAAACCAGTGAAGAAAAATAAGTTGATAAGATATTACTTTTTGTGCTAGCTACAGAATAGAGTGAACAAGAAGCATTATATTTCTCTGTAGGCAACAAAAAGATGAAGGAGAAAAGAAGTATCACCAAACTTCACTTTGTCTGTTTTAGGCTGAGTGTTTCCCTTCATCTTACTGGAACCCAGAATATCAGCAAGTAAAAGAGCCAACCATCCTTGAGAGATTGGTATGGAAGATGGCCCATAGTCCTCAAAATCTGAGAAAGAATTGTAGTAGCTGAAGATCGCATAGTGTCGGAGGATAAGTTTCCAAAAACCCAAGAAAGCAGAACACCCGACCACTTTTGACTTTCTTCAAGAGACATGTGCATGTCCCCAGTGAAAAGTGATTCTAAAACCTTTGCCAATGCTTCCTGTACAGGCTTATGCTTTGTAGCATATTTAGCAATTCTCTCATCAGATGAAGACCCTTCTCCACTACTACCTTCTGTGCTGCAGGGCTTCTCTCAATGGAAACCAAAAATGCAGACAAAGCAATCTGTGCCAAAGGAATGTCTTCACTCTTGCTTGATTGAGAAACAGTAGAAAGAAGACTGAAACTCCAATCAGGACAGAGTCATTTAAGGGCAAATTACGGTCCTCTAAAAGTAAGCGAGCCACCAAACTCCCGTGCCATTTCACAGATCGTTCAGCCGTTGTTAAAGCAGTCATAACAGCATGTCCATCTTGGTCTAGTTCCTGAATATGAGATCTATTCACACCTGATGCCATTGCCCAATTTGCTAATGCCCAAGCAGCAAAAGGCACAGCAACATGTTGACAAATCAAATCATCCAGAGGCCAGGAACAACAGCAGAAGTCACATTTTCTTGGGAACTATCATTTATTTTGTTGAACAAGAGGTTTTTAAGACTAAAGTTGGGTGAACCAAAGTGACTAGCATTGGAAAGGCTCCAATTCCTTTACTCCATTAGTTCTTGAAAGCCCTACAACTGTTGTACCTCCAAGAATTTTAATTCCAATACCCTCCATTCCATTTCCACCATCTTCTCCCTCTTCAGATCCATGATGCTCATCCAAATGCATACCACCTTCCTCAATAACTTCAATGGCTGCTGCAATATCTCTCATTTCAGCATTTCCAGGCAGTGAAGGCTTGAGCTGTACCTTGTCTAACCTATCGCAGTTGGAAGTGATGATATCCATGAGGGCAGCAACAAGCATGCTCCTACCTTTCAAAGAATCAGAAATATCGAATGAAGTACGTCTTGACTGCTGCTCCCACAGAAATGCAATAAATCAATGAAAAAAATAAAAACACACACACATACATAAAATTCAAAATGATGGTGAAAATTATTTGCAAAAACATGTTATAGGCCCAGTGCCAATGCTGGACATGTTAACTAAAAATAAAAATAAGAATGCAAATCAAAGAAACTATGAAATCATACCATACAACCTATGTTACGTGGAGTCTTCTATTTATTCCAAAATAACATTGTCTATTGGATATGACAAAGGTAAGGTTGTATACCCAATTAGCAAATGAAAGACACAAATTTTATATTTTTCTTAAATTCTATTTAATTTGAAGTAAATTTCTACATAATTTATAACCTCGTATTCAAAAATATTATATAATATGCAATATATAAGCATTCATGACGCATTGAATTACCTATATCAAACTATTGATACATATCCTAGTATCCTAAAAGGTCTAATGTTTGAAAATGTACCCACAACCCGATCCTCATACTCAAGTCGACATAACATAGACCATAACTAAAGAAAAATAAAACATCAATCACCATTGATATAGTAAAGATTACGAATTCTCCGAGTAAGCATAATGATTCAAATAGTGTTTGCTACAAATTAAAAACACGTTAATGTTAATTCTCCCCAAGCTTCATTATCAATGATCCATCAAAACAATCAAGCCTTTCAGAAGCCTATGTAACTGAATTTCACTACTTTCAACAATTCAAGATGCTGCAATTAAACCCTATATAACAATTATCACATCGATACTGCAATGTTCCAGAATCTGAAAAAAGAAGATCACAAGAAACACTCACCTTCTTTGATGGTTCAGGCTGAGAAGCGAAGATGAATCTCAGCAGATAAGGAACAGCGTGAGGCCTCCCAAGAACAACCTCAGACACATTTGGATCAGCAATCAAGTACGCCAACGCTCTCGCCGCCTCAGCCTGAGTCCCACAATTATCCCCAAACACCGCCACCGCCTCAAGAAGCCAATCCACGACCGCACCGCCACCGGCGCCGACGATCGCCGCTCTCCGACTGGCATTGGCGGCGGCAATGTCGGCGAGAAAGGCCGCAACCCTAAACTCGAACCCGGACCGGACCTCGTGATTGGCCGAGGACATCACCGACCTAAGCGACTTCCAAAGCACGGAAGCGGCCACACCGGTCTGCTTCATCCGGTTGAGAATTCGCCTCAAAGAGTTATTGGAGCGGTCAATTGCGTGCTCGAAATCGGAGTAGATACGGCTCAACTTCTGATTGGGCTCGGTCTCGGTGGTGGAGAAGAGGGCGTAGGAGGCGGCGAGGGCAGAGATTAGGGCTGCGGAGAGGGCGATGAGGGAGAGGGAGGAGGGGACGGGGGAGAGGGTGCAGGAGTGATGGCGGAGGAGGGCGGGCGGCAGCGGAGACGGCGGAGGAGGAAGGGGATTTTTGAGATCTTTGGGGTATTGGGCGGAATTGTCAGGGCGGCGAGAGGAGGAGGATGAGGATGAGGAGGAGGAGATTGAGAAAGTGCGATGGCGACGGAGAGAGAAGGGAATACAGCGTCGGTATCGATTACAAAGACGAAGCATTTTCATTTATTTATTTTGATTTGGAATGTATTTGAATGTGTTTATCTTTTTTTGAATGTGTTTGGAGAAGAAGAAAGTGGATTTTACGGCGGTGAGGAGAGGAGAGGATAGGAGAGGAGAAATTGGGGGATGGTCTGGAAAAGAAGAAGGGGGAGGGAATCTCTGAGGGAAGATGCGAACTTTTGTTGTAAAAACATGTGCAAACAAAAGACTACTTGGAAGGCTTTCAGGGAAGAAGTGGGGGTTGAGAGTGGCGTCAATTACAGTCCAATCATAACCGTCTCATGAACCAGAACGGAGCCCTGTCGTACTAGAGTTAAGGCAATGTTTGGTTTGACAAATTGTTTAGGAAAAATGCTATGGTGTAATGGTGTAATATGTTTGATCAGTTTGTTTGACGGATTAGATAAGATTGTTAGTAAAAAAGATGGTCAACAAAAAGATTGTTAAGGTAAGGATTGCTAGTGAAAAGATTAAGTAAAAATGTGTTTGTTACGATGATAGTGTAGGAGATGATTAGTGATGAGATTGTTAAATTATTTTTATATAAAGTAAATAAAAAAAATTATTTTTATATTAAAAAAATCTAAAATAAATATTAAAACAAACAGGTGTATTTGGTAAAAAAAATAAAATAATTTTTTTTATTATATAAAATAGACTCAATCCACTTATTATTTTCCTAATCTCACTCAAAATTCAGTCAAACCAATCTCTCCACTGAAGGAGATTACTTTGCTCATCAGACTATTACTTTCCCCTCCCAAAACACCACCAAACAAGCTGTGGTCCCATCCACAACCATAACACTCCAATCCCCCCTCCCACACCTATAAACAAGAATGGACTTTGTGTAGTCAAGATTCAATTGGTCCATGCCCAAAATAAATTTAAATTATAGATTGATATTTCTAAATAATATTTTTATACAGTAGTATTATTGATTATTTAATGGTCATAGAATAATGAGTCTTATTATTTAAATTAATAAAAACCAAGTTAAGGTATTAAATGTACTTATTTCAAGGTCACCCTATAAATTTTCTTTTGATTGACAAAAATTAAAGAAAAAAAATGAAAATTTTATCATTATAAATTTCTTCCTAATAGTAAAATTATTGTATCCATTTTAGTTAAAAGGTTTGATTTATTTTTTTGGTTAGTGTGGGTGTTAATTTTTGACCTTATAATTAAATTAGATTTTTTAATCGAGATTTGAAGAACTTAGTCATAGAGCACACAAACGAATAAAGCAACCCAAACACCTGCACACAAGAAGATAACAAATACTAATAACTCGTCCATCTTAAAACACTCTAACAATCAACTCAGTCACCTTCTGTTTCAAAGATAACACTTCAAGTAAACACTTCACAAAAAATTGCATAAACTGGACATCCTTCTTGACTTTTAATAAGTGAAGATGAAGAATTGGCTCCTTGCATAAACTATCAATTTTACGACACCTAATGATTGTTCATGAGTTTGGAGAAAGTTTTGTTTCTTAGGGACAACATCAGACCCTACATTAAGAAAAATTATTTCATTATTTAGGGACATTACGTGATCATATTCTTAATCAATTATAAATTATTATGTATTTGTTATTTTCTAATTACTTAATATAAAATTATAAATTTTGTTTTATTTATTAATCATAACTCAATATAAAATCACAAATTTTATTTTATTTATCAATCACAATACACTCAAGACACTACATAACCAAGCCACAAGATCACCAAATAACTTCTCTCACATTAAGAGCATTCGCATCAGGATCTCTAAAATAACAAAAATCTAAAATATAACTAATAAATCATCAAATTCTCTCTCCATTAGCCTCAGTAAATTTTTTCTAAATTAACATTTTCTTAAATTTGCTATAGTACCTCAATAACTTTGTTGAGGCACTTTTCACTCGTTATATGATTTTTTAATATATTTTCTACAGGAAAACTGGGTCAAAAACTGTAAATCGGTCGTCCACCCGGATGTCCCGTGAGTACTATAGTAAAAGAAGGAAAAATGTCAAAAATTAGCCTAATCGGTCGACCAGTCAATGACATTTTTTTTTTTTTTGTATTTTTTAAGAATTATTTGGATGACACCTCATCAATTTAATAAAAAAAAGAATAACAAATACAATAAGAAATTAATATTTTAATAAGATTAAGTTAAAATAGAGAGTTTTGATACAATAAATATTAAAAAGATGCCTAATTAAAATAAAAAAATAAATTTTCAATTAAATTAACTTAAAAATTTAAAGAAGCTAATGCGGATAGACTAAACACAAAGCAGGAGAATATGGGGTGTTTTGGGAAGTTGATAAAAAGTTGGCTTTTGACTTTTTATGAAGCTTTTTGGCTTTTTAATATGTGATTTGGGAAGTTGGTAAAAAGCTGATTTTTTGGATATTTGGTTTAATATTTTTTATAAGTGTCAAATCAATGCAAAAAGACGAAAATACCCTTACAGTTTCCTGAAAATTACGGTAATGCCCTTTACTACGTGAACAGTGTTGCCAAGCTAACTGCCAGCAGGAATTTGGGTCAAATTTTAACTCCTTATATATTATGCAATTTCCATATTTGACCTAATACTTGTACTTATTACAATTTCATTTCATTTTTTTGTTACGAATTTTTTGGGAATATTATTACAAGTTTATTACTAAATGTATTCTTCTTTTATATATTCTACAATTTCCAAATAAAACCTAATAATTTAAATTATTACAAATTTGTTATTCTCTTTTTTTATGAATTTTTTTTAATTATTACAAGTTTATTACTAAATGTATTATCTTATATATATTCTACAATTTCCATATTTATTGAAAATTTTTGTAATTGTTACAATTTATTATTCTGTTTTTTTACGATTCTTTTTTAATTATTATTACAAGTTTATTACTAAATTTATTATTTTTTTATATATGCTACAATACCAAATAATTAAAATTATTACAAATTTATTATTATTCTCTTTTTTACGAATTTTTTTAAATTATTACAAGTTTATTACTAAATGTATTATTTTTTTATATATTCTACAATATCTAAATTTTACCAAATACTTTTACGATTTGTTATTCTTTGTTTTACGATTTTTTTTGTTTTTTGAGTACAAGTTTATTAGTAAATGTATTATTCTTTAAATACAAACAATTACCAAATTATCCAAACAATTATTACAAAAGACCAAAATACCAGTACCAACTTTTTTCAAATTACTATGACAGTTTTGTTAATTATTTTTATTATTATTATTGAAGGACATATTTATTTTCTTAATTTTCCCCAACAAAT
The DNA here is from genome assembly GCA_036172215.1 of Camellia granthamiana. Taxonomy (NCBI): domain Eukaryota; kingdom Viridiplantae; phylum Streptophyta; class Magnoliopsida; order Ericales; family Theaceae; genus Camellia; species Camellia granthamiana. The sequence continues at coordinate 149,694,819 of CM069905.1, read as the reverse complement.
TGCACTCTTACATTAATGAACTTTTTTATTACAATTTGGTAAATGTCCTTCAGAACCTGCAACCTACCAATAGAACCGTACATTTTTTTTGGACACTTTCTACTTGTTTACACATTCATTTCATTTTCCATCATCTCCTATAGACCGAACAGGATTTACAATCCAAGTTCACGCCGATGTCGCACTAATTCATTCCGTATTGATTTCCTCACTTCGTTCATATGTATGTCATCGTCGCCCTCTGGTTCACCATCATCATCGTCACCAAGACCGTCAACATTTGGCATGTCATCGAATGTAAAATTCTCTGCATTCGCAACCTTGTTGAATGCTTCATCGTCGCTCGAGTTGCGGCGTATAAAATTATGTATCGCCATTGAAGCCCCAACTAATGGCACCTGCACTTTCCCGAAATCATATCGCGGCATGTTATGTAGGAATCCCCATCGCGCTTTCCATACGCCGAACGTACGTTCAATTGTACTCCGTAAGGAGGAGTGCACTGTGTTGAAAATTTCGTTTGCATTTTTTGGCCGTCCTGTTGCGCGAAACACTTCCTGGTGGTACCGGCATCCCTTATACGGCGCCAAAAATCCTTTTTGGTTCTTGTACCCCGCGTCAACAAGGTAATATTTTCCTGGTTGCATGTCGATAATTTCGCATTAGTACGGTGGTCGATTATAAATATAAAATGCACACAACTAATACAAAAAAAAAAAAAAACATATGTAACAGTTTATCCTACCATCCTCTGGCATGGGGAATTGTTTGGCTGGGTCCTGTGTTACTTCGTTAAAAACTCTATTGTCATGCATACTTCCCTCCCATCCGCAAGATATAAAAGTAAAACACAAATCGAAATCACATGCTGCGAGTATGTTTTGCGTGTGGCATCCTTTACGGCCAAAATATGGCGGTGCCTTCCTGAGGCGAGAGATGTGCCTCGACATGTGTGCCGTCAAGTGCGCCAATACAGTCCTGAAATTTCACACATCATCATAAATATGTTTTAATGCTACTACCCAAAATTAGTTTGCCTTACTTTTCGAAAGTGGGTACTATTTATAATGAAATTTGCGAGAAATAAATATCCTCACTTTGAATGGGAAATATTTTCGTAGGGACTCCAAGTATGGATGTCTACTGTGTTGTGACATTGTCGGTCGGCAATGTGCTCTCGTGAACAACTTCATCGCTTTAAGAACTCGCATTACATGACGCCAGACTGTTTCCCCCGAGTGTTGAAAACGGTCTTCTATGTCCCAACTTGTAAAACCCCGTAACACGAATATGAACATGCCGAGACTCTCAACTACGTCTATACCATGGGGACGCTGTGGTATTGGAAGGCCACAATCCTCAACTAATGTCTTGCACAACATCAAGAACACCTCCTGTGACATCCAAAAATTTCGTTTAAATGCTTCATTCCTTCCTCCAAGCATCTCCTGCATCCACATGCTACCAGTCAATGCGGATGTGTGAAACGGAGTCCTGTCAACATACGCGTACTCGTTGGCAACGCGAGCAATTTCCACCCAAACCATTGATGTTGTCGACTGCATTTCTCCGATCGTCTCTCGTATCCAAGCATTTATTTGGCCATTGCATACGACTCCCGAGCTAGTGCCCTCTTGTGCATCCATAGACGTTGCACTATAAATGAAAGAAGAACTACCAGTTGTATGTTTTAATTGATAAAATGAGTTGCACAACTCGCCAATATATAAGACTCCTGCAGAAGCATGAGCAATGAGCACAACAACGTATGCTACTGTGGGCATGTGATTGTCCAAAGCGTACTAGCCCACACCGAACATTCACTGCAGAACCATAATCAATGAGCACATGACCGTAGGCTACTGTTGCCATGTGAATGCTACTACAAAGGCAGGTTTGTACAAGTTTGAATTGCATGCTTGCATCTAACTTTAGGATTGTTGGCTTTTGGACGTATGTGACTTCCACTTTTTGAATATAAAAATGGGAACTGCTTTTTGAATGCACATCATGTACATGAAGATAATTGTTGAAAATGTTTTTGCATTAAATAAGTAAAAAGCACCAAAGAAATAAATAATTGTTTTTTTTCATGGACATTAATGAATTTTGCTACCACTTTCAAATAATTTCAATTAATAAATCAAAGTAAGAAAGAATAAATCATAATAATTGAAGAAATGTAACTACTTTTCATCCCTTTTTTTTTTGGTTGGTATTACATAAATAAGAAGCACCCAATAACTAACTAATTTGTTTATTTATTGAAATATATGTACCTTTCTGCCTATATTCAGTAATTTGAATACATAAATTTACACAATAAATAAAACTAATAAATAATAACTACGTCAATTACAGAAATTCCACTAGTTCGCATCCTTTTCATCCTTTTCTTTTGTTTTTCGGTCACAGAACTTAATTTCATCCTAAGGTTTGGTACATTACGGTGGGGTGGGGTTGGATAAATTTTTGGCTGTTTGCTTCCTCATGCTCTAAGGTCATGTGCGAATTAGTAATAGTGCCATGACCAAATCAATTAAATTTACAATATACTATTTTGTATCCAAAGCTACATAAATTAAATTTAAACATTTTCCAAACTGTAGAAAATTTGAAATAAAACCGAAATTTACAGTGCGAGTAATTATAGAAAATATTAGAAAGCAGGTAAACAGCATAACAAAATAGAAGCACAACAAACAGAAATAAACCTGCAAAGTCCAAATAGAAGCATCCATACACGTCTACACAAAAATAAAAGAAATGAAAACTGTCTGGAGACTTCACTATCCCAAAAAAAAAAAAAAAAAACAAGCACCATCAAAACACACAAAACATACAACAGTACCATGATAAGCAAATAGTAACATGACAATCCAACCACGAAGGCCTAATCCAAGTCAACAGCACCATCACTCCCGAACAGCCGTGACCCCCCTTCACGATCCCTGCCAATATTGGCCGGGGTGCAGGCACGCTTCTCTGTCAACCAGTTGACAATGCAATTCTGGGGGAGGGCCATGATGATGTCCCGATTATCGGGTGAATCCATTATGCCGCATGCAAATGAGAACAACTTACCGCCTGTCTCCAATCCAGGCGTGCTCATAAGCCATGCAAGACAGTCCCCCACTGTGTTGTCACCTTTCCCCGTGACAACATACTGCGTGATTTTCAGCTCCCTGCTTTGTTTGCTCACAACTTCCACGAGATTGTCCATGCTGCTAGCAACAGTACCAGGCGTTGCCCGCTTGCGCCGTTTTGGATTGGCTGATCCGTCCACGCCTGACTGGGGGGGAGCATCCTCAAAAAGGCTACTATCGACCACGTTCTCCCCGACAGTGTCATGGCCCGGCTGAGGTGGTGTGCCTGCACTAAGTGGTCCCATCCCGCTATCCACGTCCATGTCATTGGTCGCAGCAGCAGCATCGGCTTGCACTTCTGTTGGAGTCCATGCATGTTTCCCAGTGGCAGCTGCGCCAGAGTACACCCGCTCCATGAGATCCACGTGCTCTAGAGGCTTAGTCCTAAATTTAGCACATCGATTGTTCATCTGTGAAGGAGAAAACACATATGTTTTACTACAGCTTGAAATGTAATTAGAAAACAATAAATATATCAAATTACCAAAAAAATTTAGTGAAAACATACCGCTTGCATTTTTGCCCACCAATGGTCAGGTGCAGTGATCAAGCCTGTCTCATGGTCGTACCCAAGCCTTGTCAAGCCGTGGCTGGCATTCTCCAACTTCTTCCAGGCGACCCAATCTTTTTTCAAGTTGTCAAACTTGTTTTTCATTTGTTTGGCTGAATGTAGTAGGCCGGTTTTCTCTAGAAAAGTGTTTGCTACGTTCTTATACCCTGCCATGGACAAGCCGCACGGTTGTCGATTACCACCTTCCATTTCAGCAATGACGAGTTGAAGAAATAGCTTCGTATTGTCGCTGTCGAATTGGCATTTGTGGACTGGCTGGGGTTGGGTTGCTGTGACAGCATTACGTCGATACTTTGAAGGGCCACGGGGTGATGTTCGGTTTGTTGCCATGACTAGTGTTATCCTGCTTATAACATTTACAATGCAAAATCAGAAAGAAATGAAGTACAATACATATTGTTTGCATGGTCACAAGTGAAATTAAAATGTAAACACAGTTACTGCAGTAATAAGCACAAAACAGTACAACACTTTCTGAAAGACAAAGTTCGTTTGTAGTACACGTTGGGGAAATCTTATGTAACAGGACCAAAACATCTAACTAACATCAACATACATATGTGATACAGAAAGTAACTACGGAGATCATATCCATGTCAATACATCACATGCGAAACAACAACACCAAAACAACGACGCACAAAAAACCGACAACGGTCCTAAGCATACGTAGGCTCTGATCTATGCGCGCAACGTCGGCTCGTAACCCCTGATCGACATCATTATGTGGCTGGTCAGTACGCAAGCTGGTGCTGCGAAACTCGTCACACCAACCAACCCGCGATGCACATCTCTGCTGGAAAAAATTGCAGTAGATAGTTAGCATGCATACTATACGACACAACGACAAATGAACGACGAGTTTTGTGACTAAGTGCATAAGAGAGTGGCAACACAAACGCACCGTAGTTCTAGGGCAAACGTAGAACGCACGCCCAGGGTTTTTGGCGGATCGTGATATCTTTACAACGCAGTGTCCAAACCCACAGTCACACATCCTTGGTGGCCATGACGAAGTGGCACTTGACGTGGAGGATGCCATCTGTATACTCATTTGTTTTTTTTGTTCATGTTATAAATTGAACTAATATAATCTACTGTTCGGAATGAAAGAAAGTAACTGAAACAAGTTCATTTTGAATTTAGGTTAATACGTGAACAACCTGCGCGTTGAATTTATGAATTTGTATTTGTTTATGAATGCACTGTGATAAATCACGGAACCTCAACAAGATCATTGACAGAAGAAAGACACAATGGTTAGGTAATGAACTAATGGGAAAGGGATTTGTTTCTATTCTCTATCTACTACTCGGTTGGACTCAATTTATTTATGACAGTATAACTCTACTGTCATGGGGAAAGATAAGAAATAATATGTATATATATTGTTTTTATTTATAAATGTGAGTTATTTTTTGGTAGATGAACACAGTTATGTATATATGTGTTTGATATTATTATGTATTATTAAGGGTAGTTTACGAGTCTCAAACATTTTGTTTAATTATTTATTTAAGATGGAGTTGTACATACCTCTGTTTCAACAACCATTCTGGAAAATGATAATTATGGTTGCTTAGTTATCGTTAGTTTTACTAGTATAAATATCTTTTTTATAGAGTTGTTGTGAATTGACGTAACTGTTAATACGAAATAAGTGCCATTATACTCTTCACTGTAGTGGTAAGAGCCAAACATCATACCTGATAGTCCACTAGATAATCCTTTGATCTTATAACCTTCATTAGTATACATAAAAAAAGCGTAAAATATTATTTGGTACCAAAATGGTTCTAATAACTGGATCAAAAAGCTGAATTTACTAACAAGGATGTTCTACCCAAAATTAATTGAATATCTTAGGTTTATGGCGTGCTTATTTATCTTATTTACAAGCATCAATGGATGATTTAATTGTACACTTTCTACTTGTAAATGGTTCTACTCATCGGGGAATTTAATAATTTTTTTTGCAGTTGTTAGTAATTTCAACAAGAGGGACCAAACTCGCTAGAGAAGCAACTTCTGAAGAATGAAAAAATGAATAACTGTATTCACAGGGTAGTTGGCTTTAGAATAAAAAGGACCAAACTGACTACAGAAGCAATTACAAGGATGGAATCAATTGGAATTATTTACTTGTACATGATTCATTTGGTATAGTATTTTGTGTGATGGAATAATAACAGCAATGGGTTTCTCAATTACAATGCACACAACTAATGATACCATGATAAGCAAAATGATTTGAATAATGCTACAAACTGTTTTTGACCTTCCATTGATACATATAGCTCAACATTTCGACTTGCATATGAGGTGTTCGATAAAACGTGTCTGAGAGAACAACAAGAAGAACATATTTTTGTATACACATAACTCATAAACCAGAGAAAAAAAATTCACCGAGGAGTCAGAATTACAAGAATTCACACAAAATTCAGGTGTTCTAAGTACAAAAAAAAAAAAAAAAAACCAAAAAGTCACGAAAACAAAAAACTATACCAAATTATCGAAGCAATGGGTTTCATATAATCAAAATTGAAAGAAAAAAGTGGAAGCAGATTCAAGAGTTATCAACTGTGGTGAAAGCAGATTCAAAGCAGATTCAGAACAAATGTGGTGAAAGCAGATTCAAAGCAAATCAAATGTGGTGAAAGCAGATTCAAAGCAGATTCTTTATTTCATCTAATCTACAGGTGTTGTAAGTACAGAACACCTTCGTGTTTCAGATCTATCAGAAATTGGTTGGTCGACAAGATGAAGAACTGGAACCTCCATGGTTTTCGGTCCGTCACTAGTTACGATAGTAAATGGCAGACGGTTTTTCCCGTACCTGATTGTGCAGATCCGGCGAAGGCGAGGACGTGGACGATGAATCCGGCGGCAGCTTCGGCGGGAGACGGCAACGTCGTCCGTTGTTCGGCGCCGCTTGAAGGAGGAGTTCGCAGAATCACAGCTGAAGGAGGCAAATGTTGCTTCGTTTTGCCCTAGCCCCAATTTATGAGATATGAGGGTAGATTGGTAAACAAAACGTTGCGTTTTCAGCTCTTCCCAAATGGTGGTTCAGCGTTTTTCAACGTCCATGGCGTTTTCATTTGGGGCTGAGAACGCTGTGTTTTGGTAAGGTTCCCAAAACGGGTCTATATATGTGTTGCCTTTTACTTGATCCTGTCTGACATTGAATTTATTAATTTAGTCATTTCAATGTTGGCCTTAAATGAGCTGTTAAATTGCAAGTCCATTCACTTTAATTCAACCTATATGTATAGAGTTTACTGGCCCGCACTACAAAGCCCAATCCTATTTTTTGAATGCTTAAAAAAACTATTTTGGATCCATAAAGTTGGGCTGCGCCAATTTTTAGGTCTGTTTAATTTTTAGACTGAGCTTGGAATTCAAGTTCGTTGATCTGCCCAATCCAATTCAGTCCAACCCTAATATTTTTAAAAAAGAAAAAAAATTATATTATTTATTTATAAAATTAAAATTTTATATATAGAAAATATATACATTTTGTAGTGGAATATTATCCGTAATGTGTTTGTAATTGTTGGAAAAGTATTCTTCTTTTCATCTCTGTTCTATTCTTACATAAATGGCTAAATTGTTAGATTATAAGTTGAATCGATTATATATATCTGGAATAAATGAATAAACTTGATAATTATATGTTATTTAGGATTAGACTTTAAAGGTTACATAAACTCGCAAGGCTTGAGTAAAGCAAAGTCCCTTTATTAAATAGTGAAAATCCGGCCCGAGCCTGGCTTGCTTGGCCGATGCCCACCTCTCATTGTTTGCAAATGATTGATACAAAAATAAAAATATAGAAGAAACAAAGAAAAAATAAGGCTGATTTGTAATACAGTGTTATTCTTGTATTGGTATAAGTCTATTGCTAATACAGTAATGTTTGGTGGCCCGAAAATTCATGACACGAATATGTCAAAACAACATTATTTTGATACATTCGAGTCATTCGGGCCACCGAGCATTTTTCTTTCCAATAGTCTTAAGATATACAAAATGTGATTATTATAATATCATTAAAAAATGGCGTATGCAATTAATTTTTTGTCATTGTTTTATATCATTTCATAAATAATTTTGATTGATTCCCTTGTTTAGAGACAATTATTGAGAAATTAATAAAAATAACTAATATATTGTCAAGCATTCGAAGATATAAAATAAAACAAAAAAAGAAAAAGTAATATATAGCGACCTTCAATATTATTTAATGAATAAAGAGGTATTTGGGATAATCTAAATAACTATACTTTGTACTAACTTTTTATAAAAAAATATATAAAAAAATAAAGAAGTAATTTGATTCAAATAAATTATTTATTTAAATAATTATATAATACATGCCAAACAGTCCCTAAATATTATTATGAGCTTGTTTGGAAAGAACATTTGGACTAAAATAGGCATATAAGACAAAATAGACTATTTTAATCAAATATGACAAAATGTCATATTTTATTCTTTCTTTTATAAAAATTAAAAAAATTAAAAAACTAATCTCAAACAAAACTTTTTAACTCCCAATTAATATAGCTAAAAAATTAAAAAATCAGCCCCTATTCCAAACGAGTTCTATGGATAACAATTGTCAGTCAGGGTTGAACGCACATGCGGGTAGGGTTTCTTGTCGTACAAGACAATGATCCATTTGATTAGTAGGTCAAACTTCACTCTTTACGGTAACGGTAAGCATGTTTACGTGTGTGCTAGAACTTGTGACGCTTAAGCATGGTCTACATACCAATTTTCAGTTCAGGATAAGAATGTGATATTTTAGGTGATTTTTTAATTTTTTATAAAAAAAAAATTATAAAAAATAATGTAATAATTTATAATAAATTTTTTTTTTGACTATTTTGACTTATTGACAAATAAGGCATCGTTTGACAACTTATTATTTTAGTTTAAAAGTCAAAAGTCACTAAAAAAAATTAAAAAATCAACAATTTATATTAAAAAGTAAAAAATTTCATTTTCTCTCTACAGACATCTTTCTGTAAAAACTAAAAACTCATTCCAAATATACTAATTTTTTTAATCTCAAGTTTTAACTAAAAAATCAAAAAGTTACTAAAATAGCATGTTTCCAAACGAGGCCTAAAGCTTAAGTTTATCACGAGTTTTTATTTGATAATTTGTTTTATATATTTTATACATATTTACATTTAAATTATTAATAAAAAAAATTAAATTAATTTAATAAACATGATTACATAATCCTTATTTTGAAATTTATTAATGATATTTTAAAAATTTCATTGTTAAAATTTTTTATAACTAAATTTTAATTTTTAAAACCTTTATATATTGTAATGTGATACAATTATATATTGTTATAATTATTAAATCTCATTAATTTTTTATAAATAATATACATACAAAAATTTTAAAAAATAAATAATCAAAATAAGATCTTTCACCAAACCACAGATAAGCATGAGATAACCTGAAGCAAAAAGGGGTCAACACTGCTGATTGTCGCTAACGTGTTGCTTTAAATACACGTGCTGTGGATGGATAATCCGTTTAATGCATGGACTTTGCTTTTTTCAATGAACTTGACGTTTGTTGGATAATTGGAAAAAGAGAAATGTTTGAGGGCCCGAATCTGGGGCTCGAATTCCGGTTCGAAACCCAAAACGACGTCGTTTTGGGTTTCGAATTTTTTTTTTTTTTTTTTTTTTTTTTTCTTTTCTTCCTTTTCTTCCTTCTCTTTCTTTCCGTTCGTCTTCTTCGTTGAACAGCTCGCCGGCGTGCGTCGCAGAGGCGAGAGAGAGAAGAGCAGCTCGCCGGCGTGCGTCGCAGCTCGTCGGCCGGCGTCGCAGCTCGTCCGATCTCGCAGCTCGTCGGCCGCTCGTCCGCCTCCACCCGCCGCCGCCTCCGCCTCCGCCTCCTCCTCCACCTCCGCCTCCAACCCCATTTTTAGGGCCCCCTCCTGTCCTTCCTCCTCTCCTCTCCTCCTCCTCTCCTCTCCTTCCTCCTCTCCTCCTTCCGTCTGAAATTCGAGCCGTTTGGCTCGAATTTTTTCGGGCCCTGTAGCACAACTCTTGGAAAAAAAATCTACGGTTCGTTTGATTTAATTTTAAAATTATGATTTAAATGTAAAATTGTAAGTTAAAGTTTTGAAAAAAAAAAATTTATTTGGTTATGAGTTTTAAAAAGAGTTTTGAATTCTATTTTGAGTTTTGAGTTATATTTTAAAAAATTTTAGATTTATTTTTAGTATATTAAAAAATGTTTAAGAAAATTTTATTTTATTTATTTTAAATATTTTATTTTATTTTGTAAATATTTAAATTTTTTAATTTTAATATTTTAAACTAAAAATATAACTCTACACTCAAATCGTAATCAAATATATAACTCAAAACTATTTTTAAAATATATAACCAAACACATAACTCGAAATTCCACATTACTTTCAAAACTTCACACTCAAATCATAACAAAAACAAATTAAAATATTTAAAAATATATTTATAAAATAAAAAATATTTAAAATAAAAATTATATATTTAAAATAAAAAATAATTTTTTTAAATTTTTTTAACACTTAAAAAACATATTTAAAATATTTTTAAAAAACACACCACACAAATGTATGAAATATACTGCACATAAATAAATAAATGTTTAAAATATAAAATATTTACCTTAAAAAAATAAAATTAAGAAATTTTAAAATATTTTTAAAAAATAAATTCAAAAAATTTCAAAATACAACTCAAAACATAACCAAACAAATTTTCTCTTTTCAAAACTCAACTCAAAACTCGACTCTACACTCAAATCATGATTCTAAAAATAATTTTAAAAAATAAAATAAAAAATATTTTTTTTGAATTTTTTTTTTATTTTAAAAATTTAGAGTTTTGAAAAGAGTTTGGTTTTGAATTTTGAAAAGAATTTTAAATTATGTGTTTGGTTATGATTTTTAAAATAATTTTGGAATTGAGTTTTGAGTTGTGTGTTTGATTATGAGTTTTGAAATATTTTGATTGAATCATAATTTCAGAAGAGAACCAAACGCACTCTAACTTTATTAATTATATTTCTGTTTCTTTTTTTCTCAAAAAAAAAAAAAAAAAAAACCCATACTATTGAATTGTTTCTGAAAATTGATTCAGGATAAACAATGCACTTCTTCAAAAACACCGAATACTCAATTTTAAAATTAGAAAAATCATTTTCGCCAAGAATAAAAATGATGGGTATTTTCAATCTTTTATTATTTTTGTTTTTCAAAAAGAGTTATGCTAACAACAGTTTAAGAACAAAATAATGTCACTAAATAAGATTTTCAATATTCATTTTACATATTTTCATATATTTGATATATTTATCATATTTTTTAATATTTTTTTTATACATGTATCATCATCAACTACCGTCTAATGAACTAACCAAGCTAACTCAATTGATTTAGAGGTATTTGGTTTGTTATTTGGATTTTTTTTTTAATGAGATTTTTTTTTTTGGGTATAATGTAATGTTTATTGATATTAGACTTGTGAGTTTATATTGTTGGATTTTTGTAATAATTAATTGTTCAATTTGACTAAATTATCTTAATATTTGTAAATATAATTTCTTGTCTACATTAAAAAAAAAAGAAAAAAAGAGAAGAATGAAAACTACCCTCCAATGAGTAATGATTAACAAGATTTTTTTTTTTTTGGTTACATCGGAAATAAAACAAGGGACTAAGCCCTTTCCATGATTAACAAGATTTTTGAGAAGTGGATTCTATTAACAATTTGATTAAGTTTAGTTATATTTCTATTTTTTTATTTTAAAAACACACACACACACACACAAAACTTGTTTGTAGAACAGTTTTAGAAAATTAATTTGAATTTTTTTTCCCATAAACTATCCACCTATGAAGTACGGGCATGGGTACGAGTAGTGATATTGATATGATACGAGTACGTCAATACGGTAAAATCCAAAAAAAGTAAGGTATGAGTACGGCTTGTTACGCTTGTAAAAAATATTTATTTTTAATTTAGAGTAATGCAAAAATTAATTAAATGATTTAATTTGTTAAGATTCAACCTATAATTAACATTTAATGCCAAAAATAAAGATATAAATCAAAATTAAATGTCAATATATTAAATAACTTATAAACCATAGTTTAATTTTAAAATCATACTAAACATAAAACTAAAAATAAAAAAGAAGTGCCGTGAAATGAGTTTTATCTTTGTAGTAGAAGAAGAAAATATTGTTTCAATTGATGTACGGTACGGCTTGACTTGGGTATATACTAGGTACATCTGGGTATGTTAAAAATTAAGAAGAAAAAAATTTAGGTACGTGTTTCGTGTACTCCGGTACGTATACAAAAGTACTATATGAGGTACCATATGCCAATAAATATTCGGTGCGAGTACGACATGTTTTTTGAAATACTAAGCTTCATAGCTATCCACTTTTTAAAAAAGCACAAAAAATTACAAAAAGTATTTGAAGCTGCAAGTAAAGTTTCCTTAACATGTCATACTTATATTGAAAACAAAAAAGACTGAGACCCCCTTTCAAAGGTACTCCCACGACCCCCTTTGCCTTTTGATTGGTCAAAATTATTTTTTATTTTTTATTTTTTTTCTTCTCTCCCACTCACCAACCCCCACGTGTGTGTGGGGATGGTGGGGGTGGGAATATGAGGGGTCCTAATCACAGCGGTATTGAAAATAAAAAAAAATGAAAACAAAATACTAAAAGTAAACGTGCTCTTATCTTTACGCATGAGAATTTAACGCAAACGGTTAAAATTGCATAAGAAGACCGTTATATATAAGTACTACAAAAATCATTATTTAGACCAAAGTTTGTCATGTTCCAATGGAACAAAGCCGCCAGCAATGGAGTTTTTTTTTTTTTTTTTTTTTTTTTTTTTTTTTTTTTTTTTTTTTGGCGATTGCTCACCTTAAACTTACAAATTAAGCATATAATCCAACTATTTGGATAAGCAAATATAGATTAATTTAGGCCAATAATTAATTGAGTCATGACGTTATGATTACACTTTTTCCTATTATATTGCATATTATGTGATCGCAGCCTTCTTTTTATTAAGTAAATTAATGATATTTTTAAGAAAAATACTTGGTGACCTGAATTTATGGAGTTCGAATAGTTCAAATATATCAAAAATGACGTCATTTTATTTTCAAAATAACATCATTTTAACACATTCAAACCGTAAATTTTTTTAACCACCAAGCATTACTGTATTTTTAAACTTTAAATAACAATCCTCAAACTGTGCTTACTGCGGAAAAGTAAAAGAAAGCTACAAGCACACTCTCTTCCAGAATTGATATTAATAAAATACATATATATATATATAATATTCTATAATATAATTATTCAAAGTAGGCGTTGTTGTTGGTTTTTGAGTTTTATTTTATTAATGACAATGCTGCGAATTGTTTTTAAAATATTGTTCATTCAAAGTCTTGTGAAAGAACTTTTGACAATGATAAAAGTGTTTTTTTTTTTTGTAAAAAAATATTTAGGAATTAACGAAAGTGTCTTGCATTTTTTTCAACTTCTTCTTTTTTTTTTTTTTTTTTCCTTGTATTTTAAGGATGAATAATGATTCATCTACTTAATTTTGCTCCATCAATTCCACCCCAATAATGTGAAATTAGAGAAAATGAGAATGAGAAGAATGTAGAATCACTTCATGTTTGATGTGGAATTGAGGGACAAAATAAGGGGATGTAAGAGTATCCCCATAATGGTACATATACTTATTTTAATCAAATTGTGCATTCCCTATTTTAGGCGATCACTTTTTCAATTACTTTCTCCAACAATACTCCTTATTCTTTCTCTCTATTTTGTTTAAATATTATTTTATTATTCCTTTTCAATTAAACTTATTTTTAAAAAATTAATGTGACAATTAGATTAGAGAGAGTAAAGAGAAAATGAAAGAGAGAGAAATTAATATTATATGTTTAGGGAATGAACAATGACTTTCCACATATAAGGAATCGTTGTAGCATTTCTTAAATTAAGAAATTTTTTAGAGAGTTTGTTGGGGATGTTTTTTAGAGTTTTCACTCCTTAAAATAGCTAAAAATTGATAGGGTAATTATTCAGTATTTCCGAAATATGGACATGTGGTGCTCCATAAGATTTTGATTGATAGAACGGGATAGGAGTCCACGATTTATGTTGGGAATGAGGAACAACATGGAGGCTAAGTAATTAGCAATTGGTTTGAAATATGGCCACGTAGTATTTGGGATTGTTAAATAATTTTCCAAATTGATATTTGCAATGCTCTAACACCACTCTTTAAGTACACTTGCTAATAACATTATTTATTAATGCACACCATGTTAAAGAAGTGTAAACAGGATTTTTGAAATTATGAGAATTATATTGGGTATTTTGATTGAAAATAAAAAAATCACAATAAATCATATTATTTTGTATAAAATTATTTATAATTTTTATTGTTGTGTGTATATCATTATTGATTTCAAAATTCGAAAAAAACATATGGACAGGTCATTAACCCATTACTATCATCACATGCCCCATTATCAATAAGTCTAAGGATCTAAACTTACAATTTCAAATTTGTATAAAAAATGGGAATGTGTAGTTTATATGCAGAATGAATCTAAACTAGGTAATAATGTTTTTAGGGAATTTCTAGATGAATTTTAGAATTCTTAATATTATCACCCCATTGTTGTGCTTTATATTTTACAAATGTATTGTAAGATTTATATACATAATGAATCTAAAATGTTTTTAGGTAATTTTTAGATAAAATTTTGAATTTGTAATATTATCACCCCATTATTGTGTTTTATATTTCACAAATCCTGATTAAGTGTTTTAGATTTCTAACAAAAATCACAACATCAAGTTTATCATATTGGCCCTGTTTGGTACAGCTTAATTTCAGCTTATTTCAGCTTTCAGCTTAATTTAAATTATTTTGATGTGTTTGGTTTAGCTTAACAATACAATTTATAACTTTTTGTAAGTCAGAAATCAACTTATTCTTTGAGTGGGGCAGGAGAAGCTTAATTTATAAGTCAGAAATCAGCTTATGTTCATAGTTATAAGCTACAAGCTGTTAAGGTATAAGCTATAAGCACTTTCCCACAGCTCTACCAAACAGGGCCATTATCAAATTAGAGTTTTTCTCCTTTTTAGCTAGGCTAGCTTTTGTTTATGGTTCGTAGGGATTGAGCAGTGCTCCTCACGAACTGTTAGGGAAAATATATGATTCCCCACAAATAAATCAATTAATGGGAATAAAAATTAATGTGAAAAAATTAAATCAAAAGTAACATAAGAATTTTACGTGGTTCCCTCAATGTGAGGTACGTCCACGGGCAACCAAAGAGTTTTCAAACGGTTACAAACGAGACACGAATGGTCTCACAAAACCACCCTTAGGTGAATTTCAAATAATCACAAATAAATAAGAGGAAAGACTTCGCCAAATAAATGAACAAAAATCTTCGAAACCAAAATTGTAAAAAATCCAAAATAATAGACCAAATCAGTTAAGAACCTCGGACTAATCTTAGCCACCAAAAAAGTGAATTCCACAGCACCTATATTTTCTCTCATCGAAAAATATATATATAAATACCCGAAGCACTATGTCCCACAAATCAATTAGTTGTTGTTCCACAAAGTAAATCCCACCAAATTGATTGATGACAAACTGCTCTATAGGAATGGCAACGGGGCGGGGCGGGGCGGGGCCGGGGACTACACTCCCTGCCCCTGATCCCTGAAGGTTGAAAAATCCCCGATCCCCGGCGGGGGAACCCATCACCCCCTCGTCCCTGTCCCCTAACGGGGATCGGGTTTCCCCGACCTCGAAAACTCCCTGAGCTTTAACACAAGAACAACAAATCAGATCTAAATTTAAATTTACAGATTTAAATTTTTAAAATTTTTTTTTACAGATCTAAATTTACAGATTTAAATTTAAAAAATAAAATAAAATAAAATTAATCACAGATCAGATCACGTACATACACAGATCAAATCACACACACACACACACACACACACACACACACACACACACACACACAGATCTAACAGTGGCTGGCTGTGGCGGTAGGTTCGATGGTGGTGGCGCCAGATCGAGAGTGGTTGGCTGTGGCGGTAGGTTCGATGGTGGAGATAGACCTTGTACGGCGGCGGTGGTGATGTCGCCGTCGGTGAGAGAGAGGGGGGGTCGGGGCCAGAGAAAAGAACGAGAGAGTGAGAGAGAGTTGAGATGAGAGTGAGAGTGAGAGAAAGAGAGATGTATCAGAGTTAGAGAGTGAGTGTGAGAGCAACACATCAGTAACTGACTCATAAATAAATATATACGGATTTGGTTTACTATGAATATAATATACAGTTTGGTTTATTTTGTATATATATATATAAGGGGTATAAAAGTAATTTTACTTCGGAAAAATTCGGGGATGGGGTCGGGGCCGGGGATCGGGCCGGGCAGAGCTTAAACACTGATCACTGTCCTCGGCCCGAAACAGATCGGGGATTGATTTTCAGATACCGTCTTCTCCCCGTTGGAGGTATTTTTCGGGAAAAAACCGCTCAAATCAGGGTCAGGATCAGGGATCCCCGTCGGGTCAGTTTCAAATTGCCATCCCTACTGCTCTATATCAGCCGCTGCACCTCTTTAGAAGAACTAAACAATATATTTATATATTGTTAAATTTTGGATTTGTTTTATCAAAAATCCTAATTGTTACCAAACTAAATTAAGTCTCTAAAAATTAGATATAATATATATAAAATATATTATACCCAAACCAAACCAAACCAAATTAAAATTCTTTTAACAAATCCATTGGATTCCAAACTTTACTAAGAAGGTATACCTAACAATTCTCTCCCTACCGACTTAGGTGGAGATATCAACCATACCCGCTAAAATTCGACACTTCAAATGTTTGTCCCTCAACAAAGTCTTAGTCAACATATTCGAAATATTATCATCCGTGTGAATTTTTTCGAGTTGTAACAATTTCGAATCTAACACATCACGAATCCAATGGTATCTTACATCAATGTGTTTCGATCTCAAATGAAAAGTAGAATTTTCACTCAAATGAATAGCACTTTGACTATCACAATAAAGCACATACTTTTTTTACTTCACACCCAACTCTTGCAAAAATTTCTTCAACCATAACTCTTCTTTGCAAGCTTCTGTAATGGCAATAAATTCAGTTTCGGTAGTTGAGAGAGCAACACATTTTTGTAATTTAGATTGCCATACCACATCTCCCCCTGCAAAAGTCATCAAATACCCCAAAGTAGATTTCTTAGAATCAATATCACCGGCCATGTCAGAATCTGTGAACCCATCAAGCATCGGCTTACCATCCCCAAAACACAAACATACATTCGAAGTCCCTCGAAGATACCTTAGAATCCATTTTACTGTTGCCCAATGTTCTTTACCTGGATTAGAGAGAAAACGACTCGCCACATTAACGGCGTGAGCAATATCCGGCCTTGTACAAACCATGGCGTACATCAAAGAACCAACTGCTGAAGCATAAGGAATTTTCAAAATCTCTTCTTTGTCTTTTTCACTTGTAGGACATTGATTCAAACTAAGCTTAAAATGACCCGCAAGTGGACAACCAGCCGGCCTTGCTTTATTCATGTTGAATCTCTCAAGAACTTTCTCAATGTAGCTTTCTTGGGACAACCAAATCAGCCACTTTTTGCGATCACGAACAATTTTCATACCAAGTATTTGCTTTGCCGGTCTCAAATCTTTCATAGTAAAAGACTTACTCAACTCTAATTTCAACCAGTTAATCATAGTGTAATCTTGATCCACAATTAACATGTCATCAACATAAAGTAAAAGAATAATAAATTTACCATCCGAGAAATTTTTCACAAACACATAATGGTCTGAAGTGATTTTAGAAAAATCATTATTCATCATGAAATAGTAAAATTTTTTGTACCATTGTCGCGGGCTTGCTTGAGGCCATATAAACTTTTCTTCAATTTGCAAACAAATTTCTCTTTCCTTTTCTCTACAAAACCTTCCGGTTGTTCTATGTAAATTTCTTCTTCAAGATCACCATGAAGAAATACGGTCTTCACATCAAGTTGTTCAACTTCAAGGTTCATACTTGCAGTTATGCCAAGTACAACCCGAATAGAAGACATCTTCACAACTGGCGAGAAAATTTCATCAAAATCAATACTTTTCTTTTGCCCAAAGCCTTTTACAACAAGACATGCCTTGTACTTTAAATTCTTGCCATCATTCTTCAATTTGAAGACCCACTCATTTTTCAGAATTTTCCTCCCCTTAGGCAACTTTACTAAATCATAAGTGTGATTTTCAACTAAGGAATTCATCTCCTCTTCTATGGCCTTTTTCTAATCATTTTCTTTGCATGCTCAATTGCTTCTTGGTAGCTTTCGGGCTCCTTTGATTGGAAATCAACACAAATTCATTGGGAGGATACTTCCTCGAAGGTTGTCAGTCCCTTGTAGATTTCTTCAACTCAAGTTGTGGTGGCGGTTCTTGAATTGGATGCTCTTCTTCAATTTCTAGCTCAACTTCATTAGGATTAACATCATCCTCCATATCTTCAATAGGTGGTTGGACATCTCCCTCATTTTCATCATCCACCGAAGATGAAGGAGATGGATCCACGTCAATGAGATCACTACTTTTTGGCTCCGGTTGATCACCTTTGCCAAAGTCTTCAATTGTTTGGTCTTCAAGAAACACAACGTCACGTCTTCGAATGACTTTCTTGTCGACTGGATCCCACAATCTATACCCAAATTCATCATGTCCATAGCTAAGAAAAATACATTGTTTTGACTTGCTATCAAGCTTGGACCTCTCATCCTTTGGAATGTGAACAAAAGCTCGGCAACTAAACACTTTTAAGTGCTCATAAGACACATTTTTACCGGTCCAAACTCTTTCTGGAACATCACTATTCAAAGGATAGGAAGGAGACAAATTGATCACGTCAACCGCTGTTCTCATTGCCTCACCCCAAAAGGATCTTGGCAATTTAGCTTGTGAAAGTAAACACCTTATTCTGTCCACAATAGTGCGGTTCATCCTCTCGGCAATGCCATTTTGTTGAGGAGTCTTCTTAACTGTCTTTTGGTGCCGAATACCTTGGCTGCGACAATACTCATCAAATGGCCCAATGTACTCACCACAATTGTCTGATCGGATGCACTTCAATTTCTGTCCTGTTTCTCTTTCAACCATGACCTGAAAATGCTTAAATACTTCTAGAACTTGATCTTTAGTTTTTAGTATAAAAGCTCAAACTTTTCTTGAATAATCATCAATGAAAGTAACAAAATAAAGTGCACCACTATGTGTTCTAACTTTCAAATATCCGAATGAATCAACTCCAAAACATTTTCTTTTCTAGAAGCAACATTTTTATGAAAAGAAACTCTATGTTGTTTACCCGCCAAACAATGAACACAAGTTTTAATATGTGTACCTTTCAAACTGGGTAGAAACTCTTTCTTGAACAAAACTTGCAGCCCCTTTTCACTCATATGGCCAAGCCGCTTGTGCCACAATTCGGTAGAAGTATCATCTTCAGGTGCATTGACAATACCTTTACAAATTTTTCCTTGCATTAAATAAAGTGTATGAGTCTTCTTGCATTTAGCCACCACCAAAGAACCCTTTGTGATTTTTCATATTCCATCACCAAATTTGTTGTTGACGCCTTCATCATCTAGCTTCCCGGTAGAGATCAAATTGAGGCGAATGTCCGGAACATGCCTCACATCTTTAAGTAACAACTTGCAGCTTAAATTTATTTCCAAGCAAACATCACCCATGACAATAATCTTGGACAAACTTTCATTATCCATTCGAACAGAACCATAATCTTCTTTGGTGTAGGTAGTGAAGAAATCAACTCGAGAAGTCACATAAAAAGAAGCACCAGAATCAATCACCCAATTGCTTTTTTGGCCCACAAAATTGATACAATCGTTTTCACAAACGACCATGAGATCACCAATGGTAGTAACTGCTGCTGTGTCTTCTTACTTCTTATCCACACTTTTATCACGCATTTTCTCCTTGTTCTTGAGCTTTCGGTATTCTCGCTTCATGTGCCATTTCTCATGACAATAATAGCACTCAATGTCTTTCTTTGAAAAAGAACTATTTTTTGATTTGTCACGGCTTTGATCACGACCATGAGGAGTCTTACTCCTCCCCCTTTGTTTTGTTTTGACCTCTCACAACAAATGTTTCCGAATGAGAGGAATTTGCTAATTTTCTTCTAGTTTTTTTATTCAACAAGCTACTAGTGACTTGACTCATTGTGACAACTCCATCGGGCGCCGAATTACTAACGGTCATAACCAAAGTCTCCCAACTTTCGGGTAAAGAACTAAGTAGCATCAAAGCCTGTAACTTATCATCAAAAACAATTTTCATAGAAGCAAGTTAGTTAATAATACTCTTTATTTCATTCAGATGTTCCGGAATAGGGTTGCCCTCTTTATATTTTAAATTAATCAACTTACGAAACAGAAAAGCTTTATTTGTGGCTGATTTTCTATCATAAGGGCCTTCTAATTTTGTTTATAAATCATGTGCTGAAGTTTCAGTAGCAACATGATGAAACATATTGTCATCAATCCATTGACGGATAATACCAATGATTTTTCGATTAAGCCTCTTCCACTCATCATCTTTCATATTATCAGGTTTGTTACTATCACCCTCAATAGGCTCATACAAATCTTTACAAAATAATAGGTCCTCCATTTTAGTTTTCCAAGTTACCCAATTGCTTCTATTGAAGCTAGACATACGACCCACATTTCCCTCCATTGATTTATACAAATAAATTAACCCAAATAAACCGTAAGCTCTGATACCAGTTGTTAGGGAAAATACATGATTTCCCATAAGTAAATCAATCAATGGGAATAAAAACTAATACGGAAAAATTAAATCAAAAGCAACATAAGAATTTGACGTGGTTTCCTTAATGTGAGGTACGTCCACGGGATCAAAATCCGATTTCACTATCAACCAAAGAGTTTTCAAATGGTTACAAACGAAACACGAATGGTTTCACAAAACCACTCTTAGGTAAATTTCAAATAATCACAAATAAATAAGAGGAAAGATCGTACTAAATAGATAAATAAAAATTTTCGAAACCAAAATTATAGAAGAGACAAAATAATAGACTAAACCAGTCAAGAATCTTGGATTAATCTTAGCCACCAAAAAAGTGAATTCCACAGCACCTATATTTTCTCTCACCGAAAAATATATATATAAATACCCGAAGCACTATGTCGCATAAATCAATTAGTTGTTGTTCCACAAAACAAATCCCACCGAACTGATTGATGACAAACTGCTCTATATCAGCCGCTACGCCTTTTCAGAAGAACTAAACAATATATTTATATATTGTTAAATTTTAGATTTTTTTTTATCAAAACTCTAGTTGTTACTAAATTAAATTAGGTCTCTAAAAATTAGACATAATATATATAAAATATATTATATCAAAATCAAACCAAATTAAAATTTTTTTAACAAACTAATTGAGTTCCAAACTCCCATTAAAAAAAGTACACCCAACACGAACTTCCGAGGGAGGTGGGGATTAAGACAACTTGTACGTTGTACACGGCCTAACAAAAACCATCAAACAAAAAAATTAAAAAATAAAAAAAATACGCCATCAAACTTTTTCTCACGCAAGAAAATTCTCTATCTATGATCATGAATTCAAACGAAAAGAGAGAAGAAGAGTCTAAAAGGACTTGTTTGGATCATGGACTATTTCAACGCCACCTTAAACATGGTTTTGTGGTTTCATTTATCGTTAAATCTTACAGCTTTTATGACCAACGACCACTTCTTCTTCTTCTTCCTCGAACTTTCAAGATTCATCTCTCACACAAACATATGCATAATTACCCATTAAAAAAAAAAAAAGTGTTTATTAATTCTTGGAGTTTTGAGGCCTATAAATAGATGACATGTATAGAGGGAAGATCAAACTACCATATTTGAAACTTGACTGCCTCTTATTTCCTCATCTCACAAGTGCAAACATTCCTTTTATATTATAGTTGTGCGAGTTATAAAATTAACTATCTGGTTTTTGATCAAATTTCATTAATGGAGAGAGCTTCATCGCTTCTTAAAATTCAGCCTCCAACTTATGGAAACTTAATCACCATTCTCAGCATTGATGGCGGTGGTATTAGAGGAATCATTCCTGCTACTATCCTCACTTACCTTGAATCCCAACTTCAGGTTTATTCTCATTTCTTTATTGTCAAAATTATTTTTTAATTAACATGATTATTACTTTTCTTAAATTCTATGTACCTATTTTTTTTGATTGTCACTTCCTATGGTTAGGATTTTGTTGTATAATGTTACTAATTCCAAAAAACATGATTGATGATCAGGAGCTCGATGGTGAGGATGCAAGACTTGCAGATTACTTTGATGTGATTTCGGGAACAAGCACAGGTGGTCTTGTAACGGCCATGTTAGCTGCTCCAAATGAAAACAATCGTCCTCTCTTTGCCGCCAAAGACATCAAGCCTTTCTATCTTGAGCACGGTCCCAAGATTTTCCCACAAAAGAGGTACGCTTGATGGTTCTTGCCTTCACTATGCAAAAGATCATCATTTAGTGTACAAAAATACCACTAACTCACAAATAATTTACGAATGAGATACAAATAAAATCTCCCATAATATGGGATTCATATATTATGCGAGTGTCTGTATTCTATTTTGCAATTTATTTCAATTTTAGTAGAGCTTAGAATGATATTATCTTTGGCATTTTCATGGATTCATCACATGTGTCTAATGAACTTGTATTTTGTTTCAATGGCAGAGGCATGTTTGGATCACTTAGAAACACATTAAAGTTGTTAGTAGGACCCAAGTATAATGGAAAGTATCTTCACAAGGTTATAAAGGAGAAACTTGGAGAGACTCGGTTACATCAAACCTTGGCCCATGTTGTTATTCCAACTTTCGATGTCAAACATATGCAACCAACCATTTTCTCCACTTATGAGGTCTCCTTCTCTCTTTCTCTTTAAAATTACTGTCAATAATAAATAATAAAATTATTCATTAAATTTGAACAAATAAATAGTGAAAATTTTAATCACACTTGAAGTGGTGTGTTGATAATTACCATTTCTCTATAACTTTAAAATTTTTAGATATCTTAAAAATTAAATTTTTAAATAATTTATAGTTAACCATTTATCTTACTACCGTACCATAGAACTTGACTGGATTTTTTTTCTTCTTCTTTTTCTCTGGAAACTGTTTTAATTAAGGACTTGTACTCTATTCCAGAGTCTTTATGTTGACTGTGGAATGTTTGTTATTTTCTTATAAAATAAAATAAGACAAGTTGAAAGGTCTAAGTTACAGAAGTATAAATGGATTCAAATTCAAAAAGCTTTATAAAAAAATATTTTGCTTTAATGAACATGAGAAATGGATCAACTGAAATGTGAACTGTGTTTTTCAAATTCAATCGCACATCATCCAATCATCTATTAGATTTGTGGCCAAATAACTAACTAATTTTAAAAACATTTTTTGAATATATATGGTTTTTTTGTTTGAAAGAACAACAAATGCTATTTAAGTGATATTATTTTGACTCAATAAATATTTTGGTTTCATCTAATTAAATAAGTGATAATATTTTGTATAATGTCACACTTTATATATATATATATATATTTATTAAAGATTTTTATTTCCGAATTCTTGCAGGTCAAAAAATCTCATTGTTTGGATGCTCGATTGTCTGATATATGCATCAGCACATCGGCAGCTCCAACTTATCTTCCAGCTTATCAATTCGAGAACCAAGATGAGGAAGGGAATGTTCGGGAATTCAATCTAATTGATGGTGGTGTAGCTGCAAATAATCCGGTATAATTTTTGCTAAAATTGATTTTCAACTCATTCTAGTTGTTTTGTATTTCAAGTTTAAACAGATTTCAATGAAGCACTAAACTAACTTTCACAGCATTATTCATGTTTTGGAAATATGGTTTTAGGCTTTGGTTGCTATAAGCCAAGTGACCAAACAGGTCTTTGATGAAAATCCAGATTTCTTCCCAATTAAGGCCATGGACTTTGGTCGCTTTCTAGTGATTTCAATAGGCACTGGCTCGGCAAAGGTGGAACAGAAGTACACTTCTAAAATGGCAGCCAAATGGGGTGTTTTGGGTTGGTTGCTTCATGGTGGTTCCACTCCATTAGTCGATGTATTTACTCAAGCAAGCGATGATATGGTTGATTTTCATATTTCCGTGGTTTTCCAAGCTCTTCATTCTGAAGATAATTACCTTCGAATTCAAGTAAGATACCTAAAGACTGTTTGACTATGTTTTCATTTTTCGCTTTCATTTTATGTCATTCAGAGATTTTAAATTTAGTGAATTTAAAGTTCATGGTATTAATTATTTTAATTGCATGTAATACTAGGAGGACTCATTAACTGGGACAGACTCTTCTGTTGATGTCTCTACAAAGGAGAACATGGATAGACTTGTGGAAATTGGAGACAATTTATTGAAGAAACCTGTTTCTCGGGTGAACTTGGAGACAGGTCTCTCTGAACCAGTTAAAAACGGTGGCACAAATGAGGAAGCTTTGAAGAAGTATGGAAGCAATGCAAACAATTTTATATAATAAAAAATGCTACATACCCAAAATGAAAGAATATATATTTTTTGAAAAATACCCAGAAAATGAAATTTATAGACTAGATTTAGTATGAGTATGACTCACTACAATAAATTTGAATCTGCACTATATATTTCATTTTTTGAAAACTTTTAAGAATTCTTTCTTGGGTATTTTTTTTCCATTTACAATTTAATTATTTTAGGTATCAATTATTAATTTTTATTTTTGTTAAATCATAGTACTAAATTAATTCTGGTCTTCATGTGTTACAGGTTTGCTAAAATACTTTCAAATGAAAGGAGACTCCGAGAGTTAAAATCACCACACATCAATAAGGGTTTTGGAATTTCTCCACAATTTAATTGAGGACAACAAAGAAGTGCTTCAATTATTGTACTCTAAAGATTGTAATGGTTTTTGTTTTTCATTTTTTTAGAAGGTTGTGAAGATTTGTAATTTAATTTAGGGCGGTGCTTCAGATCCCATGTGGGGGTCGACCCCCAGTGACGTGACGCGTTGGGGTTGGCCAAAAATCAAAAAAAAAAAAAAAAAAAAAATTTTTTTTTTAGACCAATGGGAGGCCTACACACACTACCCCCAGTGATCCCGACCGGGGGTCTGAGGCATTTTTCTCTAATTTATTATGTTGATTTCTTAATTATTTGTCATATTTGCTTTATGTACCTTCAAAATTTGTCATTCATTAATTATTTATGAATGAGAATAACCGCCGAAAGTTGTTAACTTTTTTGCTAATGAATTGGTGCTTTTGTGGAGGTGGAAAGTGACCCTGCCCGAGGGATTTTATTTTATTATGGTAGGTATTTATGACTAGGTGCTTAATCTATCTATATATTATATAAATAAAAAATAATTTTTAACTCACAAATCTTTTGAGTGTTTTAATATTTCAATCTTAAATTTTTAATTTTTTGATTTAAAAAAAAAATTCAACATTTATTGATTTCTTTCAACTCACAAGTTTTTTTGACTTCTCTCATACTGTTACATCTTTTTCAACTACTCCCATATATTATGGTTAGTGATGAAATTGTTAAATTATTTTTATAAAAAATCTAAAAAAAATAATTTGTATATTAAAAAAATATCTAAAAAAAATATAAATTCTTATTAAATCTATCTATATATCTATTTATCTATATATTATATAAATAACAGGGTATTTTTACTCAGAAAGCCTCTAAGGCCTTCATATGCCTAACCTCAATTTCTTATTTTTTCATTTAAAAAAAATAATAAATTATTCATATGTCTCACATAATTTTCAAATTAAAAAATAAAAAATCTTTAAATCCATCTCTTAAAATCATTACCTAAAAGATGATCATTTCCTAAAATCAAATATAGAAATACGGTTTGTTGACCTTCCAATTTATTTGTCTATCTTCTAAAATCTCTACATAAAATCCTTTATTCCTTAAAATGAATTAAACAAAAATCAATTCAAATCTGTTTAAATTGTTTTATTTGATTGATTTTATTTCCTTATAATTAATTTGAAAAACTGCTTTAGTTGTTTCTCTATAATTAAATTGTTTCCTTATAAATAAATTAAATAAACTAATTTGGCCGTTTCCCACACTAAGTTTGGGAATTTTTAAGTTCAAAACTTTTTTAAAAAAAAATTCATGATTTATAATTTAAAAAAAGAAAGATGAAGAAAATTCTTTTTGTACATTATTTCTCTAACCAATTTTTTCTCTTACCCCAAAATCTTAGCCGTCATACATTATACATTTTCAAGTCATTTACGTCCTCCTCATCCTATAAATATTACATTCATATAATGACGCAACTCATTATTATTTTTCTATCTTTATGAGACAATTGAAAGTTAGTTAATCTTTTATTTCTTTCATTCTTTAAACATACTCTTTCATCTTCTTCTTCTTCTTCTTCTTCTTCTTCTTCTTCTTCTTCTTTTTTTTTTGATGACTATTTTTTGTTTTTGCATTTTATATTTTATGTATCATTTGTTCATCTACTATCTACTGAACATTATTTGTTTTTGTTTTTTTTGTTTTTGCTTATCACCATGTTTTTTGTTGAAAAATATTATTTCACTAGAATTTGTATGTAAAGTTTTACCCTAGTGTCATTTGTATAATAAAAAGCATGTCAATGGACTCTTTTATCATAAAGTTGTAGATCAAAATCCAACCAAATCATTATTAATAATTTTTTTTATATTGATTTTATGTTTGTACATCACTACTCTTTTTTTATTTTTATTTTTTTACTTTTAATATTTTGTGACATCATGATATGTGTTAATTGACAATTATGTAGAGCATTCTTCAAAATTACCTAATAATTTTTCTTTAATATTTTTATAACTTTGTTTTAATATTTTTATCTACAGTTGATTTTATTTAAAAATATCAATTCCAAAAATATTTGCATAAACAAATATCTACTTAATTTTGTTTGAATTGATTTTTGTTTAATTCTGTTTAAAAATATTATAAAAATATCTACGGTTATCTAGATTAAAGTGAAGTTATGGCCATAATTATAACACTATAAAAAAAATATTACATTTAATCTATTTTTTCAAAACTATTAAATATGCATAAATATGTACTTATGAAAAAAAAATTACTAGTGATATGTACGAGTACGAAATAATCTTCTCGTATGATCCTGTTGATCAAGTTACGTTCCTCCAAGCGTCGTCGCTTTACTCCCTAAAAACACAAACGTGAGCTAGCTGGCGGGTGTGTGCCGAATACCTCTCCAATGCCTAAGTCAGCAAAATAGACAAATAGACAAAAGTTCTGTGTATTCGAGAATCAAAATTGTGTTACCTCTACATAGGTTTTGTTATGAGCTTTTATAGTTTTTGTCTGACACAATTCTAGTAGGACTCTTATTCCTCAATGCAGAGTCCTCCTAGGAATCATACTCCTGAAGGATAATGCTTATCTCTCTACACCCTCCCTCTTCACTGCTTCAACAAAGTGAAATGGTTTTACTACGGTTGTATGAATACACAACCGAGCTAACACTGCTATACTCGAGCAGCAGTTTCAACCGCGCTTCATCTAGCTCGGTGATACCTTGCTCTTGCAATTCAGCTCAGTGCGTCCACAAGTGACGCCTTAACTCGGTTATGGCTCAACTATACCTCGGACCAGGGTATATAAACCGGGCTATGTCCAGTCGCGCATTTCAACCAAGATAATTGTCACCACAATTAGACTGAGCTAACAAAAACTAGGTCCAAATTGTGAAGTCCTTTTTATTATGGCCTACGAATCGGTCCACTGAAATGACTGGGCCTAGCTCGGCCCTAAGTGCGCATATAAACTCCCTCTCAATTGCCCCTTAATTCCATCTACAATGCATGATTTGGGATTACTCTTCTCTAGCCGAGCTAGAAACATTCAATCCAACCAAGGTCACCCCCTACCGGGCTACCGATTAGTCCGGTTCATAAACGTCCTTTCACTCTGTACATCTGAATCATTTCCTATTCGTGTGGACACGTGGCTGGCTCCCACTGGTCAAGTACAACTGTTACCGCCGCCCTCGTACTCCGAAAATTTGAACAGTCCCGCTCTTTTCATATGCTTTATACAAAAGAACCCCCATTTTCGAAAAACACTCATACTGTTCATCTTCTTTCCCTTGCTCTTTGAGAACTTGCGCATTCGAAGCTTCATACTCACGCCTTCATCTTCATTGGCTACTGTTTCTTCGTGACTTTACACTCGTAAGTTTTGCTAATACTTCTTTATGCTGTCCTTTTTCAATTATTTCTTCATTTTTGATATTCAATCCCCACATACATGTGTTTATATACGCTAGATATCCACCATAGTACTGAGCAAATGCTATAAACCCCAAACCTTAGGCTCGAGCTCAAGAACACAATGTCTGGATTCAGGAAACATGAAGCTTGAATCTAGAATCGTGTTGTAACCGAGCTAAAAACCTGTTTAGGAAACTTTTTTAGGCTTAAACACCACCGAACTAGGGAACTCCACCTAATAACCGAACTAAAATTTTCACGCCTCGCCTTATGTTACAACCGGTCTAAGAACCTTCTTTCACGTTTAGCCGAGCTAAAGACTTTTGGTCCAATCGGACTAAGAGCGGGTTGTATCCCATGTAGCCGAACTAGGGTTATACTTATTTTGCCTTTATACTTAGCACGGTCCCACGATCTGGGCTTAACACTTTTCATCTCCACTTTGCAGACTCTGACTAGGTTGGCCAGGCACTTCTTTGCACGCTCAACCGAGATACTCAATGTCATCTCAACACTGACTTAGTACTTCGAGCTAATTTATACATAATTTAAGTCCACATGGAGAAATATCGATTTTTAGTAAACTCCCCTAGGGCCATCGCCGAATTCCGAAAGGATTACCAAATTCCAGACGACGTCTATCTTTCCCTGGCTGAACTAGATATCACACCCTGGGAAAAAGAAGGTTTCGTTCCCTTTACCGTACTATCCATTGTTGAAGCTGGCCTTCGATTCCCAGTTCAGCCACTCCTATGCGAATTCCTTAGGTAGACTAGAATATGCCCAACTCAACTTAGCACCAATTCTTACAGAATAATAAACGACATCGCCGAGCTAAATCGTCGGCTTGGCCTCAACCTCGGTTTAGCCGAGCTATTTCACCAATACTCACTCGGCCAGAATGATGACGGCTAGGTATACTATTTAATAATAAGACGCCGCCGAGAGAAAATAATAAAAAACACGCCGGATAAAGACTTAAACGATGAAGATTTTTTCTAGGTTTCTGGTAACTTCAAGGACCAAGAAGCCCAAATACCGGGATATGGAATAAACTGGAATAAAGGAGTAGCCGGTATGAATACTTCGGCTTAGCTTGTGCGTTCTTTACTTTTAACTGTTTATAAGTTTTACACCGTGCTAACTGTTTGCCTGTTTCTTTATGCAGATTTGAACCAACTAAAGTCGCAGTACCAATACCCCAATTTAGACGCATTCCATGCTGCGCTTCGATACCGCGATCGAGGTTGGGCCGAGCTACTCAATTTTGAACCGATATATAGATACAGCAGTAAGAGGAAGACCAGGGTGACAGATTTCCTTTTGGAACCTTCATTAGAACCAGATCCAATCCTTCCACAAATCAACCTTATTCCACTAACCGAATAACAAGAGATGGCAAAACGCCGAGCTGTGTGAGCCCTAATCACCGAGACAAATTCAATTCCAGACAGTGGGGTT
This sequence comes from Camellia granthamiana, assembly GCA_036172215.1. Lineage (NCBI taxonomy): Eukaryota > Viridiplantae > Streptophyta > Magnoliopsida > Ericales > Theaceae > Camellia > Camellia granthamiana. Next base: position 149,665,067 of record CM069905.1, on the reverse strand, counting down.
CAGACCGAGACAACTCCAGCTGGTCAAACATTTGATGCAGTGGTGGCCCTTCCAACTGCCCAAGCCTCGTCATCCCAGTCGAGGAAGCACGCTCGCACTCCCTCAACTGAGCCATAACACCTTGTGGATGAGGATGACACCTTGCTCCCTTAATCTACGCGATTGAGCCCAGAGCCCGTGGCCGGGCTAGCCTTTCTGAATGGGCTCTAAAAATAACCTACAAGAACCGAGCCATCACGAACACAGACTCAGTGGTGGCTGACAAAGACCACACACTTGCTTTCAACTTGGCCAAGAGCATATGTCTGCCACCCGACATGGAACATCACGACCATCTTACCGAGCTCAAGGCCATCCGCTCGGCTACTAAGTCGATGGTGCTGGTAAGTGCTTAACTCCATTTGTTTCTCCATTTCCATTTTTCCCAACAGTTTGCTCGGTTTTCGTCCTGATCTCACTTCTCCTTTGTAGGCCATGCAAAAGAACCATGTTACTCATAAGCGTGTGCTGGAGCTGCGTAAGACAGCTTGGTTGGCCGTGGCAGACGTCAACACTAAAATAGCCAAGCTGAAAGAAGTGAAGGAAAAAATGACCGGGCTCGAATCTGAAGTAGCTCGACTTACCAAACTAGTCAACTTGGAAGAGGCAAACAAGCAGAAGGCTCTGGCCGAGCGGAAAGACCGCTATCTGCACGAGCTGGTTAAGCTCGAGAAAAAGAAAGATGCCGAGATCGCCGAACTAAACAAGAAAATGGAGGACGCTGAAGACAGGGGCTACAAGAAAGGTGAGGCCACTTACATGCTGCAATGTAAGGCTGCAAACGACATATTCTTCAAATGCGGATGGAAGGCGCTGTTACGAAGCTCTGTTATGGTGAATAAACCGAGGTCTTCCAGAACCCTCCTTCCCACTTCATTCCAACCTCTATGGCGGACTATGCCAACGCTGTTCAACAAAAGTTTCTTCAAGAAGGGGAGGAGGACGAGGACTCTGCTCCTGAAAACAACACCCAGCTAGGCCGCCAGTCTATCTCTCCCACTCCAGTGGACTCCATCCCACCTTCGCCTGTTGTGACTAACATGGTGCCTTCGACCGAGCTCAACCAAGGTGCGCTTGCCACAACCTAGCTACCTTTGGGTGAAGCCCGGATTGATTTGGACGCCGATTTGGAAGATCTTTTCTCCTGATTATTCTTTTTCTCTTTTTTTTTGTTAAAAAAGTTTGTAACCGAGCCATAGCCCTGCCTTTTGTAATGCACTTTGGAATGAAATCCTCAATTTCTTCTTCTTTTTGTTCAGTTATGCTTTGTCTTGTAATTTGTCTTCTTTTTGTGGCCGAGATAACCACCTCGCACTAGGAGCTTTGTAAAATTTTTGCTGTGTTGGTTATACCTGCCTACTTTCTCCAGCCGAGGTCCTTATCTCGGCTGACGAGCACTCAAAGTTGGTTATCTCAGCCAACCACTCTTCAGCCTAGATCCTTATCTCGGCTAAAAAGTACTTAAAGTTGGTTATTCCAGCCAACCACTCTTCAGCCTAGATCCTTATCTCGGCTGAAGAGTACTCAAAGTTGGTTATTCCAGCCAACCACTCTTCAGCCTAGATCCTTATCCTGGTTGAGGAGTACTCAAAGTTGGTTATTCCAGCCAACCACTCTTCAGTCTATATCCTTATCTCGGCGGAAGAGTACTCAGAGTTGGTTATTCCAGCCAACCACTCTTCAGCCTAGATCTTTATCCTGGCTGAGGAGTACTCAAAGTTGGTTATTCCAGCCAACCACTCTTCAGCCTAGATCCCTATCCTGGCTGAAGAGTATTCAAAGTTGGTTATTCCAGCCAACCACTCTTTAGCCTAGATCCTTATCCTGGCTGAGGAGTACTCAAAGTTGGTTATTCCAACCAACCACTCTTCAGCCTAGATCCTTGTCTTGGCTAAAGAGTACTTAAAGTTGGTTATTCCAGCCAACCACTCTTCAGCTTAGATCCTTATCCTGGCTGAGGAGTACTCAAAGTTGGTTATTCCAGCCAACCATTCTTCAGCCTAGATCCTTATCCCGACTAAAGAGTACTCAAAGTTGGTCATTCCTGCCAACCACTATTCTGTTGCCCTTAGCTAATGTTGTCTAAGAACAACTTTACAATGGAAAGAGAAACTACTTGTTTTACAGTGGGAAGGTTTATGCTGAAAGAGAAACTACTTATTTTATTTAGAGAAAGAAGAAAAAATTACAAGTATTTAAAAGAAAGCTAAAAATAAAATAGTTTGAGATTGATAGTGTTCCATGGCCTAGGCACAGCCTTGTTGTCTCCATCTTCCAGGTGATATGCCCATTTTCTTGCTAAACCAACCACTTTGTATGGTCCTTTCCAATTAGGCCCTAACTTGCCATCTCCGGGTACCAGAGTGTTTCCCATTACTTTGCACAGCACCCAATCTCCAATCTTGAATTGCTTCGGATGTACTGTCTTGTTATATTTTCTAGATAACTCCTGCTAGTATGAGGCAATGTGAACTAGTGCTCTTTCTCTTCTCTCTTCTGCTAGGTCAAGTTCCAAGGTTATGGCTTCTCCATTCAAGTCTGGGTCAAAGTTTTCACTTTTAATGGTGGGGAGGCCAACTTCCAGTGGGATTACTACTTCCATGCCATAAGCCAAGGAAAAAGGTGTTTCTCTAGTTGACCGCTGAGGTGTGGTACGGTGAGCCCATAAAACATGAGGAAGCTCCTCAGCCCACTTGCCTTTTACTTTCTCCAGCCTTTTCTTTAATCCATCTAAGACGACTTTGTTTGATGCTTCTGCCTGGCCATTTGCTTGGGGGTATGCTGGTGTAGAATTGTAGAATTCTATCTTGTACTCCTCACAAAAGCCTCTAAAAATTTTGTCATCGAACTGAGTGCCGTTGTCAGATATTAGAGTCTTGGGTATGCCGAACAGAGTGATGATATTCTCCTAGACAAACTTCTTCACATCTTTCTCCTTTATTGATGTGAGTGCTTCTGCTTCCACCCACTTTGTGAAATAGTCTGTTACTGCAAAAAAGAACTTTCTGTTGCCAGGTGCCGTTGGAAGTGGTCCTACTATGTCCAAGCCCCACATTGCGAAGGGCCATGGGCTAGTTAATGGTGGAAGCTCTCTGGTTGGTTGATGTATTTGGTGTGCGAAATGTTGGCATTTCTCGCATCTCTTGACATACTTTTCTGAGTCTGCTTGCATGTATGGCCACCAATATCCTTGTAAAATTGCTCTATAGGCCAATGATCTTCCCCCTTGGTAGCTTCCGCATACGCCTTCATGTATCTCAAACAAGAATGCCTCGACCTTGCTAGGATGAACACATTTAAGGTAAGGTCCTGTGAAGGATTTTTTGTACAAAGCCAGTGATGGAGAGAGCCAAAATCGTTGTGACTTTGTTCTGATCTTGTTGGCCTCTTTTTTCTCTTCAGGTAAGACGCCGTCTTTTAAGCATACTACAATGGGATCCATCTATGAAGGGCCTAGTTCGGCACAACATACTTAAGCTACTTCGGGTTCTTTAATGCTTGGTTTGGGTAGGAAGTCGATCAGTAATGGATGTGGGATGGATGTATCTGCCATCGAAGCAAAACCTGTTAGTTCGTCTGCTCTACTGTTTTCTTCTCGGTCGATCTGCTCTATCCGCACTACGTCGAATTTCATGACTTCCTTTTTGACTAACTCTTGGTACTTAGCCATCCTCTCATCTTTTGTCTCGTAGTCGCCTAAAATCTGGTTTACTACCAGTTGGAAGTCACTGTAAACCATTAGCTCGGTGGCCTTCATGAAGAGTGCTGATTTTAGGCCTGCTAAAAGCGCTTCATACTCCGCTTCATTGTTTGATGCTGGGAAGCCAAGGTTGACTGCTTGTTCCACTATTAGGCCATCTGGTGAGATGAGGACTATGCCAAGTCCTGCACTGTGCCTGTTGGATGCTCCATCCACAAAAAGCTTCCACATCTCTCCAATGAATAGCTTCCAGCAAGTGGAGGGGTCGGATGATGTCTTGGGGTCATGCGTGTTGCTGATATTTTCTTCTAAGTCTATGCCTGCTGTTGGGGTTTGCTCTTCACTATCTAACTGTACCAAGTTTTTACTTGTTGATAAGTCTTTGCCAGGTATAGCACGGTCTGCCTCTTCCTCCCTTTCTTCAATCCGGTATGCCTTGGGATGTGGCTGGGCATCTTGTTTTGGGGGCTGTGCTATTCCTGCGGCACTTTTCATCCCCTTTTCATTTGTTTCAGTTAAGTCAACTGGGCAGATGTGATGGCTTCCTGGTGTGAACTTAGCCACAAAGTTTGCCAGAGCTTGGGCTTTTATTGTCGTTCTGGGTTGAAACTTGATGTCGAACTGTCCCAATTCTACCGCCCATTTCAAGATTCGTCTAGAAAAATCTGCCCTCTCAAACAAGGCTTTTAAGGGAAAAGCAGTTAGGACGATTATGGTGTGGGCGTGGAAGTAATGTGATAACTTCCTTGAGGCCATCATCAAGGCTAAGGCCAGCTTTTCCAATAGTAGGTACCTGGTTTCTGCCCCTAGCAAGGTCTTGCTAACATAAAAGATAGGCAAGTGTTGGATTCCTTCCGCTCTAACCAACACTGCGCTGACTGCGTGCTGTGAAACTGCTAGGTATAAAAAGAGCTCTTCTCTATGCATTGGGGTTACTAGCAACAGTGGAGAAGACATGTACTCTTTCACGCTTTCTAGGGCGCGATCGCATTCTTCATCCCACTCAAATTTGGCCTTCAATGCTTGGAAGAATGATCGACATCTGTCTGATGACCGACTTATGAACCGGTTGAGTGCGGCAGCTAGGCCAGTGAGATGCTGCACCTCTTTTACTGTGTTGGGCCTCTCTAGATCCTGGATTGCTTTGATCTGAGAGGGGTCTGCTTCTATACCTCGGTTGGTCACCAGGAAGCTTAGGAATTTGCCTGATCTTACGCCGAACGCACACTTAGATGCATTTAGACGCAACTTGTTCTTCTTTAAGATTTGGAACATTTCGTTTAGGTCCCTGAGATGGTCTTTCTCATCCTTGCTTTTGACCACCATGTCATCTATGTAAGCCTCCATTGTTTTGCCTAACAATGGTTCAAACATTTTGGTGACCATCCGTTGGAATGTGGCCCCTGCATTTTTTTGGCCAAAGGGCATGACCTTGTAACAATACAATCCTCTTGGTGTTGTAAAAGATGTGACCTCTTGGTTTGGTTCATACATAGCAATCTGATGGTAACCTCTATACGCATCAAGGAAGCTAAGTCGATTGTGCCCTGCCGTCAAGTCCACCAGTTGGTCTATTCGTGGTAGGGGAAAACTATCCTTTGGGCATGCCTTGTTGACTGTTTTGTAGTCCACGCAAACACGCCATTTTCCATTCTTTTTTTGTACCACTACAGTATTGGATATCCACCTGGGATAGTGCACTTCTCTGATGGCTCCTGTCTTCAGCAAGTTTCCCACTTCCTCCGTCACTATCTCCGCGTGGTGGAGTGCTGATCTGCGAGTGCGCTGTATGATTGGTCTGGCGTTTGGGTGGACATTAAGTTGGTGGCAGATGAAGCTAGGGTCTATGCCAGGCATGTCATATGGCGTCCAGGCGAACACTTCGATATTTGAGATTAAGAATTCCATTAACTCAGTTCTCTCAGTGCTGGGCAAGGACGAGCCTAGCAAAAAGAACCTTTCTGGGTTCTTTTCATCTACCCTTACCTCAACCAAGTCCTCCACTACCTTCTGTTCTGCTGCCTTGCCAACATCTGCAAATAGTTCATTGCTCTCTGGCTCTTCCACCATCTGTACATATCCTTTTGCAGCCCGACTGCCATTTACTATAACGAAGCACTGTTTTGACATGATTTGGTCTCCCAAGACCTCCTCAATTACTCCAGCTTCGTTGGGGAACCGCAGTGCTTGATGGTAGGTTGATATAGACACCCCTTTTTTGATCGTCCTCAAGACTTGGTTGTGCTTGTAGGTACACCTAACAACTGGTTCGATTGCTCGCCCAGCATTCGACTGTTGCGGCGGAACGGCACCGGTTCGAGTTTTCTGGACCTTGTATCCTTTCTGCCTCATTTTAGGACCCTGTTTTGGTCCTTTCAGAGTGGCCCTCTTGGTGCATTGCCGGCCATGGCATGGCACTGTTGGCCATGGCTTTGCCCCTACCGGCCACTAATGAAGCCCTGCCGACCATCAGTGTGGCACTGCCGGCCATTACTGATGGCTGGCACACCCCCTATCTCAGCTGGTTTCCAAGCAGATCTTTTGAGCCAGCTGGATTTTTGTTTGCTCCCCTCCATACACGTGTATAGAGGGATGAAGGCCTTGCAAAGCTTCTTGAAGAAGCTTTGGCTTTTCATTCTTCTATATAAGGAAGAGGCTTCTTCCTTAGACCAGGTTCAGAGTTTTTGAAGAGCAAAAAACTCCCTTTCTCTCTATATTGCTTGTGTTTAGTGCTTAGAAGTTGGATTTCCTTGCACTTTTACACTACAACACCTAGATATACACCACCACCATTGGATCAAGCTTCTTGGGAGGGATTCTTGAGCTCTGAAAACCAGTTTCCACCCCCTGAAATTGCTGATTTCGAAAAGGGTCTTCAAGGGTGAGCATTTCCCCCATTTTTGCATTTTCTTGCACCTTGCTTTAGCCTCTTTGTATATTGTTTTAGGCTTTGCTTATAACTGAAAAAAGTCTTGTTTTTAAGTGCTTTTTAAGTTTGGTTAAGGTCATTTTGTTGTTTGGGGTGTGTAGCCCCCTTGCATGCTTTGTTTGGCTTTGTTTTAAGCCATATTTGGAGGCATCCGAGCTAGCCTTGGTTTGGCCTTCCTACCACTGAAATCCAATGGATTTTTAGTGGCAGAGGTGTGGTTTTGAGGTCTTTAATCAGAGGGGGTAGTCCCCTCTCTTTGTATTCCTCTTTGTTTGCATTTTTTGGCCTTCCAAAGGACCAACCCTCTATGCATTTTTGAGGCTTGGTTCAGGCCCTTTTTTGTGACTTCTAGGACCTTCTTTGGCCCTGTCCAAGGCTGGTTTGGTCATGTCTTGCTTGCATCTAGCATGTGTAATGTAACTCCATTCATAGCTCATCAAAGTAGCATGTATGCATAGTCTTTGTTGAGTCCATTTCAGTCCATTTTTGGTGATGTTTTACCATGCCATGAATCTGTTTTGGGTTGGTTTTGTTACTCCATGCTTGCATGATGCACTTGTAGTGTAAATCCCTTAAACTAGCTTCATATGCTCCATGCGTTGCCATGTCATTTTAGCTTGTTTGGTTTACATTTCAGCATGTATTTGGCCATCATTTGGCATGATATGACCCTATCCATAGTTGGTTTGATCATCCTTTGCATGCTCCATATAGGTGTAGAACAAATCGTGTTCCTAGCTCTTTGTGCATGATGTTTTGACTCATCATACTAGCATATTTTGGCTTTGCTTAAACATGATTTTATGCTTATTTTGAAGTGTTCTAGGACTGTTTTGGGCTGCCATGGCCATATCACTCATGCTTTGTATAGCTATAGTGTAAATGCTTAGGCTAGTCTTGGGTTTTGAGACCCCCACCATGCCATACATGTGATGTTTGCATGCTTTGCCCTCATTCCACATGCTATTTCAGTCCATGAAATGTTGTCATTCACTTGCATTTGACATGCCTTGAGTGCTTTATATAGCTTGTGCTTTATGCCTTAAGAATGGACTTTTGTGCATGCCATTAAGCCTAAGCCTTTGGCTCATCATTTCAGTGCATTTTGGGTCCTATTATACCATGATGTAACTCTGTTTTTGGTTGTCCAAGTCATGCCATGTTTGATTTCAATAGGTGTAGTGCATTGCCTCATTAATGCCTTGCATGCTCCTTGTGTTTAGCTTTGTGTTCTAGCCCGTGTTGGCTAGCTTTGAGCTTGGTTTTGGTCTTGCTTAGACCTGCCCTAGGATTGTTTTAGGTCCCCTTGGCCCTTTGGGGCTTGCCTTGTGTGGCCATGACTTAAGTCCATTTGCTTACTTTGAGCTTTAAGCATCCTAACATGCTTTGCTTGCATTGTTGAGTTGATTTGGCATCAATTTACATGTATTTCAGAGCTTACCTCATTGCCATGTATCCATGTTTGTTGCTCCTTAAGTGTGCTTAAGAGTTGACCCCTTTGTGCCTTAATACTTTAGCCATTTGACATGCATGCTTATCTGGACATTTCATGCTTTTCGTGCCATCAATTCATTGCCTTTGGCTATTGATTTGGACCTAGTTGAGAGCTGTCCATCTTTGGTGTAAGCCCATTTTACCATGTTATCGCATGCTTGTTACATGTATTATATTGTTGCATACTTATTTAGCTTTACATGCCTTGCATGTTCACATGTTCATGTTGCATTTCGTCATGTTGTCCAAGGTTGTCACCTCACATCATGCTTATGTGCTTGTTGCATGTCATTAGCCTTGTTAGGTTGTTCGCATTGCATGTTTGCCATGCTTATGTGTTGCATTGCTTGGATTAAGTGTTAATCCGAGCACGAGGAACGAGGGGCGTTTCATACTTCAAGTGATGGAACGTGTCTCAATTCTCGGTCGCCGAAGCTCTTGATGATTCATGATAGAGTTCTAGGCTTTACTTGCTTTATTTGTGCATTCATTTTCATATTGATTTGCACAAGTTGGATCTTTGGCCATCATGCATCGGGACGCGTGATTGATGGTCGTGGATCCGATTTGGCCTCTCTCTTGATGTTTTGAGGTGATTTGGAGTGCCATGGTGCGTACATGCCCTTGGGAGACCCTCCATTTTCTCTATTTTGTGCTTCGTTGCAGTTTGGTGTCCCAGCACACCAGTGACCGGCAGCCTGCCATTGATGGTCGGCAGTGTGTCACCCTTGGCCGGCAATGAGCCATCTTTGGCCGGCAGTACTCCTCTCATGGCCGGCAGGCCACTGGTAGTTTCCTCCTGCAGTGTTTTGGTAAGTTGCAGCAACAAGCACTGGAAGACACCTTGCAAACAGAGCCTCTAAAGAGCAACCGGAAGGCCTTCCAAAGCGAGGAACCGAAGTGAGCATGCATGCCTCCCTTCTTCAAACAGAGCTGGAATAGCATCATTTACCGCTTTCCCTATTTGCTTGCTGTCATTCATTAATTAGTTAATTGATTCGTTAATTAATTAAGTTGTGTAATAATTAGTTGTAGCTAGTTATTAATTTGGTTTTGTAATATTTAATTAACTCGTGAGTTAGTTAATTAGGTGGCTTGTAGTATTTATTCGGACCCTCCGAGTGAGGGCCAATGTTGTAATAAGTGTGCGTGGGTGTGTGTATGTCTTCCAACCTCACGTCTTTCTTCCCTTTTATTTAACCGCTTACAATGGTTAGATTTAGGGCATATCTCAATTAGCATTCTTATGCTTCGCATGTTTGCATTCATTTATTTGTATTGCATGCACCGGGCTCGGCGCATCATGCTAACTGCATTGTATTTCAAATTCAATTTGAATACGTGTATCAATTGTCACATTCCACATGCCATCCTAGGATTAGCCGAGCCTATTCTACATTGCATTTTGTATGTGATGCATTAGGCACTTAACATGGACTAGGGTCATGCATGTTTTGCTAACTAGCTTCATTGTTTTGGCACGGAGTACGATGTAAGTATTTATGCTTTAGCATCTCGCATGAGTGTGAATGTTAACATGACAGCATGCTTACCATGTGGCTAAATGCTTAGTTGATATAACTGCCTGAATGCCTGTGGGTGAAGGTTGGATTATTTGAGTTGGAACAACTCGTTGAAATCCGTGTTTTAACCTACTTGTGAGTAGCAAATCTTAAAACATTTCCAAACAAACGGATATGCAATGCTTTGTTCCAAATTAGGCGATCTAGTCTATACTTGTTTTGCTGTGCGCATCACATAGTAATTCTAGCTAATTAATCAGAATAAGAACGCATGTGTTTTCAAAAATGAGATATCATGGTTAGTAGAGGCCGATCTTCGGATCGGGCGAGAGGGGGTGCTCATAGCTGACCTTCCCCAATCGTACCCAAGTTCCCGAGCCGAGGCAACTTTGGTGATGACGGACACGTGGCCTTTGGCACCGAGTCAGGGTTTCCTAAATTTCCCCATTATAAAATATTTAGGTGGTGACTCTGTATCTGGCAAAGCAGTCCATGTTTGACACTTCTTTCAAAAAAATCTGTTTTTCTCAAAACGATTTGCCGGATTTGGACTCTTTGGTTCAAGATTAAGAACCGTGACAAATCGAGTCCGAACTGTAACACCATTGAGGTCCCTCGCGGGCTTGTTACAGTTGACACTACTGACCGCATGGCGTGCAACCATGTTCTTCCTAGAATTATGTTGTAAGTGGAAGGGACCTTCAATACCCAGAATTCCACTTATTTAGTCATGGTCCCAGTTTTGACTGGGAGGATTATCTTGCCTACTGGCCATTCTGGCATTGAGTTGAAGCCAACTAGGGGAGATGTTGCAGGGGCCAAGTCTTTGTCCTCTAGCTTCAACTGTTTGAAAGTTTCATGATACATTATCTCGCACGAACTTCCTTGGTCAATTAGGATTCGCTTGATGTCGAAGTTCTTGACGAGCAAAGTTACCATCAGTGCGTCATTGTGTGGGCAATATAGCCTTGCTAGGTCCTTGTCTGAGAAGGATATGACGTTCGTAGCCTTTGTTTTGCTCTTTTTGATGGCGGGTTGTGCACTTAGTACCTCATTCAGGTGCTCTGCCTTTTTTATCATCCCCCTGAGTTCACATATCCGCTCAGGTTCAATGATCCCATGAATAACATTGATTACGCCTTGGGGTGGTTCGTCCACCGGCATCCTGTTTGGCCCGTTGAGGTCCTGAGGGGCTGGCTGTGTTCCTCCTTCAATATACTGGTCTAGGTGACCATCAGCTACTAATTCTTCCAGATGTTGCCTTAGGGGTGTGCAGTTTTCAGTTAGGTGCCCCTTTTCATCATGGAAGGTGCAGCGGGACCTATCATCGTAGCCCCTTTGTGCTACTCCCAACTTGGTTGGCCGCCGAACGAAGGGTTCATTCTTTATCTCGCTGAGAATTCAGTAGATGGGTTTATTGAACACGGTGATGATGGCAGTGCGAACTCTTAACCTCCTTTTTTCTAGGTCCTTCCTGTTGGATCGCCTGCCTCGCCCATTCTTGTTTGGTTGTTCTATCGTATTGACTTTTGCTGCAGTATTTTTGTCTGGCATTACTGTTGAGCCAGATTTTGTTTTAGCCTGGGCGCTATCTTCCTCTACGCGGATATGTTGGTGCACCCTCTCTATTAGGGCCTCCATCGTAAGGGGTGGCGTCATAGTAATTGAGTCTCTCAACTTGTTTCCGACTGGTAGACCCCTTTTGTATTGCGCGATGGCGAGGTTTGTGGGACAATCTCCTATCTGGTTAAAAGTCTCCCAATACCGACCATTGTAAGATCTCAACGTCTCTTTGTCGCCCATGTCAATAGAGAGTAACTGATCGATCTCCACTGGTGTCTTGGTGTTCGTTCTGAACCTAGTCACGAACGCCTCTACCAATTGTGCCTAGGAGGCGATGCTACCTTCTGGTAGCCTTTCGAACTAGGTTAGACCTAGGTCGCCAAGGCTGGATGGGAACAGGATACACAACAGGGCCTCATTCCGCCGGTGTACTGCCATAACTTGGCGAAAGTGGCGAAAGTGCATGTAGGGGTCTGTCTTCCCCTCATAAATGGTGAATTTGGGCTGGTGGAAGCCTGAAGGTAGTGGTGCGTTCTCTATTGCCGAAATGAACGGCGAGCTCTGCAACCTCGCTAATACCTTATCTAGTGGTTCGTAAGCAAGGCGCGGCATTGGCATTCCTACCTCGACACTCCCATGTGTCCGAGGGGTCAATCACTGTAGTGCTGAAACTCTACGTGGGTCGCGAGCCCTGGTGTCTTCCTTATATCGGGCCCTTTCTTCTAGTACTATTCGCAAGTCAGATGATCTAGGCAACTCCGTGTGCCTAGATGTCGTCTGGTGTGTGTGCGAGGGCCGATATGTACTTCCCTCAGTACATGACCTCTCAGTTCTCGTTCTCTCGAACCTGGAGTAACGACTCCTGGAAGTCCTTGATTGAGTGTCGCATGTTCTAAGGCTCCTACTTTCTGCTTGTGATGGTGTGGTATGCCTATCACGATCCTCCGAGTGGCGAGGGGGCGTGTTGCCTTTGCACCCCTCTCATGTTGCCACCCCTTTCCCTTTTATCTGGCGCTTCATTGTCTCCTTGTCTGCTGCCATCTTCCTAATTAGCTCGTCCTGCTCCCTCACGCGATCCTCCAGAACTTGAGGATCCAACCTCCGCCTTTGTCTTTCAGGACTTTGGGAGCGACGAGGGCTGCCGCCCCGTCTCTTCCTTGCATCCCTCCGGGGGTTCTGTTGCTGGGGTTCTAAATTCGCCATGGGAGGGATAGAAGGCAAACCTTCGCGCCTCCCACCCCCCTCTGGGGTTTGCCCATCAATAGCTGATTGCGGCAAGTTCTTATTGTGCGCCATTGCTTCCAACTAGAGAGGAAAGCTTGATCAAGAGGTTTTGTTCTTTGTGGAATTCCCACAGACGGCGCCAATTATACAAGCACGAAATAATTTTCTCGTATAATCCTATTGATCAAGTTGCATTCCTCCAAGTGTCGTCGCTTTACTCCCTGAAAACACAAACGTGAGCTAGCCGGCGGGGTGTGTGCCGGATACCTCTCCGATGCCTAAGTCAGCAAAATAAACAAATAGACAAAAACTCTGTGTATTTGAGAATCAAAATTGTGTTACCTCTACATAGGTTCTGTCATGAGCTTTTATTGTTTTTGTCTGGCACTATCCTAGTAGGACTCTTAATCCTCAATGCAGAGTCCTCTTAGGAATCATACTTCAGAAGGATAATGTTTATCCCTCTGCACCCTTTTCACTGCTTCAACCAAGTGAAATGGTTTTACTACGGTTGTATGAATACACAACCGAGCTAACACTGCTATACTCGAGCGGCAGTTTCAACCGCGCTTCACCTAGCTCGGTGATACCTTGCTCTTGCAATTCAGCTTAGTGCGTCCACAAGTGACGCCTTAACTCGGTTATGGCTCAACTATACCTCAGACCGGGGTATATAAATCGGGCTATGTACAACCGCGCATTTCAACTGAGATAATTGTCACCACAATTAGACCAAGCTAACAAAAACTAGGTCCAAATTGTGAAGTCCTTTTTACTACGGCCGACGAATCGGTCCACTGAAATGACTGGGCGTAGCTCGGCCCACGAATCGGTCCACTGAAATGACTCATCTTCACAATTTGCATAAACAAATATCTACTTAATTTTGTTTGAATTGATTTTTGTTTAATTCTGTTTAAAAATATCATAAAAATATCTACGGTTGTCTAGATTAAAGTGAGGTTATGGCCATAATTATAACACTATAAAAAAAATATTACATTTAATCTATTTTTTCAAAACTATTAAATATGCATAAATATGTACTTATGAAAAAAAAATTACTAGTGATGCATGTTTACCAATTTAAGAAATATTTACATAAACAAATTACTCAAGTGACTCTTCAATTTGTGTTTATTGACATAAATCTAACATGGCTTAAAAATAAAGTTAAATTTAAAAAAATTAAAACTATGCTTACATTTTACGATGAACTTAAATTTATCATACTTGATTAATTGACAAACTAAATTTTACTAATACGAAAATATTTTTCCTAATGTACTTTCTGAAATAAATATAAAAATTTAAATATTTCTTTTCAATTTTTTTTTGGTTACATAGCCTTAAAAATAAAGAGAGATAGAAGATGAGTAGGAGCGAAAAAGTAAGACAAAAAAAAAAGATAAGTTTGTTATATCATTTGACAAATTGTGGTACGCAAATTTATAATTACGAATTTCATTGATAATGTAATTATACGTGGCCGAAAGTATAATTTTTTTAATTTTAAAAAATTCATTTGTTTTAATTTTACCACTTGAATTATTATACATCTATTTGATATAATACTTAGGAAAAAACATTAATAGCAACAAATTAAAATAAAATAAAAATTATGTAACTCATGCCATGTTTAGGATATTATTTTTTGATTAAAAAGTCAACAACTAAAGAGTTTTAAAATGTATTTGGCATGTACCAACAAAAAAAAGTTCAAAAATCTTTGTTTCAATTTGAAAAGATTAAACAATTCTTTAGACAAACTTTTTGCAAAATAAAAAAAAATAAATCCAAACAAAATATCACATCCAATCTCATAATCATTTCACTTTTTCTCTCACAAACATCACATCCAACCACAAAAAAAACCTAACTATCTTCCCAAAGACTAAAATTTTTTTATCCAATAATATCCTATAACTAAAAAAACTTATATAAAAATCCACTTTCCAAACACCCACTATATGTATTTGCACCTTTGGAAGGCTAAAATGGAAAATTTAAGTAATAAACAAAAATATTTGCATCCCATACAATTAAAAAACACATTTTTAAATACATTAACTTTTTTTATCTCTTAAAAAATCTGAAAAGCCACTTAAAAAGCTTATTTCAAACACTCTATTTGTAAAAAAAAAAGTTGGAACTTACTTAATATTATTTATTTATTGTTTTTTTAAAAAATTATTTTTAATTAATTCAAAAATAAATTTATTAATCATTGTTTGATTTTGTGCATAGCATGGGCGATATGCTAGTATATTATATAAGTAAAAGGGATTTTTTAACCACAAGTCTTGTGGGAGTTCTAATATCTGAAACTAAAATTTTCAATTTTTTGATTTTAAATAATTAAAAAAATCATCTATAGCTTTGATTCAGGCAAAGAAAAAAAAAAAAAAAATCTATTGATTTATGACTTTCAAATGGAAAGTATATCAAATATATAAAATAAAAAATAGAAAGTACACTAATTCATTTCAAAATTCAAATTTGAGTGTCACTAAATGTGGAAATCATTCCATCAATTTAAATTTAAAATTATAATGATTTATCCTAATAATATATAAGTTTTAAATAATGATCTATTCCATGATTTATCTATATATCTATATATCTATATACTATTATAATTGTAAAATATTGTCATCTCATTAAGGTTAAAAGTTGTAATTCTTTTTCGTTATTTTTCTTTATTTTGTTTAATTTTTTGTTAATACGTGTTACAATATGATTGGTCTATAAATTAATTTTATATTCTTAAAATAAAATTTTAAATTAGATTCTTACTTAAATTATGTTACTATAATTGGAATGAGATCAATATCCATTTCTTAAATTTTGCATCATTTATTAAAT
This sequence comes from Camellia granthamiana, assembly GCA_036172215.1. Classification (NCBI taxonomy): domain Eukaryota; kingdom Viridiplantae; phylum Streptophyta; class Magnoliopsida; order Ericales; family Theaceae; genus Camellia; species Camellia granthamiana. The sequence goes on along the minus strand of CM069905.1, from coordinate 149,649,730 downwards.
TATAAAATAAAATTTCAAATTTAAATTCTTCTTCAAATTATCTTACTACAATTAGAATAAGATCAATATTTGCACGTGTCATTATGATGTGTCATAATATTATTGGTTTAAATATAGTTTGTTTTAAATACATGTGTTCAAATTATTAATCGCTATTATTTTTTATATTTTTTTCTTTTAAATTTTATAAAAACAATTATATCCTTCTAAATTATAAGGACTTGAACAATAGTATTTTTTAATATAATTTTTTTTTTAACAAAAGAAAAAAAATATAAATTTTTTAGTACTTACCAAACATGGTGGATTTTGTTAGATTTTTTTTTTTTTTTTTTTTTTTTTTTTTTTTTTTTTTTTAAATCTCAATTGTCAATTACAAAAATTAAAATAAAGAGTAAAGATATCTTTGGGTCAAATTGTTAAAAAGTTACTTTGCTAAAATAAATTAGAAAAAAAGTTAATTTTTTGTTATTATTAAAAGTAATAGTTCGTTAAATTTTTTTTATTTAAAAAAAAGAAGGTTATAGGTGATAATTTACTGTTCATCCAGAATTATTTTCAGATTAAATGAAAATACCATATTAAATTTTCTTCTTACTTTTTTTCATTCAAATACTTTTATTTTGTAAGAAATTTGTTTTTATTCTATTTAATATTTTATTGTAATTTTTAAATTAAAAAGAATTTCTAAAAAATTATATTTAAATTATTTATGCCATTATAAAAAGTAAATTTTTTTAATATCAACTTAGTGGTAGTTTGGGAAGTGCCAAATAAGTATATGTAAAAAGTAGAGAAGTGATGTGACCCAAAAAAGATAATTAAGTATACTTTTTTACTTTTTACAAAAAGATGTGTAGAAAAATAAAGATGTGATGTGACTCAGAAAGATAAAAAGGTAAAAAAAAAAGTGAGCTAATATTGCACTACCCAAATAAACCTTTGAGACTGTTTGTTACAGCTTCTAAGGGGTGATTATAACTTATTTTGATTTGGAAGTCTGTGCTAGACTGTTTGATGTAGCTTCTGCTTATAACTTATTAGGCAGAAATAGCTTTTATAAACTAAAAAAAAGTTGATTATTTAGAAGTTGGAGTAGGGGTGCTTTTAGCTTCTGCTTTCTGATTATCAGCTTTTAATTTAAAAAAACCTCCACCAAATAGGGCCTTTATTGGATGATTCCTTTCTAAAAGATGTGTTTTTAAATATTTTCAAGAAAAATTTCATTGGAAATCTTAAGTATATTATTTTTTCTTTTGTTCATTAATATTAAAATTTTAATTAATTTTATTTATTATTCAAAAAAATAAATTAGCAAATAATTTATATATTTATATATATAATTTTGTTTTGGTTGCTTAGGCTATTCGGTGTTTCTGCCCAAGTCTATTCAAATTTAATTTGAAATTTTGAATTTCTGCATAGATCCTCATTTAATTAAAAACTATATTGTTCAATCTTTAAAAATTATTAAGCTCGACTCAAGTTGCTTAGGTTGAGTTCACCTACGTTTGCAATTCTAGCAAGAAGTTAAAAGTTACATGATTAAATTTGTGACAAATTAAAAAATAATAAATAAATTGTGATAAAATTGTGGGACTTAAATTTTAAATTTCAATCTTCTTTGTTTTCATAATTTGCATACAAAAATTTAACTATTTATATTATTTTATATAAAAATATATTATAAATTTTTTTATATGCCGTGCATAGCACGGGTTACCACTATTTACTTATTAGGGAAAAGAAATAGTTACAAAATAGAGAAAGACTTAAGTCTCGTTTGGCAACTACATATTTTAGTTAAAAAGTCAAAAAGACATTATAAGTTGCCATATTACTTTCTTTATTTTTTTACACATTTTTTCGTAATAAATCAAAAAATTACTAAAATAATTTATTCCTAAACGAGGCCTTAGAAATCAATATTTTAAAAATCCAACCATTAAGTGAATCGACAAAAAAATTGAATTTAATAGTCGCTCGTCCAACCATTGGAATCAAACTGTGCCATAAGCAGCAAAAAATACTTAGAAAACTAAATTTTCGTAAATATTTGGTTAGATGTTTTATTTTAGAAAAATTACTCTCCTTTTTTTTAATTTTTATATTATATATATATATATATCTAATAAATCACGTTTTACCATCTCCACCTACTTCAAACTTTAAAAATTTAGTAGTGTGGATATCGTTGGTTTAATTTAATAAATTTTGATTCAAATATCTAGAAATAAAATACATAAAATAAATCATTAGTTTAATTTAAGGGGATTTTATTTTAGGGTCCCTGATATTAAGGTTTTATAGCATAAAGGACATTCAAATTTTCATAATGTCCAAGGTCCCTCAAATTGATCCAGAGAAACTTCAACCCAGAGAAATTTCAATTCAGAGAAATTTCCATCTAGAGAAATTTCAAATCAGAGAAATTTTTCAATTTTTTTGATTTTTTATGTTTTGAAATTTCTCTAGGGTTGAATTTTCTCTAATTTGCTCACAAATAACTTTGTGATTGTTCACAATTTTCTCTGTGTATTTGACTAATATTATCTGATTTACTTATAATTTTCTTTATATTTTAACCAAACCAGAGAAAATTGTATCTGTTACTTTTATGTGTTAATTTTCTCTGTGTGATGGCCAGAGAAATTTGTTGATTTCTCTTGGCCAAATCACATTCTCCTACTGTGATCAAATCATACATTCAATTTCAATCCACAATTTCAAGTAACCAAATCCATAATCTAAAAACTCAAAATGAATTCAAACTTTATCAAAATTTCTAACATCAATTGTCTTCAAACAAGACACCTTAAACTCCATCAACAAATCTCTCTCCATCAATGCCAACTTCACCAACGTCTCTGCTGCAGTCGACCCAGAGAAATTTCTCTTACTTCACAAATTTCTCTTACTCTATTCACAAAGAATTTCTCTGACTTTGTGTAATATGTAAGCCAACAATACAATCTTTACTAACAAAACCACAAATTTGTCTGGTCCAAAACCAGAGAAATTCTCTCCAAACCAGACAGATCAGAGAAATTCTCTAGATTGAAACCAAAGAAATTCTCTCTATTTACAGCATAGTTATATTTTTATGAACAAACCTTGGTGATTGTACATTGATCCAGGAAATTTGTACATTGATCCAGCACCGGTGAACAAACAACAATGATGATGAACATCGATGATGATCCAGGAAATTTCGGTTGAAAGTTCTTGTAACAAACAACAATGATGAACATCAAATTCGAAACCCAGATTTCTTCAACAAACCCAGATTTCTTCAATTTAAATATTCAAAAACAAATTTCCTTTTATAAAAAAAAAAACATATTCGAAACAAACCCAAATTCAAAACAAACCTAGACTCGTAACTGATTTCAACAAACACAGATTTCTTCATTTAAAAAAAAAAAAAACGTTGGATTCAAAACCCAGAATCGAATCCCAACTCTTCAACAATAAATTCTTTCAAGAAATAATTATTCAAACCAACAATAAAAGCCATGGAGTAATAATAAAGAACCATGAGAATACTTATTCTGTACGAGATACCCAAAGCTGTGTTGTACAAACTTGGTGATTGTACATTGATCCAGCACCGGTGAGCACTTGAATGGTTTGAGGTTGACGCAGATGACCGCGACTGAGCTGAAATCGGAGAAGCAATGCAAACTAAGAGGCGCACGTGAGCTAAACTGTAGCACAACAGCAGCTAGAGTAGGTCAACGGCGCAATGTACTAACGGTCATGAGCAAATTAATGAGGTTGAAAGAATGCGCCGCTGAGTTGTCACAATGTCGGTGAGTAGGTCAGCGAAGACAGTGCTGATTGGCGAGCTAGTATGGTGTCGGTGTGAGCCAACAGCAACTTGGGTCGCAGTGTCGGTGTGTTCGGAGTTGTTGTGATGGGCGGTGTGCAAACGATGGTGATCATCGGCAGCGGTGGGAGATAGACGAAGCATTGGTTTGATGTAGGAGAGAGAGAGAGAGAGAGAGAGAGAGAGAGAGAGAGAGAGAGAGAGAGCAGAGAGCAGAGAGCAGAGAGTGAAAAGAGAGAGACCAAACTCAGTTTTTAAAGCCCTTTCGTTTCTTCTTAAATTTCTCTGTGATATATGAGTTTGGGGTTGAAGGACCTTAGACGTCATAAAATAACATTGTGGATTTCTTCCATTATTAAAAGTGGGAGAGGGACCTTAAACTAATTTTTCCTTAATTTAATAAGTTATAATACATAACAACAAAATTCATAAAATAACTCTTTAAATAAGTTAATTTCAGTGACATTTAATTTGATTATTAATTAATATTCTCAATCCACACTTATTAATTTGATTATTAATTAATTTTTTTAATTCACACATTGAAAGTTATACTTATATTTTTCACTCATAATCATTATACACACACCACTCAACTTTTCTTTCCACACACTTGTTGAGTGACCCTACTTCCAGATTACCCATTGTAGACCCACGTGAAAACCATTCAAGACAACAGTGTGAAGTGAAGACAAAGTCCTCCATTGAAGACCCTATTGAACCTTCATTAAAAACACTATTGAAAACCCTACAAAATATTGTCGAAGATGAGACATTTTTCTATTTTGTTATTGCATTTACCATTTCCAGATCTCCGTGCATTTCATTATCATAAAATCCAAGTTTTTTAATTTATTTTTTTTATGTTTTTCGATTTGGGAATTTCGGCATTGATTTTATGAAATTATACATTTAATTCGAAAACTTAACTTCCGAATAAAAGTGACTAGTTCAACAAATTTATTCCGAAAAAAATAAAAAAGCTTTCGACAGTTGATGTCCTAATATAATGAAATAATTCAGCAGTTGATATTCGAATATAATGAAATAATTCGCTACTGGTTGTCTGATTGAAAAACACAAAAAAAAAAAGAAAAAAGTTCTGCACAAAAAAACTAAACATTTTAAGCAATAGATGCGTATAGAGTATGTAGTAAGCAAAGTGATAACAATGGAAAAACTTTTACTTAAAAGGTGTATATTGAGATTATTTATTTATTTTTTATTTTTAAAAGATATGTACAAAGAATATTTTCATATAATATTATGGGTGCTAGTGGATGTCCATTATGATCATTTTTGTCATGACCCGCTCCTCGTATCCAAGGGTTAAGCATTGTGATGGCCAGTAACCGAAGTTACCTCCGACCAAATCTTTAAACAATTACTAAATACGAGCGAAAAAAATATTTAAATGAGGGTACTAAAATAATTATTGGAACATCTATTTAATTACATTGTCAAAGCTAAATTATGTCTACAAAGTGCTTTGTGCCTACCCCACACGTTGGTCCTGACATGTCACCTGAAAGTGGTAAACAACTATAAGCACATGGCAGAGTGAGAAATATTATACTATATAAGGGCATAAAATTCATCATGGATAATTATGGGGCTAAACATAACTTGATGGTAAAATACAAAATATATATCATACAGAAATCATTTGACATATAATACAGAAATTACATAAATAACTATAACCACGGTATGGAACAGAACAGAGGTTACTGGAGTGACAATCAGAACATGGGTCAATGGATCTATGACAAACAGGGGACCACAGAATGGTCAAACAGGGGCCAATGGTTATTTAAGTCCCCCAAGGCGTGGGACTCCCGTGGTAGTACTTACAAAACATAATTGTTTATAAGATCATAGTTAAATATTCTTTAAAAGTAAAACAAACATATCCATGGGTTTCACTTTAACAAATAAGGTTCAGAAAATAATTCACGTAACTGAAATAATAATATAGTTTATAATAATTTATAAAACATAACTTATATAAAATAGATTTGGTAAGTCAAAACATACGTAAAATATATTTTAGTAACTCAAGGTATAATATAACTCACCTTAACTTTAATACCTTACTCTTTCTTTCTACCACCAAAGATCCTTTCAACTTCCATTATTTTTTCCTCTTTTTTCTTCCTTTCTTTCCTCTCATTTCTCTTCTTTTTCTTTCTTTCTTTCTTTCCTGATCTTTTTTATTTTGATCTTCCCCCCTTATATAGAATGGCAGCCGTGGGCACCAAGCCATGCGGCTGCCAGGGGTCCCCTCCCCCATTAAATAACTCTTTGATTCAAGCTTATCCTTAACTTAGTTATTTATTTATTTTTTGACCCTTAAATTCTTAATAATTGTATTATTTTACAAAATTATACATAATAATACAAAATGAATTATATATTTTCCTAACTGAGATTAAATAATATTAGTATAAATTTTACAGAATAATTAAAAATTTGGGTTGTTACAATTTTAGTTTAGGGTATAATTGCCATTAAAATAATATTTTATTAAATATATGCACTATTGTGACAACTCTCACCTATGATTAGCGTAAATTCATGATTAAGCATGATAAGTAAATGATTGAGACAAAATCCTAAATTGATTGCATGAGTGTGTTATTTTAGTTGCATTTCTATCTGTTGTTACAGAACGATCGGTTCATGTTTTGACTTCAAATTGCAAATTGAAAGCCCTATCGGCAACTGATTCAGAAATTGACTTGTATTATGTACTAATGAGGATTTATGTAATTTTGTGATAGGTTTAATTAAAATTCAATTTGGAATGATTAAATTAGAATAAATAATACTGAACTAATTGAATGTAAACTATCTACATTTTTGCCATTGAGTGGATTAGTACAAGACCAACTCTTATTACACTTCATATGTGTTTGACACATCATTCTTCAGCCATCTCATTGCAAAATGTGAGAGAGGGAGAGACTTGGCAGAAATTGAATTCAACAAGAGTTTTTGCTTGAAATTTATAAGAATTGAAGAAAATTTTGAAGACTTGTCTACATCGCTCAGGGATTTAGCTTAGGTGAAGTTGATTGAGATGCCTAGGTAAGAGCTCAACCTTTTAATCTTGTTATTGAGCCATCTAGGACTTGTATATGAATTAAATAGGTGAATTAATGGGAGAATTGAGCTAGAATTTAAGGAAGATAAGTTAATTCATGCATGCATGTCCATACCATGGAGTTTGAAGTTTATTTTTATGAAATTCTCACATGCATGTTCTTATCATAGTTAAAATCCAAGAATTCACCATGTTTTGAGTTGAATGTTGCATACGATCATGGTTTGAGAAGCTCAAGATCAAGAAACTTCATGCATGTTATGTTCTTGTATTGTTCATAAAAGTTACATTGAAATTGTGTTCAATTGGCATACTTTTGGGCTTTGATTTTATAAAATGATCTTCAAAACATGTTGTATTATGAGTTTCTAAGTGTTTTCTAGAAATTTGGCCCAAAAGGATGAGTTTTGGCATGTTTGATTCTTGGTTTGAGGCTTTGAAGCAAATCTGGAAAACCCAGAATTTGGCTTCCTCGCTCGAGTGAAGGATTCCACGCTCGAGCGACCACCTTTGTTTTCAGACTTCTGCTCGAGCGATGGAATACTGGTTCGAGCGTAAATTGCAAGCCCTCAGGTTTTTGCGTGTGCAGATGCACGCTCGAGCGACGAGACCTACGCTCGAGCGAAGAACTGTGTTTCACGCTCGAGCGAGCATCGGGCAAGCATCGAGCGGAGAATTTCAGCAACCAGTACTTTTCACATTTTTGCAGATCGATCAAGCGAGGAAGTCTACGCTCGAGCGACCTCTCTCATTCGGTAAGCTAGCTCGAGCGAAGAAGTCTATGCTCGAGCGAGGCCCCTGTTTTCAGCAAGTTTTGAAAAATCTTTTTATGTACATTTTTGCATCCTCATCCTACCCTAGGCATTCCTAAGTCATGTTTAAGGCTTCATAATGAGGATAATGATATAGAACTACACCAAGCAAGATAGGGGCTAAGTTATTAATCCCGAGTGTGTAATTTAGTGTGTGTTCGTTTTACAACTGTGTAGGTTTGGCACCCAAGGACGCTGATTAGCCTGCCTGTATCCTAATAATCTGCGAGTAATAATGTTGTAAAGCTATGTTCAATTATAATTATTTTCTGAACGATTGACTGTACTGTTTTCTGAAACGATATTGTTTACCGGATAAATGTTTGTCCTATTTTATGAACTGTACTCGTGGCATTCATAGCAATTGACTGTTATTGTTACTGTTACTGCTACTGCTATTGTTATTGTTACTGCTACTGCTACTGTTTACAAAGATCTCTGTCAATTCCTATCATTGGAACTACTGTTACTGTATTGATGGTCATTAACTGACTGTTCGGTCTAGTATGACCTACTGTACTGTTTTGCTATTGGATGTACCACGTATGACTGTCATGATTTCTAAATGACTGATATTACATGAAATATGAGTTATCTACTGATGTAAATGATTGTTTCAAATACTGAAAGGGCATTCATTCTAAAACTCTTTACACATTTGTTATTCACTAGGCTTTAACTCACAATTTATATATGTATGTAGGTGGTCAGGCACCGGACCTAAGTTAGAAGCGTCGAGTTAAGCTCATGTTTTGTCAAGCCAACCATTGTGTCTCACTTCGAGGTTCCGAGTCTGTTCGAGCCAAGGCTGTTTTTGGGGTGTTTCGGATTCACCCTTTTTGTCCTTGCTGATGTAATGAATGTTTAAGACGTTGGACTGTACAGTTATGGTGAATGGTTTAGGTCCCTAACCTGTATGTTACTGAATATAAGTGTTTTGATATGTATATACATGCGTATGGCTATGAATGTGGTTATGTTCATAAAAACTTTTTCCATTCAAGTTTTCACAGCTCATTGGACATCTTTCTATTACTGACTGGCTTTCGCTAGCCCCTTTATATTGTATTACTATTAATTAGGCTTTCGGTAATCGCGGATTACTGGCCGGTTACGATGCTAAACCCTTAGGGGCGGGTTTGGGTCGTGACAACTATGATAATTAGATGTGTAAAAATAGATTTTTCCAAAATATGTTGTCCATAAACATAGCTTTTGCGAAATAAGGAAACTACCAAATATATATATGGGATAATTTGGGAAGCTAACTAGAAACTTTTAACCTATTTTAAGTCACATTACTTCACATTTTTTACACACAAAATGACAAAAATAAAAAAAAAAGTTTTAAAAATCACCTTTTAATCAACTTCCCAAATCACGTCCATATGGTATACACGGTTAGGGGTGTAATTTTGACCCGGCCCGGCCCATGTTGGGCCTTACGGACTCCCGCCAAAAATTGGGTCAGCCCAGCCCGGCCCACGGGCCAAAAAACTAGGCCCAAACCTAGGCCCAAGGGTATACAGGCTTTGGACGGGCCAGTGGGCTGGGCTCTTGGGTTTGGACTTGGGCTCGGGCTTTGGGCGGGCCTAAACAATTTTTTAATTTTTTAAAATTTTTTCCATCAAAAATTTATTATTTTTCATTGAAAATAACACTAGGCCTCGGGCGGGCCGGGCTTCGGGCGGGCCTTGAGCGGGCTGATGGGCTAGGCCAAGCGGCCAGGTCGGGCTTCAAAATGATGGCCCAGGCCCTGGGCCAAGGCCTCGGGCTGGGCTTGTGCCCGAGCTTTAATGGGTCGGGCCTACTTCGGGCCGCGGGCGGGCTTCAAGCAGCCCGTGGGCCGTGAGCCACGAGCCAAAATTACACCTCCATACACGGTTAAAAGGATCAAACCAAACCCTCTTCATCTTCTCTTCTCTCTTCATCTCCCGATCGGAGAGGAAGCCACCGTCGCAATCGTCTCATCACTTAGACCTTTTTTTATTTTCTTTTTTCTTTCTTTTTTTTTGATCGGCTTTGCTCAGATCTGGTATATCTATTTTCTTACCTTTGAATTAGCTTTTCAAATAAACTTCTCTATTTCTCATATCTGAAGATGAAGATGTTATTGTTGCAGATCTGAGATTTGAGAAATCATGAAGATGTTTTTATTCAATTTGTATAGATTTAATTTGTTTAATTTTTGTTTTCAACAAATCTCTCAGTTTGCTCAATTTGCTTCTTGTTGTTGTTAATTTATCTAATTTGGACAGATAGATTCTTCAATTTGGATATATTCAATTTGATTCTTCTTATTGTTGTTAATTGCAACAGAGAAATTTTTTTGTATAGATAAATTTTTTTGTACAAATAATTTTTTTTGTTTGTTGTTGTTGAATTGAACAGATAGATTTTTAACAATAGCGATAGATTTTTAACAATAGCGATAGATTTTTAACAGATAAATTCATTGCTGTTGAATTTGAAGTTTATTTATACAAATAACTATTAAAATTGAACATATAATAAAATTTGAACAGATATTTGAACAAATAAAGAATTTCAACAAATACATAAGTTAAAATGAGAATTTCAACAAATAGAGAGAGAGAGAGAGAGAGAGAGAGAGAGAGGTAAAAATTCAACAGAAAAAAAAAATTAGAAAAAAACTTTAACAAATAGGAAAATATAGGACAAGAATTTCAGCAGATAGAATTTTACATAAATAGAAATTTCAACAGATATGAAAATAAGACAAGAATTTGCACAAATAGACAAAAAATTGAATAGATAGAAAAAAATGTGAACATATGGATATAAATTTAAACATATATTCAACGAAAGTCAATAGATAAAAAAAATTCAACAGATAAATTAAGAGGTAAAATTAAAAACAAAATGTTTTTTAAAAGTTCACCAAGCTATTTTACAAAGGGTGAACTTCTCACTAACAAAAAAATATCTACTAAACCTAATGCCTTATATCCTCGTTTCAACAATTATTTTTTTAATTTTTATATAAATAATCTAGTAAACCTAACAATATAAATAATTAATTTACTAAACACACATTGAAAATATTGGTTGATTTTGGGTTATTGGCTTTTAGCCACGTTTGTGTGTTTGTAGCAAAAGTTAAAAGTTGTTTTTTTTTTTTGTATCTAAACACATTTGGGAGGTTGGTTTTCAGTCACTGGTGACATTACTATTCTATCTCTTATAGGTCAAAACGTACTAAATGGGTGAAGTTATAAATATTTTAAATTGAATAAGAATAGTTTGATCAGTTTATTATAATTTGACATCATAAACAAATTTTAATAAAAAAAACTAAAAATTTGATTAAATTACTATCTTTCCAAAATGTCCCATTATTGGACAAAACAACGCACGGTGGCTACATTGTCAGCTTTAACTTGACAAATGAGTACATTACACCGGCCTTCTCTAAAATTTGAAAAAAATATAATAAGGCCTTATTTAGAAAGACTAAATAAGTGTACTTTTTATCTTTTTTAACTAAAAAATTGAGGTTGAAAATATGAATGTTTGAGTTAATTTTTTAACTTTTTATGAAAAAATGTGTAATAAAAAATTGTGAAAATTAGTTTTTAGAGGAAAATTTGAATTGGGAGTTGTATAGCCGTAATTGCTGACTTTTGGTGAATAGTGTTAACTTTTTAACTTTTTGAGTAATTTTTTGACTTTTTAAATTATTTGGGAGTACCCAAACAAGGCCTAAGTCTTACGCTTTTAAACATGTACCTTTTACACGTGTTTGATATAAGCTCAAATTTGTCCTAAGGCAGAACTCGTCATAAACACATCTGTAAAAGAATCAGCATAAACAAGACATTCGTATTTTATTTTATTTATTTTTATTTTGTTGGTTACTTTAATTCTGCTGAACTATAAAAAATTTTTACGTGATTTTTCTCTTTGATGTATATATGAATGTACTTCTATTTACATTCGTGGAATGTATAATAATTACGTTCGTGGAATGTACAATAATCCCAACATAAATAACATAATAATGATGTAGATTTCATGGTTTTGGCCTATTTGACCCATTTGGATTAGAATGACAAAATGGTAAATAAGTGATTGGATTAACGTTGGTGGATTAGCTCCGAAAGGCCCATGTTTACCCTGTGTTTAGTTTCTGATAAATTCTATTGTTTAGACCTTTAATTTTGCAATTTTCCGTTTTAGAAAAATTTTCATGCTTGTTTTGACATTAAACTCAAATTTATTATTTTCCGAAAATTTTCATTTCCTAAGTGAAGGGCAGAGGTCAACTTTCAAGGATAAACATAGATAGCTCTTTTCGTGTATTTCGATGCTGGTTTATCAAAAAGGTCGCCAACTTTGGGGGCAAGGGTTCTTAAAGTTAGAGTTCGGGCATATTTGTTGTGCCAATCCATGTATGGAAATAGCTGCTTTCTTCGAACGAGAAGGGATTACAGTTGAAACTTTGATCATTTTCATTCTATGTATGTAATCGAGAATTTTCATTACATATTTAATGTCTATGAATTAAATATGTAAATTTATAATTATTTTAATTTAAAAAATATTATTATACTCACCATTAGATGATATAATAGAATCTTTTCATTACAAGTAAGTAGGAGTTGCTATATTATTAATTAAATTCAAATATAAGGCCTATACATTATTCATTTTTTAATTAATTAATTTTCGGCCTATAGAATTTTACAGAAGAGATTTCCTTATTGACTAGTTATGTTTGTCTTTATTTACCCTTCTTACATGCTTCCTTGCGTCACTTTGAACACCATCACTTTTCGTTTTGTTTTTATTTTTTAATGAACACCTTCATTTAAGCACCATAAAAAATGAGGCCTAATTTAGTTTAATTATGAACTAAGCATCATTGTGGCCATTAAGTTCACGTTACTTTAATTGTGAACTTCTTATTGGCCATTTCAGTTGGCGCTAAACATCGTTGATGAATATTTAACAAAATGTGTTTTTGTTGTGTTAAATGTCTCACAACGTTACAGTAGTTGATAGATGGAATTATCATTTAAATATGATTGACATATATAATTAAGCTCATATCAATCCGCTGTCGACTTAATAATTCAACAAAATTAAGGTTTTACTGAAGATTGTTTTCAATGGTTAGCTATCAAGGATTAAAATAAGCATGGTGATTTACATTGTATCAAGGCATATATATGTTGCCAACCATCATTTTTTTAATGTCAAAATCAAGAGTAATTATTTAATAGTTTCAGAGTATTATATATGGTGCAAAACTTTACTGATAAGACAATACTGACTCGTTTTTATTAATTAGTTAAGGGACTGAGATCCTCTATATTACAAGATTAAAATGAAGATGTTCTTTCTATAGTAAATGGCTAAAAAAAGGTTCATATTAATATATCTTTATTTTAAATTTAAAATTATCAAGAAAAGTTTTAAAACTTACATTGACATGCTAAGGCGATGTGTTATCTAATGAAATGAAATGAAGATGAAATGGAAATGATCAAAATCCGTAGTTAGAAGATAAGAGAACCACTTAGGTTAACTCAATTGATTACTCTTGTATGCACCTAATTGGTTTTTCAAAAGTGCTACGTAAACAATATCACATGATACGTTGGAGCTACCCAATTGCGTACAAAGATTCAACTAGTAAACTATAAATTGCAAAGTTGAACTTATGATCTCCCCTTTGAAACTAAATCCTCAAGAGAATCATGGCGATCAACTAAGTTTGGCTTAGTTAGTTGTGTAAATTGCAACATGATAAACAAGAAGTTATTATATTAGTATTTGGTCATATTAATTAAATCATGTACCTAGAACTGATCATAATATGCACGTAATACATGAGGCAAAATAATCTTATTAACGAGAGATCCGTGCCAATCTAGAACGAGGTCTATAAATAGACAATCTAGCTAGCTGCAAAATCAAACATCTGAAACTTCAAAAAGAGCCACCTTTTATTCCTAAACAGACACTACAAAAACATTTTCTGTTTTAGGAAACCCTTTCAAATGGAGAAAGTAGTAGCATCTCCCCGTCAAATCCAACCCCCAACTTATGGAAACTTGATAACCATTCTTAGCATTGACGGCGGTGGCATTCGAGGAATCATTCCTGCCACTATCCTTACTTACCTTGAATCTCAACTTCAGGTATAACCTTAATTGTTAATCAATAATTTTATGTATTTAAAAAAACATTTGAATATATATATATATATAGATTCATTCAGATTGTGTTTGAATTTACACAACACACTTTATCAAAAAAATGGGTATCAGATTTTTTATCCCTATTTTCTATAGCACATCGTCACAATTTAAATTTTAAGCACTTTTTTTAGTAATTAAGAAATATTTAAAACTTATTCTTCAAATTAAATTTAGATGATGTGTTAGTACCATAGAAGCTTCGAACCTAAAATGGGGACAAATCTGTAACAAAAAAAATGGGGACCAATGATCCAAGTTGAAAAAAGGGATATTTATCAATAAATCTCATTTTATAAATAAGTACTTTAATTAGTCTCAAATTTTTTTATTGATTTGTTAAGTTTTATTAGTGCAGAGTTTCTTTCCGTGTGGTTCTATTTTTATTTTGGTAATGTTTTGGTAGACAGTTATGCCATTTTATTAATGTGACATGTATGATATGATACTCAAATTTAATAAGTATTAATGTGACACTCCAAAAAAACTAAAAATTTCTTAGTATATTTTTTCTAAATGTGACAATGTGACGAGTATGATATGACACGTCAAAACTTTTATTCTAAAAAACTAAATACTTCTTAGTGTACTTTTGTCAAATGTAACAACGTGACACTCAGAAAAAATAAAAATAAAAACTCTTTAGTATACTTTTCTCAAACGTGACAACGTAGTAGGTATGATGTGATACTAAAAAATAATAATAATAATTTCTTAGTATACTTTTTCTAAAAGTGACAACGTGACAGATATGATGTGACACTCTAAAAAAATTAAAAATTCCTTAGTGTACTTTTCCAAACGTGACATGTGACACTTTAACGTGGCGGGTATGACATGACACTCTTAAAAAATTAAAAATTCTTTAGTGTACTTTTTCAAATGTAACACTCTAACGTGACGGTTATGATAAAACACTAATAATTTATTAGTGTACTTTTTCTAAATGTGACACTCTAATGTGGTGGGTAAATGAGTCATTACGCATTCAAAAAGACTAAATGGATTACAAGAAAAAATATGAGACTATACGCATTATAAGTCTAAAATATGAGACTTATTGGTTAATCTCCTTTTAAAAAAAATGATACTTATTATAAAATTCATAATCATGGTTTTTTTTTTGGGTACCGAGCCTCCATATGACTTTGATATTATCAAATAAATTATGTGGATATGATAAAAAAAAAAAAAAAAAATAAATAAATTATGTGGATTTAATAGAAGTGTTTTGGATTCATATTAACTTTTATGTAACTTTGAAGTGCATGATACATGAATTTAAAATGTTAAATTTAACAGCTAGAATGCAAAGACAACTACTGAACTTCCATATTATAAAACTCTGGGACTTATAAGTAGCTTTGGATGTTATAACCTGGCGAGTTTATAATCCATTGTCATGCATCATGAAAATATTTTTTATGGTGCCTCATCACAAAGAAGATAAATGTTACGTATGTTACTATAGAAAATTATTCAATAAATTAATTCACTATATACGATGTGGACTTATATTTTTTTAAGAAGTACAAAACAAGTAGACTACAAATATATCAATAAAAAATTATTGATGTGGACTTACATATTACTAATCGAAATAATGCAACCTTGGATCAATTAGGAGCTTGATGGGGAAGATGCAAGACTTGCAGATTATTTTGATGTGATTGCTGGAACAAGCACCGGTGGCCTTATAACTGCTATGTTAACTGCTCCAAATGAAAGCAATCGTCCTCTCTTTGCTGCCAAAGATATCAAGAATTTCTACCTTGAGCACTCTCCCAAGATTTTTCCACAAGAGAGGTAACTTGAGTGTTAACATTGTCACATCAAAACCTCATTAATCTAGGCCATGTTTAATTCACAAACAATATTAAGAGAGTATTTTAACCTTTTGCGATGAAGACTTTAGCCCAGATAAGTCGTCTCACCTCTCAGGACAAAGCAAATGCAATATAGAAAGAACCTTGAGATATTTTATCTCAGGTTGCAAAATTTGAATAAACACAGAATAGTTTTATTCCGATATAAAATAGTTCTACCATGCCCCCTCATTTCAACTTATTTTGGTTTCAATGGCAGGGGACCATTCGGATCAATCATAAACATGTTGAAACTGTTAACTGGACCAAAGTACAATGGAAAATACCTTCATGGGATTATAAGGGAAAAATTGGGAGAGACACTGTTGCATCAAACCTTGACAAACGTTGTCATTCCAACATTTGATATCAAGCATTTGCAGCCAACTATTTTCTCCACTTATGAGGTCTCTGTCTCTATCTCTCTCTCTCCATAAATTTTTTTTTTAAAATTTCAATTAATGTCTTATTGTCGTGTACTTGTAGACAATTTTCAAATACTTAGGATTGTAAAGTTAATTAGGCATTAATGATTGTGTATTTCCAACCCTTTTCAGGTGCAAAAATCACCATATTTGAATGCTCGATTGTCTGATATTTGCATCAGCACATCTGCGGCTCCAACTTATCTTCCAGCATACAACTTCAAAAACCAAGACAGTGAAGGAAATGTTAAAGAATTCAATCTTATCGATGGTGGTGTTGCTGCAAATAATCCGGTATGATTATTATCAAAATTGATTTTCTTTTAGCTATAGCACACTAATAGCTTATCGAATGAACTCAATATAATGAATCATTGAACTAAATTAATTTCATGGATTCGTTTAGATATTAATAGCTTGTTAATTTTGCAGGCATTAGTTGCCATAAGCCAAGTGACAAAACAGATATTTCATGAAAATCAAGATTTCTTTCCAATAAAGCCCATGGATTATGGTCGCTTTCTGGTGATATCGATAGGCACTGGATCGGCAAAGGTGGAAAAGAAGTACAATGCTAAAATAGCAGCCAAATGGAGTGTTTTGGGTTGGTTACTTCATGGTAGTTCCACTCCATTAGTCGATGTATTTACTCAAGCAAGTGCCGATATGATTGATTTCCATATTTCTATTGTTTTCCAAGCTCTTCATTCTGAAGATAATTATCTCCGTATTCAAGTAAGTCATAAAAAAAATTATTTAGTAATCTCAAAATATCATGGTGACATACTTTGGTTTATCCCTCCTTCCATCCTCTTCAGTTTACAATACATATTACTGAATTATTTATTAGCAGGAAGATACATTAACGGGTACCGATGCTTCGGTTGATGTGTCTACGAAAGAGAACTTGGAGAAACTTGTCAAAATTGGAGAAAGCCTATTGAAGAAGCCAATTTCAAAAGTGAACTTGGAGATTAATCTCTCCAAGCCAATCGAAAATGGTGGCACGAATGAAGATGCTTTGAAAAAGTAACAATTTTACATAAATGCTAATTGTTTTAAATTAATGTTTTATTTGTTTTGATAATTTTTTTTATCAAAACTAATTTTTTCATATTTTCTAGCATTTTGCAAAATTTTGTATAAAAACAAATGCAGAACACATTTTTCAAGTCTTACTAATTTCACCATACTACCATCATTTTCACCACCCTACCACCATTAGTATATTAATTTTTAAGTCACAACTAAATATTAAAAAATGAATTATTAATTTTTTTTAAGATTAATTTTATGAAAATATTTTCCCGTGAAACAAACATTTTGTAAATAAAATTCTTTTTACCAATATGAATAATAATCACATTGCTGATTACACTTTTGACAGGTTTGCAAAAATACTTTCGGATGAAAGGAAGCTTCGAGAATTAAAGACTAATGAATTGACCACAGCTTCTTCCATGCCAAAGGATCATTAGCCATACAATTTATTTGAAGGAACAAACAAACAAAGCCTAACAACAAAGCTATTGTTTGGGCATGCCAAAGGATCTTTAGCCATACAATTTATTTAAAGGAACAAACAAGAAAGCCTAACAAAAAAAGTTATTGTTTAGGCACGCCTCTAGTGTACTATATTAGAACGATTTGTTTTAAATAAAGCCATGTGGCCTGTCGTATGATGAACGCTTTTTATAAGAGAAATAGAAGCATCATCGCTCTATTCCAGAGATGTGGAAATATTCAAAAATAATTTAAGGTTACGTTTGGTAGAGTTTTGTAAATATGATTTGAGAGTATGAGTTGTATTTTGAGTTTATGAGTTGTGAAATTATGATTTGAGCGTAGAAAATTTGTTTGATTATGGTTTTTGAATAGAGTGTTGAATTGTATGTGGAATCGAGTTTTGAAAGTTTGATGTGACATGTGAAATAAGAAACTTTGTTTGGTGATTGATGATGCTGCTAGCTCCTGATGGAACAGGTTGGATTGATCCACGCCTCCCAAACCGTTGTCCGATTGCTGGGTCCACAGAGAAACCTGCACAAGAGTTCAACGGGGAACGGGAGTCCCCCAGTGAACAATACTGATAAGACAATACTGACTCATTTTTATTAATAGTTTCAGAGTATTATATATGGTGAAAAACTTTACTGATAAGACAATACTGAGTCATTTTTATTAATTAGTTAAGGCATTGAGATCCTCTGTATTACAAGATTGAAATGAAGATGTTCTTTCCATAGTAAATGACTAAAAAAAGGTTCATATTAATATATCTTTATTTTAAATTTAAAAATTATCAAGAAAAGTTTTAAAACTTACATTGACATGCTAAGGCGACGTGTTATCTAATGAAATGAAGATGAAATCGAAATGATCAAAATCCGTAGTTAGAAGATAAGAGAACCACTTAGGTAAACTCAATTGATTATTCTTGTATGCACTTAATTGGTTTTTTAAAAGTGCAACGTAAATAAGACCACATGATACGCTGGAACTACCCAATTGCGTACAAAGATATATTCAACTAGTAAACTATAAATTGCAAAGTTGAACTCATGATTTTCCCTTTGAAACTAACTCCTCAAGAGAGTCATAGCGACCAACTAAGTTCGGCTTAATTAGTTCTGTAAATTGCAACATGATAAACAAGAAATTATTAAATTAGTATTTGGTCATTAATCAAATCATGTACCTAGAACTGATCATAATATGCACGTAATACATGAGGCAAACTAATCTTATTAACGAGAGATCCGTGCCAATCACAACACTCCTTGCATATATATAATATTATTGGAAAAATCTCGTTCCACCAAAATTTTTATACAAAATTTATTTTCAAATGATATGGAAATGACAAATTGGTAAATTATATTTATAATAGTGGGTTTTGTGTTTTTAAATTAACTTTTCATAATGAGACACATTATTCTATATATTATTGTGTATAATTTTTTTATTTGTATAATATGTACACGTATTATTATTTTTAAAATTTAGCAATTTTCTTAGTGTTCATGTTCCTCACTAATAGCAAACTACAGTACAGTACTACGTAGCCGAAAACAGGACGGTATGAGGAAGTTTCTTCTGACCTAGAACGAGGTCTATAAATAAACAATCTAGCTAGCTGCAAAATCAAACATCTAAAACTTCAAAAAGAGCCTCTTTTTATTCCTAAACAGACACTACAAAAACATTTTCTGTTTTAGGAAACCCTTTCAAATGGAGAGTAGTAGCATCTCCTCGTCAAATCCAACCCCCAACTTATGGAAACTTGATAACCATTCTTAGCATCGATGGAGGTGGCATTCGAGGAATCATTCCTGCCACTGTGCTTACTTACCTTGAATCTCAACTTCAGGTATAACCTTAATTGTTAATCAATAATTTTATGTATTTAGAAAAATATTTGAATATGTATATTAGATTCATTCGAATTGTGTTTGAATCTACACAACACACTTCATCAAAAAAATGGGTATGAGATTTTTTGTCCCTATTTTCTATTCTAACTCTTAGCCTAGCACATCATCACAATTTAAATTTTATGCAATTTTTTTAGAAAAGAAATATTTAAAACTTATTCTTCAAATTAAATTTAGATGATGTGGTAGTACCATAGAAGCTTCGAACCGAAAATGGGGACAAATGATCGAAGTTGAAAAAAAGGAATATTTATCAATAAATCTCATTTTATAATTAAGTATTTCAATTAGTCTCAAATTTTTTTATTGATTTGTTAAATTCTATTAGTGGAGAGTTTTTTTCTGTGTGGTTCTATTTTTATTTTGGTAGTGTTTTGGTGGACAACTATGCCCTTTTATTAATGTGACATATATGATGTGATACTCAAATTTGACAAGTATTAATGTGACATTCTAAAAAAACTAAAAACTCCTTAGTATATTTTTTCCAAATATGACAACGTGAGGAGTATGATATGATACTTCAGAACTTTTATTCTAAAAAAAGTAAATACTTCTTAATGTACTTTTATCAAATGTAACAACGTGACACTTCAAAATTTTTTTTTTTTTTCATACTTTTTCTAAAAGTGACAACGTAGCAAATATGATGTGACATTCTAAAAAAAGTAAAAACCCCTTAGTGTACTTTTTCCAAACGTGACATGTGACACTCTAATGTGGTGGATATGATATGACACTCTAAAAAAATTAAAAATTATTTAGTGTACTTTTTCAAATATGACACTCTAACGTGACGGTTATGATAGAATACTAAAAATTTCTTAGTGTACTTTTTCTAAATGTAACACTCCAATGTGGTAAGTAAATGAGTTATTACACATTCAAAAAGACTAAATGGATCCCAAGAAAAAATATGAGACTATACGCATTATAAGTTTAAAATATGAGATTTATTGGTCAATTTCCTCTTAAAAAAAATGATAATTATTATAAAATTCATAATGATGGTTTTTTTTTTTGGGTACCGAGCTTCCGTATGACTTCGATATTATCAAATAAATTTTGTGGATTGAAAAGAGGTGTTTTGGATTCATATTAACTTTTACAACAATGCTATAGACCTCTAAAAGTAGAGCTCTAAAAGAGCTCTAATGAGTTGGCATGTCCAAAAAAAAAAAATTTCAAGCTAAAACATCACATCAGACTGGACCCTACACACTTCCATGTCATTAGTGCATGGTTTAGAGCTCTTATTTTAGAGCTCTGAAGCATTTTTCTAACTTTTATGTAACTTCGAAGTGCATGATACATGATTTTAAAATGTTAAATTTAACGGCTAGAATGCAGAGTCAACTACTGAACTTCCATATTATAAAACTCTTTGAGACTTACTAGGATGTTATAACCTGGCGGCGAGTTTATATTCCATTGTCATGGATCATGAAAATATTTTTTATGATGCCTCATCACAAAGAAGATAAATGTTATGTATCTTACTATATAAAATTATTCAATAAATTAATTCACTATATACGATGTGGACTTATATTTTTTTTCTCCCCTCCCAAAAAAGAAAACATGATGCAAGAGCAATAAGTACAAAACAAGTAGACTACAAATATATCAATAAAAAATTATTGATGTGGACTTACATATTACTAATCGAAATAATGCAACCTTGGATCAATTAGGAGCTTGATGGGGAAGATGCAAGACTTGCAGATTATTTTGATGTGATTGCCGGAACAAGCACCGGTGGCCTTGTAACTGCTATGTTAACTGCTCCAAATGAAAACAATCGTCCTCTCTTTGCTGCCAAAGATATCAAGAATTTCTATCTTGAGCACTCTCCCAAGATTTTCCCACAAGAGAGGTACAACTTGAGTGTTAACATTGCCACTTCAAAACTTCATTAATCTAGGCCATGTTTAATTCACAAACAATATTAAGAGCGTATTTTAACCTTTTGCAACGAAGACTTTGGCCCGAATAAGTTGTCTCACCTCTCTCAGGACAAAGCAAATGCAAGATAGAAAGAACCTTGAGATGTTTTATCTCAGCTCACAAAATTTGAATAAACACAGAATAGTTTTATTCCGATATAAAATAGTTCTACCACGCCCCCTCATTTCAACTTATTTTGGTTTCAATGGCAGGGGACCATTCGGATCAATCATAAACATGTTGAAACTATTAACTGGACCAAAGTACAATGGAAAATACCTTCATGGGATTATAAGGGAAAAATTGGGAGAGACACTGTTGCATCAAACCTTGACAAACGTTGTCATTCCAACATTTGATATCAAGCATTTGCAGCCAACTATTTTCTCCACTTATGAGGTCTCTGTCTCTATCTCTCTCTCTCCATAATTTTTTTTTTAAAATTTTAATTAATGTCTTATTGTTGTGTACTTGTAAACAATTTTCAAATACTTAGGATTGTAAAGTTAATTAGGCATTAGTGATTATGTATTTCCAAACTTTTTCAGGTGCAAAAATCACCATATTTGAATGCTTGATTGTCTGATATTTGCATCAGAACATCTGCGGCTCCAACTTATCTTCCAGCATACAACTTCAAAAACCAAGACAGTGAAGCAAATGTTAAAGAATTCAATCTTATCGATGGTGGTGTTGCTGCAAATAATCTGGTATGATTATTATCAAAATTGATTTTCTTTTAGCTATAGCACACTACTAGCTTATCGAATGAACTCAATATAATGAATCATTGAACTAAATTAATTTCATGGATTTGTTTAGATATTAATAGCTTGTTAATTTTTCAGGCATTAGTTGCCATAAGCCAAGTGACAAAGCAGATATTTCATGAAAATCAAGATTTCTTTCCAATAAAGCCCATGGATTATGGTCGCTTTCTGGTGATATCGATAGGCACTGGATCGGCAAAGGTGGAAAAGAAGTACAATGCTAAAATGGCAGCCAAATGGAGTGTTTTGGGTTGGTTACTTCATGGTAGTTCCACTCCATTAGTCGATGTATTTACTCAAGCAAGTGCCGATATGATTGATTTCCATGTTTCTATTGTTTTCCAAGCTCTTCATTCTGAAGATAATTATCTCCGTATTCAAGTAAGTCATAAAAAAAATTATTTAGTAATGTCAAAATATTATGGTGACATACTTCGGTTTATCCCTCCTTCCATCCTCTTCAGTTTACAATACATATTAATGAATTATTTATTAGCAGGAAGATACATTAATGGGTACCGATGCTTCGGTTGATGTGTCTACGAAAGAGAACTTGGAGAAACTTGTCAAAATTGGAGAAAGCCTATTGAAGAAGCCAATTTCAAAAGTAAACTTGGAGATTAATCTCTTCAAGCCAATCGAAAATGGTGGCACGAATGAAGATGCTTTGAAAAAGTAACAATTTTACATAAATGCTAATTGTTTTAAATTAATGTTTTATTTGTTTTGATAATTTTTTTTTATCAAAACTAATTTTTTCATATTTTCTAGCATTTTGCAAAATTTTGTATAAAAACAAATGCAGAACATATTTTTCATGTCTTACTAATTTCACCATACTACCATCATTTTCACCACCCTACCACCATTAGTATATTAATTTTTAAGTCACAACTAAATATTAAAAAATGAATTATTAATTTTTTTTAAGATTAATTTTATGAAAATATTTTCCCGTGAAACAAATATTTTGTAAATAAAATTCTTTTTACCAATATGAATAATAATCAAATTGCAGATTACACTTTTGACAGGTTTGCAAAAATACTTTCGGATGAAAGGAAGCTTCGAGAATTAAAGACTAATGAATTGACCACAGCTTCTTCCATGCCAAAGGATCATTAGCCATACAATTTATTTAAAGGAACAAACAAACAAAGCCTAACAAAAAAGCTATTGTTTGGGCATGCCAAAGGATCTTTAGCCATACAATTTATTTAAAGGAACAAACAAGAAAGCCTAACAAAAAAGTTATTGTTTGGGCACGCCTCTAGTATACTATATTAGAACGATTTGTTTTAAATAAAGCCATGTGGTCTGTCGTATGATGAATGCTTATTATAAGAGAAATAGAAGCATCATCGCTCTATTCCAGAGATGTGGAAATATTCAAAAATAATTTAAATGTTACTAGGTTTACGTCTTTGCACCAAATTTTTGAAAAAAATGATATACAAATCTACTTTTTAGACTCATTTTATAGATCTAGTGATGTGAAGTGATATGATTGATTGATAATGAAAGAAGATATGAGAGAGAAATAATGCTATATGCATCAATTGGTATACTACACTAACAGATGATGTGGCATAATTTTAAAAGTTTTAGGTATTTGTAATTTGTATAATAAGTGGGGTCAATAATAATGTTATAATAGATGTCGTGTTGCTTTTAATATCGTAATTGATTGTCACATCATTGAATTTAAAAATTAAATTTAATTCTTTTTTACCTGAATAGCAATACTCAATTTTTTAATATTCAAATGCAACATAAATTTGATGACATAGAACATATGTCAAAACTCCAAACTATAATATTCTAATATATATATATGGTGCAGAATGTAATTTTAAAAGACTCTCAAGCACTTTTAGGTCCCGTTTGTTTCTAGAGTTGAAGGATGGGATTGAGACTAATAGTAAGGTGAGATTCAAAAAATTGCATTTGTTTTAAAAAGTGGCCATGGGATTAAGAATCCCATGATGAGACTATGAAAGGTCTTGGATGAGGGGGCTAATAGTGGCCTAGGGGAGGTGGTATTCAAAAATGAATCTTTTGAGACTATGGGTTAATTGACTATTTTACCCTTGTTTTTATTGCTAAATTTGTTATAACACTTGGAATGAGACTTATAATATGGCTCATATAATATTAAACACAAATAATTGAGTAAAATTTTATTGATAGTTGGATTCTTTAATATTTGTTAAAAAAAAAGAAAAAAAAAAGGATAACATTGAGTAAAAATTTATTGATAGTTAGATTCATTAATATTTAAAAAAAAAAGAATAACATTGAGTAAAAAAAATTTTGATAATTAGATTCTTTAATATTTAAAAATATAAAAAAGAAGAAGAAGAATAATATTGAGTAAAAATTTATTTATTCTTTAGTTGGTATAAGCCTAAATTTGATAATAATGCAAAGGGTATTTGTGAAATTTTACATGGTTAATCTCACTCTTATCTTTCAAAACAAACATGAACTATTATTAGTCCAATGATTATTAAACAAATACAATTTTCTTTAATCCTCTCATTAGCAGTTCTTTCACTAATTATCCCATTCATTTTATCTCTAAAAACAAACGAACCCTCACAAACAAGTGACTTAGGTTTATACAATATGACTAAATAAAATAAAATAAATATTAAATAAGTTCACTAAAATAATTTTAAAAGAAAGAGAGCAAATTTGTAAAATTTTATTTTTCAAATGTTTAATTTTTTATTTAGTTTTTTTAGTCTGTATAATTGAGTGGAACTGAAAAGTGTGGTTTAAAGAAATTCACTAAAAATGAAACAAAAAAAAGAAAATGTTAATTCCAAACCCAAAAAGGTTTGTGTTCTCACCAAACACCGGATCATTGGTCTAAATCGTTTGTTGATAATGGAAGTAACTTTTTAAATAAGATATTGCTATTGTCGAATATTTTAAAGAATGTTATCATTTGTTAACTTGCACGGTTGGCCTCATAATTTTTTTTAACAAATTGATGTGATGTGTAATAATAAAATTTAGAATATAAAATGTTACCTAGTTATTAACAAGCCATATAACATCATGGGCCCATGAAGTTATTGTATACAACAAAAAAAAGAAAAGAAAAAGGGTTGATTTCTTGGTTTTTTTTTATTTATTTGAACAAAGGTTGATTTCTCCTTGCAACAGTGTTATTGTACGTAACAATTTTCAGCAATGTGTACGTGTCTGCTGGAAAATGTGATGGGGTAATGGTAGGGATATCAAATTTTTTACCAAATAAATGATCAAATATTTCGCATGCGTGCGGGTGAACCCCACACGCATGTGAGACATTTAGTTATTTGTTTGGTAAAAAATTTGAGACCTGTAGCATTTTCTAATGTGATGGACTTGTCTGTGGACTAAATGAATTTAATTCGAGACTTTGACTATGAGTTTTATTTTGCTGATACTATTTGTTTATTTTATAAATTTTTATATATAAATTAATTATGAAAATATCATTTTGTTTTGATAATTAAAGGCTTATATATTTATCATATTTGTTTAATTAAAAAATAAATGTGATAAAATTATGTTGCATTGATTATAAAATTAATGTAAAATTTGTAAGTATAATTTATATATAGAAACTTCAAAGATAAATTAATTAAATTATTTGCAATAAGTTCACCTATTCTAAACATACAATTTTTTAGTTTTTTATTAGACTGGAGAGTGGTCTCGCTTATTAATAAATCTTTAATATAAAATTTGTAAGTATAATTTATATATAGAAACTTCAAACATAAATAAATTAAATTATTTGCGATAAGTCCTCCTATTCTAAACCTATAATTTCTTAATTTCTTATTGGACTGCAGAGGAGTCTCACCTATTAATAAATCTTTCAAGTGCAGCGTTTAAGTAATCACGTTACACATTAATATTTTTTTTATTTTTTTCAAATTGTAGTGGATTTTTTTTTTTTATAAATATGAAAAAAAATGTAAAAAATTAGACAATTATAATTTAACCATACCCGTCTAGAAACCCAACCACCAACACCAATAGACAGATCAAGAAATTGTCCATAATAAATAAAATGAAATAAAACCCAATACAACAAATAATCTCAATCATCAATTTTTGACTTTTGTAAGGATGGACAGTGACCTCTCAAATAAAAATGTATTAAAATGATCAATTTGAACTAATTCAGTTATATGAAGTCACATGAGTTTTCCAGGTTAGCGGCTTGCATTTCTATTCGCTTATGGGAGTTCATAATGGTGATTAAAGTGAAGAGAAACAAATCTTATTCAACTTAGAAAATATCTAGAGTACAAATGTATTCATAACCAATACAATTATATTAGTAACTCTATCTACTAGTTAACTAACTATGGTATAGTTAACATAACAACTTCCCTAACTGCCTAATCACAACAGTAACTGCCTTAGGTATATATACGAGTGTGATAATGCAGTATCTTCAGCAGCTCTAACTAATTTGAGCTGTGGCTCTAGCTGTGGCTCTGCCTTAGTCAGCTCAAGTGAGGTGGCTTTATCTTCTGATGAGGGAAGCTTATCTTCAGATGAGTGGAGCTGGAGTTGAGGTACATTATCATTCCCCCTCAAGCGTATGGGAGAGGAAAGAACCACAAGCTTGGACTGCAAATAAAGAAAGCGTTGAATAGGCAGAGGCTTGGTGAGAATGTCTGCAACCTGATTGGAAGTAGGAACATGACAAATGATGAGCTTATTAGTAGCTACCCTTTCTCGGATATAGTGATAATCTACCTCGATGTGTTTAGTCTGAGCGTGAAAAACAGGATTGGAAGACAAGGAGATGGCAGAAATATTATCACACCACAAGGTAGGAGAAGAAGTAGGAATATGCAGGTCTGAGAGAAGCATGCCTAGCCAACTTAACTACGTAGCAATTTGAGCCAATGCCCTGTACTTAGCTTCAGTAGATGATCTAGCCACAGTGGGTTGCTTTTTAGCAGACCAGGACACCAAATTTGGGTCAAGGAAAATATAGAACCCAGTAGTGGATCGTCTATCAAGAAAATCACCAGCTCAATCAGAGGCTGAAAAGGCATGAAGGGTAAGAGGACTAGGGCTAAACTGAAGACCATAAGCAAGAGTGCCTTTGAGATATTTGATAAGCCTTTTTATCATAACAAAATGACTAGCAAGAGGTTGGTGCATGAATTGGCAAGCAAAATTCATAGCAAAAGCAAGATCAGATCTGGTGATGATGAGGTATTGAAGACCTCCAACAATACTTCTGTAAAGAGAAGGGTTGGAGAAAGGTAAATCATCATTAGGAGAAGAGGAAGTAGGTTTAACAGCCATGGGAGAAGAGTATGGCTTGCAGTCAGCCATACCAGCCTTAGTAAGCAACTTAGCAGCATACTTTTGATGGGATAAAAAATAGCCCATAGAAGAAGATGAAATAGAAATGCCAAGGAAATAATTAAGTAAACCAAGCTCCTTCATAGCAAAAGCACCATGCATTTGGTGAACCAAAGTAGCTTTATAAGATGAATCACTCCCAGTTAACAATATATCATCAACATAAATAAGAAGAATGGTAATGGAGGCTACAGTCTTCTTGACAAACAATTAGGAGTCACAATGACTAGAGATAAAACCACAAGATAGTAAAAAGGAAGAGAATGTGGAAAACCAGGCTCTGGGAGCCTGTTTGAAACCATAGAGGGCTTTATGTAATTTGCAAACCAAATGAGGATGAGAGGCATCAATGAACCCTTGAGGTTGTTGCATATATACTTCCTCCTCTAAGACACCATGCAAGAATGCATTGGAAATGTCAAGCTACCTGATGGACCATTGAAAATGAAGAGCTAAGGATAAAAGTACTCGTACTGTGGGTTGCTTTGCAACAGGACTAAAAGTCTTATGATAGTCAATGCCCTCAGTGAAAACCTTTAGCTACTAATCTAGCCTTATAACGAGCAATAGATCCATTCAAGTTTTTCTTGAGCCTATAGATCCATTTACATCTAATAGCAAGTTTGCTTGGGGGTAAAGGCACAAGGGACCAAGTGCCTTGTCTTTGCAAGGCTTGAAACTCATCTAGCATGGTTGTCTACCACTGAGGAGATGTAGCAGCAGCTTTATAAGTGTCAGGTTTAGTAGGAGTAGAAGAGGTTAAAAGACAAGTAGAAGAGAGAGGTCTAGACTTAGACTTGGTGAGCATGGGATGAGTGTTGGAGGTAGAAGGAAGAAAAGGTACATCAATGGAAATAGAAGAAATAGGAATGGCTGGAGCAGGACCAGAAGTGTCAGGCATGGAAGGACTTGATGAGGAAGGAAACACAGTAGAGTCTAAAGGGCCAGATATGGTTGGAGCAGGGACAGAAGAAGCTGGAGGAGCAAGGCCAAACATAGCTATAGCAGGGACAGAGGGAGCTGTAGGAGCTGTAGAGATAGTAGGAACAGAACATGGAGCAGCTGAGCTGGCTGAAGGCCAAAAGAAAGTATGAAGCTGAGATAGAGAAGGAAGAGTAGACTGAGGAAAAGACTGAGACTGAGACTGAGATTGAAAAGGAAAATAATACTCTTCAAAAATAACATGCCTAGAAACAAAGATGTGCCTAGTGGTCACATCAAGACACATGTATCCTTTGGTAGATTGAACATAACCAATAAAGACACAAGGTAAAGACCTAGGCTGGAGTTTGTGAGATGTATAAGGTCTAAGCCAAGGAAAACACCTACAACTAAACACTTTTAGGAAAGAATAATCAGGTGAGTGATGATACAAAACCTCAAAATGAGTAAGGTTATTGAGCTTGGAAGTGGGAAGCATGTTAATAAGAAAGACTGAAGTGGCAAGAGCATCAAACCAATAGTGCAATGGAAGGGCACACTAATGCATAAGAACAAAGATGGTTTTAATTAAGTGTTTGTGCTTCCTTTCAGCTACCCCATTCTGAGTTGGAGTATGAGGGCAACTTAGTTGATGTTCAATGCCCTTATCTTTAAGACAAAGGCCTTGAACTCAACAAATTTAGAGAACACTTCACTTTTGTAAGTAAGAGGAAATAGCCAAGTAAATTTGCTGTAATCATCAATGAAAAGAACATAGTACTTAAAATTGGAAATAGATGCATTAAAGGGTCCCCAAACATTAGAATGAATAAGAGCCAATGGTTGATTTACAGTGGAATTAGAGAGATGAAATGCCAACCTATGACTGTTAGAAACACAACAATCTAGACACAACTTATTATCATTAGAACTAGAAACATTAGTTGGCAAAAGATGTTGAGATACAAGATATTGCAATTTATTACTAGAAGGATAACCTAATCTATTATGCCAAGTGGTCTTGCTGCAAGGAGAAGTAGTGGAGGACTTGAAGCAAGTGAATGAATGAGTAGGAGCAGTAAAAGTTGATAAAGCAGATGTAGCTGGTAGATGATAAAAACCACCTGAATGAGAACCTTTATGAAGAATTTTCTTGGAAACCTTGTCCTGTATAATGAAACAATCAGCATCAAAAGTAATGGTGTAGTTATTATCTTTTATGAACTAATGAACTGATAAAAGATTAGAGGAAATGGAAGGAACATGAAGCAAATTAGGAAGATGAAAAAAAGTAGATGGTGTAGGAAGTAGTCCATTACCAATGTGATGAATAGGCAAGGTAGAGCCATCTCCTATAGTGACATGGTCAGAACCTTGATACGGCTGATAATGAGTGAAATTGTTAAGATCATTGGTGAAATGGCCGATGGTTGTAGAGTCCAATAAGCAATTTGAATCAGATACAACATGAGTGGAATGGTTAGCCTGAGCAGTAGATGCAGATGAAGAAGAGGCAACATAGGCTTTAGAATGTGGTCCTCTTGCTTGTGAAGAAGAAGGCTGGAAAGTCTAATCTATTTTGTGCTAACAGTCCATGGCTGAGTGATTTGACTTACCACAAATTTGACAGACCAGTCCATGAGGACTAGAATTGTTGTTATGTTGATTGGAGAAATTAGGATTTGAAGATACTGATAAATTAAATCTGCCTTGTCCTTCACTTGTATGAGTGTTTTTATAAAATCTGCATGAATCTTTACCTCTATATCCTCCTGTAGTGGAACCTCTAGAACTGCCTTGATAATTAGTCCTGGTAACAGCATAAGCGAACGGGAGATCTAATGCGTAAGCCTGTTTGAGTGAACTTTCAATGTGAATGGATTCAAAACACAACATTGAAGATAAGACAACAATGGAGATAGGTTTAGGTCTTGCACGAATTGTTGTTTTAAAGGCATTGTACTCATCAGTAGACCATTGACAGTAAGTAAAACTACGTTTTCATCATAAATCGGTGATCCTGTAAGACTTAATTGATCAGAGATAGTGTAGCTTGACTTTTTCACGCCCTCTTTCGGAAGCTCAGAATAAGCCCTACAGTTCGGACTCCCACGGTTTTAAATCTAATATCACAAGTGCAATATGAAATTGATAAACACCAAAGAGTCCAAAGAGTCCAAATCCAGCAAATCTTTTGGAAAATCAATTTTGAATTAAAAATGCCAAAATTAGACTGCTTTGCCAGATATAGAGTCGCCACCTACATATTTTATTTTTGGGAAATTTAGGAAACCCATGACTCGTGCCAAAGGCCACGTGTCCGTCATCACCAAAATTGTCTCGGCTCGGGAACTTAGGTACTAGAGGGGAAGGTCATGAATTGAGCACCCCACTCGCCCGATCAAAGATTGGCCTCTACTAATCATGATTTGATTTTTTATGTACATTATATTCTCTTGTTCCGACTTATTTAGGCTAGCATTTACTATGTGATGTGCATACACACAAGGTATAGACTAGTTTGCCCGAATTGGAACAATTCAATTTCATGTTTGCTTTCAAAGAAGAGTTTGATTTTGCCACTTAACAAAGTGGGCTTAAAGTTGTGATTTTGCCACTTGACAAAGTGGGCTTAAACGTACATTCATTGAATCATTCCAATTCAAGTAACAAGCCTTCATCCACAGGCACTCAAATAGTTTATCAATTAAACATTTAGCCTCATGGCAACATTCACATGCATGCGGTTTATGCTAAAGAAAATAAAAGCTTAACTAGTACTCCGAGTCAAAATAAACAAAAGAGTTAGAAAAATGCATGATCCTAACTTTATGCAATATGACTAATGCAACACATACGATATGCAATTAGATAGGCTCGACTACTAAACATGGCGTATGAATCGATTTAATAACATGTGGTCTAAGCACGTATTCAAAAAAGTATTGAAACGACAATGCAATTAGAATGATGAATCGAGCCTTGGTGCATGCAATACGAATGGATGCAAACATGGAGAATGCTAATTGAGACATGATGTCCCTAAACTAACCATCATAAGCAGTTAAATAAAAGGGAGAAAGAAATGGGGTTGGAAGACATACACATTATTACATTGCGCTCTTACGAAGGAGAGTCCGAATAGACAAACTAGCTAATTTACTTAACTAATTAAAGCTAAGCTAATTAAGCTAATTATTACAAAACAAATGAAATTAGCTAAACTACTTAACTAATTATTACAACACTTGAATTAATTAACTAGCTATCACTAATTAACTAAAATAAATACAACACGTGAATAAAATTGACTAGTTATCACTAATTAATTACAACAAGATTTATTCACAACTATGATAATAATAATAATACTAATGAAACAATTAATCGTATTTGATAAGAGCGTAATGGAAGATAGATGAAGGTTGCATGGACAGCACCCGAAAGCTACTCTGTCTGCCCAAGTCGCCTCTATTTCACCTTCAGCCAATGCCTCTGTTTTCTGCAAAACTACACTGCTAGCCACACGCTGAGGGCCGGCCTGTAGACGTCCCCGAACGTCCCGGAAGGGAATCCCTCGTTTTGTTCATTTGGGCTCACTACAGTTCAGGACTCAATGTCACGGTCCTGTATCTAATCTCGTAGAGTGCAATGCAAGACCGATGAATCATCAAAGAGTCTAAATCCGGCAAATCGTTTTTGAAAACATATTTTTTTGAAAGAAGTGCCAAATATGGACTGCTTTGCCAGATACAGAGTTGCCACCTAAATATTTATTTTGGGAGAATTTAGGAAACCCTGACTCGTTGCCTAAGGCCACGTGTCCGTCATCACCAAAGTTGCCTCGGCTCGGGAACTTGGTACGATTGGGGAAGGTCACTTCGTGAGCACCCCTGCTCGCCCGATCAAAAATCGGCCTCTACTAACCATGATATCGAGTTTTGAAAACATTATATGCTCTTATTCCGGTTTATTAGCCTAGAATTACTATGTGATGCACATAGCATACAAGTATAGTCTGGATCGCCTGAATTGGAACAACACATTTCATGTTTGTTTTGAAAACGGTTTGCTACTCGCAAGTAGGCTAAGACGTGGATTTGCCACCCTCAGGTGGGCTTAGAAAACATGATTTTGCCACTCTCAAGTGGACTTAAAACTCGCAGTCGCTGAATTGTTCCAATCCAAATAACCCAACCTTTACCTACAGGCATTCTGGCAGGTATATCACATAAGCACATAGCCTCATGGCAAGCATGCTATCATGGCAGTCACTCACACACATGCAAGGATGCCAAAGCATAAAAGCTTACCTAGTACTCCGAGCCAAAACAGAAACTATGTTAGAAATCCATGCATGATCCTAGTTCATGTTAAGATGGCTAATGCAACACATGCAAGAATGCAACTAAGATATGCTCGGCTGTTCTAAGATGGCATATGATGATGCTACAGCTAACACGTATTCAACTTGAAATTGAAATACAATGCAGTTAGTATGATGCGCCGAGTCCGGTGCATGCAAGACAGATGAATGGATGCAAACATGCGAGCATAAGTATGCTAATTGAAATATGCCCTAATCTAACCATCATAAGCTGATAAATAAAAGGGAGAAAGACGTGGGGTTGGAAGACATACATCACACACACGCACACTTATTACAATATTGTGCCCTCGCTCGGAGGGTCCAAATGAATAATATACAGTCCGAATAAATAATACAGTCCGAATAAATAGAAAATCCTAATTAATTAACAAATTAATCTAGGAAAGCAGGTAAATTAGCACGCAAATCCATGGACCGCCTCAGCTTTGTTCCGAATGATGAATGATACATGCATGCTCGAGTTGCCTCATCGGAAAATTCCTCGCGATGCCCCGATTCGCCTCTGTTTACAATTAATCCTGGAATGCCGTGCAAAGCTCTAGAAAGCTGTTGATTTCTGATTTGCTACAACAGAGAGCAACAAAGGGGCATGGCAAAGTATTTTCACATATGTATGCATGACTACTCTTCAGGGAGTGTTGTCCTTGATCCTCGTGCCACCAATCACGTATCTCGATGCATGATGGCCGAGGAGTCGAATTGCACGACTCAATGTGAAATGAATGCACATGAAAACACAACAAGACCTAAACTCCATCATGGATAATCTGGAGTGTCGGCGACCGGGAATTGAGACACGTTCCGTCACTCGAAGTACGAAACGTCCCTCGTTTCCCGTGCTTGGGCTAACTCCTATCCCAAACACAATGCAAATGAGATGGCATACACAATGCGACTAACATACAACCTAGCATACGCAATGCTATGAAATGGCATACACAATGCACGATGTAACATGGCATACACAATGCTCTAACATGTAACCTAGCATACGCAATGTTATGAACTGAAATGGCATACACAATGCATGATGGACTTACACCAACATGAGTGGACCTCAGCCACACTCACATCAGTGGCCATACAATAGGAAATGAAGCAACTGAAATGCTTGCAAACGCGCACGAATGCCAAGGACTGATCCTAAGGCATAACATGCCACTCTACCAAAGCATGGCAAGGGATGCAATATGGCGTACAAACACATATGATACAGCTCTGAAACATGATAAACAATGGTCTTGAATCATGCAAACATGGCACACTATGCAAGCTAGGGGGCCCGGGTACCGAAACTAGTGAAGTGCGTTACACTAGAGGTACCCAAAGCAATGCACCAAAGGCAAAACCAACCCCAAACAGACCCTAGGCAGGTTTGAAACTATGGGGAAATGGCCTAAAATGGTGGCTCGGAATGCAACGGAATAGAGCTCATTCAATGGCCGGTAAATGGGGCATACAAGCCCGACTCTCAAACGCATTTAAAGAGATGAAAACATGGCAACATGGCATTCGTATAGGCTCTGAAATGTGATGAATAATAAGCTCAAAATATGAACACACCTCAGTATATGCATGCAATGAAACTCAAAACCCGAAGCTAGGCAAGTGCATTGAACTACAAGTATGCAAAATAGACATCATTCGACTTTGAGGCCCAAAAACAGAGCTAGGGTAGTCCAAAATAAGCACATTATCAGTTTTAAACATGGCCAAAAAGTGCCAACATGAAGGGCCAAAACAACAACATAGGCTAGTGAACCATGAGTTGTTCTACAACTATATGAAGCATATGAGGGCTCAACAAACCAGCCAAAAACAGAAGTATTTCATGCCAACATATGCCCAAATAACCACTGAAATGCATCCAATGCATGCAAAAATGATAAGCTCCTTTGGAGGGCCATGCAAGGGATTACTCAACACATACAACGAGAACACTTAACATGGCAAAACCAACTCTGAAAATCAATTATGACAGCCCTAAAACTCACCAAATTGGCCCTGAAATGGGTCAAGGAAGTGTGCAATGAAAGGCCCCTTCAAAAGGCCTTGAATGGAATTGTTCTACACATGCATTATGGACACAAAATATGGTCAAAGAGGCTCCGGAAAGAGCTAAGGCAAACCTTGAAACTCACCAAATTGGGCCCAAAAAGTGACTTCACAACATGCAAAATGGGGGTCCTTTGGAAGGCCAATAAAGCTAGTAAAGAGAATGAGGGGTGAGAGGGTCACCCCTCTATGATTTTGAAGCTCAAAGACACATCTAAGCCACTAAAAATCCGCTGGATTTCAGTGGCTAAAAGGCCAAATCAAGGCCAATGCAAATGCTCACATGCATAGCTCAAAACATGAAGAAATAAAGCATGAAAGGGGGGAGATGACCCCAAACAGAGAAGTGACCTTAAGTAAACATGTTTATAAGCTCGAAAGGGAACTTTTTCTAGTTTATGACAAATCTCTAAAATGCTCACAAGTAGGACTAAGATATGATGCAAAATAGGCCTACAAAGAGGGATAAAGCATACAAGGATGTAGGAGACCTCAAACAGAAAAGTGTCCTTATACAATCTTCAAGAGGAGCTCAAAATATGACACTTTTTAGTTTATGACAAACCCCAGAAATGCCTGCAAATAAGGCTAACCAATGGAGCAAAAAAATGCAAGTTTAAGGGAAATAGGTACTTACCCTTGAAACACAGCAGAGTAGGAGCTTTTGGACCAAGTTGGTGAACCTTCAACCCCTTCAAATGAGTCCCAAAGTGCTGGAATGGATGGTGGAGGTGTGGTGCTAAGGGTTGGTGTGCAAATGGTGCAAGAAAACTAGGGTTTAGAGCTTGGAATAGTGAGTTATGGAGGGTGGAGGGTATATGCCTTAAGCAAATTTTGCTGTAGAGAGAGAGAGAGAGACTTTTTAGAGTGAGAAGCTCCCAAGCTTCTCCAAGAAGATCCCTTGAAAAAAATGAGAGATATAACTCATATATAGCAATATACAAGAGTTGGCTCGAAAATATCTGATTATAGGACAACTGAAGATTGTGGAAGACAGCTGGAGGGAAAATATCTATCAATTCTGAGCTTTCTGGGCATAAGTGGTCGGCTGACCACCTTTTCCGGTCGGCCTGCTACTTTTTCTGGTCGGCCGACCACTTTTTCAGGAGGGGGTGGTCGGCCAGCTAGTTTAGGAAAATTCTGCTTTCTAGGTCCAATTTCAAATGGCCATAACTCCTTCATATGAACTCCTTTTCAGGTCATTCTTGTGTCCAAATTGAAGCCCCGGAAGTTATCTTTCCAATGGCACCAGCCTTGCATTATTCCTCCTGTGAAAAAAGTTATTCCTGTTTTGGTGAAGCCACACAGTTTCGGTCCTACCCGGATTCATGCCGAACTTTCTTTTGACCACCTAAGTGGTCGTCCATCTGATTTTCTGGTCTTACATATGGCCACATTGAAGCCCCAGAAGTTAGCTTTCCAATGGCGCCAACCTTGCATCAAAATTCCTCCTGTGTAAAGAGTTATGCCTGTTTTGGTGAAGCCGCGCAGTTTCGGTCCTACCCGGATTCATGCCGAACTTCTCCCAAACTAGTTTTCCTCTCTCCTTTCCTCTTTTCTTCAACTCCAAACACCTAAACAAAGTGTTTTGAAAGATTTTTCAAAGATTTCATCTCTCTTTCATTCGTTTCTACTTTGTCCTTGCTTGGTTTACTGAAAAGCGCAACATTTGACAAAATGCGAGCCTCGGAACATCGTAAAAACTTTATTTCAAAAATGTTTTGAAAGAGAGGGTTTTAAGATCTAAAATCTTTTGATCAAGATTGTTTTGGTCCAAAAAGGGGTATGAAGTTGAGATTTGACTCTCTCATTGCCGAAGAAACTGAACCTTTCCCCTGCACACCTTTCTCCACCATGTAAACCATCAGTCGCGTCCAAGTCTTAAGGGCGGTCAAAAATGGGGTGTCTACACGGCTGTGCATCACAGATGGCTGGCCATGCATCAATTTGGTGCAAAGCTCTGTTGTTGTGTTTTGAGGTGAAACCAGTGCAGACAGAGCATTCTCGAGCTCTGTTTGTCCCTTTTTCCTTCTCTGTCATAGGAAAGCCTCGAGAGAAGGTTGAGATTGATTCCAATGCCATCAATGAGCATATTGATTGCTTGATGGTCTCAAATGCAATTTTGGACAAAAGTTAATAAAATACAAAGAATAAGACCACCCTTCCCTCTTGTCATAGTATGAACTCAAAGAGGGAAGTTGCAAAGCTTCAAGAATCATCAAAATGCCATGGATTAGCATGTGACGACTCTTGACACAAGTAACTTAACATAACGTCCGGCCAAGTTGAAGCAATTTAAGCCACTTTCTTTATGTGTGTTGATCCAAGTTTTAAACCAATTTTATTAAGCCTTTCCATTCTTTAGTCCATTTGTCCATAGTGATGTTAAAGTCCTCTAAACAAGAAGTAATGTCAAACGAATGGTTCTTCTAAAGCATGAGAGAGAGACTATACCATTGGCAATGAATCTTCAAAAAGATTAAGCCATTAAGTAGGAATCTTTCTTACATATCTTGAACAACCTCAATTGGTTGAAATCATTCTTAAGAATGAAAAAGATGGATGGTGCACTGATTGTTACACTTAGACTCTTAAATATGGAAATGAGTAAAGGATTGCTTGGAACAACATGTAACAACTTATATATGCTAACTTGTGAGACCACAATTGAACTAAACAAACTTGGACAGCCCTAAAACAGTCCTTAATACATAAAAAAACAAAGGCTAGACATGCATGAAAAGAGCTTAAAAAGCTAAATAATAAAGAGAGGAATGAAGGCTAGTAAGCAAGAGGAAGGAAATGTGGCTAATCCCTCCACTTTTGAAATCTCAAAACATGATTTTTAGCCTTTTGAAAACTCTAAAAATCAGTGTAACTATCAAAGAAAAAGAGTGGAAAGGGAAGGGTTTGAGCTATAGGTAAACGTGTAGAAAGAGCAAGCTCTCTCTACCCTTTTGGTAGCTCTTCAAACCCAACCTTAAACACTTCAAATAGACTCAAAACAATACAAAACAGTAAGAATTATGAAGCAAGTGTGAGAAATGAAAGCAAGAGAGAAGATAACAAGCTTATACCTTTCAAGGGGTAAGCTTGTTGTCAATGATCTAAACTTGGTTTCAACTCACTCTCAAGCTTGAATTATGCTTCTCCAAGATCAACCAAGACTCTAAAGTGGTGAGACAAGGTTATATATGGAGTATATAGATGATACAAGGAAGCTATGTTAGCTCAAAGGTTGCTTGCAATGAAAATAGGAGAAGATAGGAGCTTTCAAGGTGTATATAGGCTCTCTAAATTTTGTTCAACCCTTAAAACGATCACACAGCTTTGTTTTTATAGAATTCGAGCTCAAAAGGTGATAAATATCTTCAAAAAATGGATAGCTGACGGGCTCCCGCCCAGAATAGTGTTTTTCACCACCAAGGGTCGACTGACCATTCATAGCCACGGCTGGCCATCACTGATGCACAGCCGAGCCTTGATGCCCTCCCCTATTTTTTTGGTTCAAACTCAACTCAAAGTGAAAAAAGGTCCAAAAATGAAACTCATAGGTTTTTTCAAGGTAAATATTGAAGATTTGAGGTTATTTCGAGAGCCTGATTGAATCTGAATTGCTATGAATTCGAAGCACACAATTCAAATTTCATCATCGAGTGTATCGAACCAAGCGCCTAAGTCTTGCAGGCGGTCAAAAATGGGGTGTCTACAGTTGCCTTTCTTTGGCAGAGCTCGAACTCATGAAATGACGTGAGTGAATGTCAAAGCTCAGAGATAACCCATTTTGATGAGGCCGTAAGACTTGGGCAAGAAAGCAAGACATAAATAAAATGGTTGCGCCCGCAGGCTGCCTACGTATCCCCTTTGTAAGGAATCAAACCAGCGTAGTTCAGGGGGAAATGCAAATGATCTGCACAATGCAACTTTGAAAGACGGACTGACACGCTTCGCAAAGCCGATTATTTCGAAAACCTATGATCATACAAGATGATGTAATAAGCAATGACAAGTAGAATATAGAAGATATAACAATACATGAATGAGCAGCTTGAAGCTTAAAGCGAAAAGATTCAAAACACAATCTACCCACGCCAAAAAACAAGACGAGAAAAGAAAACAATCACTCAGGGCTGCGTTTCACACATCCTGAGAAACAAGAAAACGAAAATCACTTGGGGTCGTATTTCACACGTCTTGAGAAACAAAATAGCTCGGGGTCGTGTTTCACACATCCTAAGATAGAAACAAAACCGCTTGGGATTACATTTCACACATCCCAAGATCAACCACACCCAAGGTCACGTTTCACGCGTCTTAATATAGAAAAAAAATTGATTGGGATTGTGTTTCACACATTCCGAGGAAAAACCGGGCTAGGGCCACATTTCACGCATCCTGAGAAACAAAAACCGCTTGGAGCTGTGTTTCACACGTCTCAAGGTAAAACCCACCCAGGGCCGCATTTTACGCGTTCTAAGAAACAAAAACCGCTCAGAACCGTGTTTCACACGTCCCAAGGTAAAACCCACCCAGGGCCGCGTTTCACGCGTCCTGAGAAACAACAACCACTCGGAGTCGTGTTTCGCACGTCCCGAGATAAAACCTGCCCAGGGTTGCATTTCACGTGTCCTGAGAAATAATAAAAAGAGGTGTGCGATAGATGCATGAAGTGAACAAGTGTGATAGATGCACAAAGTGAACAAGTGAATGTGTATGATAGATGCACCAAAGATTAGCCACAAAGCTATGCAGGTTCTCCTACTGAGACACGAATGGCTTGCTGGAAACTCCTCTGAATGAACCGTACATACAATATCGTGTGATAAGAAATGACAGAATGAATTACGCACTAAACAAGACAAGTTATAAATTACCAGAATAGTTTAAACAAGATAAAAGTTTAAAACAAATTACATCACGAATTTGAACTAATGAGTTTAAACAAATCAAACAAAAATCAATCAAGAATAAAATAAATCAAATTATACACTCACGCAACCAAACAAAACAACGTGGATATTTTGCTCTCTCTTTATTTCTTTTGATCTCTTTGCTGTTTTGCCTATTTTTTTTTCCCTTTCTTTTTCATCACTCATTTTTGTCTCTTTTTTCACTTTTATTGTTATCATACAACTCCTTACACCCAAATTAAAACCCACAATTAGAACTCAAAATTAAAACCCAAAATTAAAATAATAATAAAATAAAAATAAAATAAAATAAAATAACCAGCAACACACACACACACACACAAAAAAAAAAAAAAAAACATAATTGAAATCACCGAAGGCCGGGCGGGCCTCGGCGATGCATAGCCAGGCTTCGATACAGTCGGCCGGCCTTCGACAGCGGTAAGGGCAGAATCGAGAAAAGCCACGCCTGTGGCTATTTAAAACACAAAACAACTCTCATTTCCTCACACTTCCTAATCCTCCATTATTAAATTCTTCTTTGTAAGATGACTGAGTTTGGTTTTCAACTGATGAACATGTGATCTGGACAATGAAGTGAATCTTGTAGCCAATGTAGTCCATACTTCATGACTTGTGGTACAATGAAGAACATATGTAAAGATGGACGAAGACAATGTAGTAGTAAGACAGCTAAGTAGATATGCATCAACTGTGATCCATTGTGTATATGCTTGATTCACCATAGTATTATGATTCTCATCAAGAAATGTAGAAGGAGGACAAACCTCTGATCTATCTACACATCCAAGTAGATTTGTAGCTCACAATATGTTATGAAATTCATTCTTCCATATGAGATAATTTGTAAAATCAAGTTTTGTTGGAACGAAAGAATTCAAATTGGAGATAAGCAGAGTGAGATTTGAAGGTAAAGGAGAACTGATAGGAGTAACAGTTGAAAAGGTTGCCATTGTTGATCTTCTTTGAAAATCTGCCATTGTTGAACCCTGTTGAAGATTCACCAGTGTTAACTTCGATATGAAGCTTTGTTGCTGGCAAGAGCTATGCAGGGCTCTGATACCATGAAGAGAAAACAAATCTTATTCAACTTAGAAAATATCTTGAGTACAGATGTATTTATAACCAATACAACTATATTAGTAACTCTATCTACTAGTTAACTAACTATGGTATAGTTAACATAACAACTTCTCTAACTGCCTAATCACGACAGTTAGAGTGTAACTACCTTAGGTGTATACAAGAGTGTGATAATGTAGTATCTTCAGCAGCTCTAACTGATTTGAGCTATGGCTTCAATTGTGGCTCTGCCTTGGGCAGCTCATGTGAGGTGGCTTTATCTTCTAATAAGGGAAGCTTAGTTTCAGATGAATGGAGCTGGAGCTGAGGTACATTATCATAAAGAGCACTCGAACAGTCATTAAATGTTATTAACTAATTTTGTGTATTTTTCATAAATTTAAAGTAAATAATTAAAAAGCATAAGTTAAAAACAATACTCTTCCCTTAACTTTTCAATAATTTTTTTTTTTATAAATTTTAAAAAATTATTTCTATCTTATAAATATAAATTATACTAATTGTTTTAGTATAGACTTTCAAAAATTTTTTATTTTTAAAAATCATAAGTAACTTCATAAACTGAATCAAACGATTCAATATTCAAATTGATGAATAATCCGATAATTAAGGTAGGATGTGATCTAACTAGCCACACTAGTCTCGGGGGATGTAGAATGGGTCTGCCCTAATTCTATTGGCCCCAATTCTATCGGGTCCCTTTCAATCCTTTGGTTCAGTTCTAACTACAAGTATATAAAAAAAATCAACGGAAGCTTCTTTTCTTAGCATCTGTTGGAACTTATGGCTTGCAAGGAACTTCATTATCTTCAAGCAAGTTATTTGGGAAAAACTCATTGACACAATCAAGGTTCATGTAGTTTTTTGGGTCAAATCCAAATCTAGGTTTCATGGCTTCTCCATCAATCACTTCCTGTTCCACATTAATGTGGTTAGAAGAAGCAAATCTAGGCAAAATAGTAGATGAGCCTTGTAACTGCTCTAGTGTTTGTCTGTTTTTTGTAGTTAGCTTATCGCTTTCTTTAATTTGTTTTGTTGTGGGATTGCATATAATTTTGTTTTCTTTTGGATACCAACCTAGTTGGAATGCAAAGGTAAAGCTATGACGCATTCTTTTCCTTAGCTTGTAATCATTTTGTTCTTTCACTCTTGATCAATAAAATTTCCTTTTGCCAATTAAAAAAAAAAAAAAAAAAACTAAATCCACTAGCATGACTGAATTTAATTGGGTTATTATAAATAAACTTTCACATTAAAATTATAATGTTTGACTTTCAATAAGGAGATTATTTCATTTTTACCCCTATACTTTGTCATGTTTTTCAAAGACCCCCCAGACTATTC
This sequence comes from Camellia granthamiana, assembly GCA_036172215.1. Lineage (NCBI taxonomy): Eukaryota > Viridiplantae > Streptophyta > Magnoliopsida > Ericales > Theaceae > Camellia > Camellia granthamiana. The sequence goes on along the minus strand of CM069905.1, from coordinate 149,607,203 downwards.
TTATTTTCACACGTACCTCTATACTATGTGAATTCCTTTCAATTTTACCTCTGCTGTCTATTTCCGTCAAGGAAGTGGACGGAATGGGTGACGTGGCCCCCTATACTTTCACATGGAGGGAAAGTTAGGGCTTCCCCCTAAAACCTAACCTTCCTTTGTATTACTTTCAACCTATAAAAACAGAGACGACTGCAAAAATAGAAGAAAAAAACAGAGCATCAATGAAATTCGAGGGAGAAACAAGGAACAATTGAAGCTCAAGAAATCAAGGCAAATGGAACGCAAGTGGTGTAGACGAGACGTTTTGCAATGTTTATGGAAGAAGAAGGTTGATACACACAGCATGGACCGACACAAATCTTGGGAGGAGATTTCTTAGTTGCTCTAACAGTGGTTGCAATCACTTTACTTGGATAGACCCACCCATGTGTGATTGGGTAGTGCAAATAATTCCTGGGCTGTTGAAGAAGTTGAATAAGATGGAAGCACAACTGAAGAGAAGGACTGGAAGAGAGAGGAAACTGTGAATTTGCTTGGTTTTGTCATGGTTGGTTGTAGGAATATGGTTTGTATTGTAAAGTTTGAAGTTGTATGGTAGTGTAAGAATGAATAGAGTCTGTATTCTGTTTATGATTCATATGCAATGGGTGAAGTGTTGTTAATAGAAAATATGTTTTTGAGATGAAAATTGTGTGCTTGGTGACTTATTAATGTTGTTTCGATTATTTGTGTTTGGTGACTCTGACATAGACAAAGGAAACATAAAGAAGTAAGTATACAATTTGTGACCATAATTGTCACTACAAATTCAATGAACAATGAATATCAACAATTGTGAACGTCACTAATGAACATCATGACTTGGAAACAGCAGCAGAAATACAGTAAATTATCATTCAAACTTTGATTAGTTGACACACTTGTCATTCATGTTGTGCAAAACATATACAAAGAAAGGGGCAACCAATACAAAAACTAGGCTTCAAATGTACAAAAAGCCCTTACCACTATGAAGGTTATGGAATACGAACAAAAATATCAAAAACATTTACATTGTATTCCATGAACAAAAGTAGTAAAAACCTTCTCTAACTTTTTTTAAAAAAAAAAATAGTGGTCCTTCACATCCATTACTTTGTGTCAGCTGCATTCTTGGTTTGACCCTTAATAGATTTGACAGCATTAGCATTGTACACCACTATTTCTCTCCATCTCATTTGAGCTTGCAGAGGAATGTTAGTATTGGAAGTTACTGTAGACCCCTGCACATCTTGACTTGCATGCAATGGAGTTGAGTCACTTGTTCTCATAACCTTTCTCCTTTTTACCTGCAATAGCCATCATCATTGTTAGGACATATGCAAGGAAGAGATTTGTAAATTAACAAATAGGACCTTTGCAAAACTTACAGCCATCTTCTTCTTCCTAAGTTGAGTTGCTTCTGTAACCTGACTCCCAACCAGGCTTCCTTTTACCTGACTTTGAGTTTGGCTTCCTTCAGTCTGGGCCTAACATTGGCTTCCCTCATGCTGGGACTGCAAAAACTGAAAAATAAAATTTAGCAATGTGTAAGTTAACAAAATGCTTAAAAAAATATATGAATTACTTGGCTAGAACTTATAGGATCTTTCAGGTAGGTGAATTGGCATTTGACTTTGCATGTCCTCTTGTTGTGTCGCAACTTGCCACAATTCTTACATGTCATCTGAGTTCCCCTCCTTCCCAACTTACTTGAATTAGGTGCATCAATTGGGACATCTGTTTCTTTCCTCTTATTCAGTCTTGGCCTCCCAGCTCTCTTCTTCACATTAGGTGGTAGCACTTTATCATATTGAGTTGTTGGCCACATTTGTCTACCATTGATTGGAGTCAACATGTTCTTATAAATCCTTAGGTAGGTTTCAACTTTATAGTAATGATGCACATACTTTTCTAGTTCTTCACCCATATAGTTTGCAGCAGCCACAACATGGACATAAAAAAGGCCTGACAGATCTCATTTCCTACATCCACAAGTCCATTCTTTCAAGTCCACCTTATCATATAAAGCATCATTATCATCACCTTGCTCATAGTCACTGTCATTATATTTTTCAGACTCATCATGAGTCTGACTGGTCAGGATCATAGGCATCACTATCTTCATCTTCCTCCAATTCAACATCAAGCATTACCCCCCTACCCTTACTTGTTTCTACACTTGAGCCTACTTGACTACTTTGTGTACTTACATAATGATTCAAATTGTGTCCTATATAAACATTTATTACTCTGTTTTCATCCACATATGTGTCCAATATCAATACATCAACATCAGATTTTAGTAACTCCATCCCACCATAACAACTAACCTTACTGTAATAGTTATTACTTGGCCTATGTCTTAACTCCTTAGCCATGCAACACAACTCTGTAATGAAAATTTGATTTGAATAACAAAAGTCAAAATAACTTACCATACCACCACTGTAAACCTCTACGGAATACACCTCACCACACCTCCATGATGCATTTTGATTGTAAAATACCCAGATCCATCGTCAGCATTTTGTATTGGAAATGTGTCATTAACACTACTATTCAATGGAACTCACAATGATAAAATCCTATTATATTACACTACAGATAGATAAATAATAAACAAGTAGTCATCCATGTGAAATACAAACAGCCAAAAAAACAAAGATTTCATATGTGTTCATCAATTTCAAACAAACATAAGCAAAGATTTTCTTAAAGTAAAACTGTTCAAACCGAAACAAACATAAACAAATTTCATTAACAAATCCATGTCACATACAAATAAACAAAGATTTGACCATTCTAAAATATTATTAACATCAAACACATGCGGTTCCTAACAAAAATAAAAATAAAATAACTTAACAAAACATCAAAAACCAAAAAAAAAAATACATACCATATGCAGGTGTTTGTCTTCCTCCACTGTTATTCTTCTCTCTTAGTGCCCAATCCATCGTTCAACCTTTGATTTCAATGTGATTTCACAGTCGTTTACTTGCAGCTTTAATTTTGGAATTTTGAGAGCAAATTAAAAACCCTAATTGTGATTTGGGGAGTTCTAAGCAACCCTAATGTATGTAACTTGATTGTGATCAGCCAAGTCGTTTAATTTTCCCTCCATGTAAAAGTATAGGGGGGCACGTCACCCATTCCGTTCACTTCCTTGACGGAAATAGACGGCAGGGGTAAAATTGAAAGGAATTCATATAGTATAGGGTACACGTGAAAAGAAGAGTAGTCTGGGGGGTCTTTGAAAAATGTGACAAAGTATAGGGGTAAAAATGAAATAATCTCTGCAATAAGTGAGCAAATCAAAAAAATATAATTAAAAAAAAAAAACTTCAATGAGTGAGATTTGATGAGATAGATTGGAATAAACATAAGATAATCTGAAAGAAACATGGGTCAACAACAGTTAAACTGATAATTATCCCAAACGTGTTGAATTAGATACACATGCTGATTATTGGATTATCATATTCTCCTGGCATATATAATCCGCTCAATGCATGGTCTAGCTTGTCCGGTTAGGAAATTAAATGTTTGTTAGATTTGAATAACATTTCTAAAAATGGTAAATAACACTTCCGTGTATCTTGAAAAATATTTTGATGGAAAAGTTTATAAGGTTTTTATTTTTTCTTTTTTAATTTTGTAAAGTTTTGCATGTATCTATTTGGTTTTGAATTTTGAAAAATAAATTTTAAATTTGTATTTTTTATTTTTAGGGAATTTTTTAGATACTTTATTTTATTTTATTTTTCTTTTTAGATCCACTTAATCTATAGATACCTAAAAAATTGTGAATTTTATCAAAAAAAGTTAGCAAATACTAAAAAATACAAAAAAAAATTAAAAAATTCAATATGTTTTGGTATGTTTTATATTTACTGAATTTTTTTTATAGATTTTTTCATGAATATTTTACTTTTTAAGTATATCTAAATTATGTGTGTGTATATATATATATAGTGACTAAAATTTTTAAAAAATCACTAATTATAAACAAAAAAATTATAGATTGAAAACTCAAGAATTATTTTTGAAAAATCAAAACCAAACAGAATTTCAATTTTTAAAAATTATTTCCACATAAAAATAATAACGATATGAAATAAATAAACATTTTCAAAGTTTTTATTATTTTTATTTGAGAAAATACGGAGAACAAAATGAACAAAATAGGGAGGGAAAAAAACTTGCTACCAACACTGTACTTGGACATGAGTTCATGATACAAGGAAGGATGCATGCATAGGTTGACTAGTTTGGCCAATTTTTACAGAATCAATCGCAAAGGTTTCGATAATACAAGGTAGAACATAAATGAAACATTCATAGGCTTACTTTTGCCTCCTCTACTAAAAGAAACGGGTGGTAAATAGGTAATAGTTTTTCTGATATCACTACAAAAAAATTAACTTTTAGCCACGGCCAAAACTGTCGCTAAAAGTAGAAAAAAGCGTTGCTAAAAATTAGAAAACCTTTACCCACAGTTGAAATAGCGGCAGCCAAACCGCTGCAATAGCCCTGTCGGCATATCCTTATAGTGACGTTTCCTCAAACGCTGATATAGTTATTTTTATTGCGACGGTTGATGTAGTGACAGTTATAAATGTCGCTATATCTTAAATTTACCCATTACTTGCTAACTTTATAGCGACAGGTCGACTGTCGCTATATCCTTCACTTTTGCGACATTTTGTGAACCGTTGCTATATTTTGACTCTATTCCATCAATTTTACATTGTCGCTATTGCATTAGAATTCTTTTTGAATTTTATTTACAGCGATGGTTATTAACCGCGGTTATAGATTATGTTTACTATTCAATTACCAATAATATATAGCCTGAAATTTTCAATGATTTGCTAACCATTAATGGTCATCTCTCACTTATCCCTGCTTACATTATATATTTATAAAAACACTATTTTATTTTAATGGCTCAATACTCAATAATTGTAAAAGGTAAAAGAGTCAGCATTTTCATAATCCCAAAATATCCAAAACACCTTAATTAAAAGGTTCATTACATAAGCTTGTAATACAAAATAGATCCAATATTTCTAGCAAACTAATAGCCTACACCATAATCCAAAAGGTACATATAAACTTGTCACATGACAATAGTACTCAAAAGTATTACTCATGACACCATTTTATAAAGACCTCCATAAAAAATGTTCAAATCAAGAAATGACGTCCACTGTTTGATGCTTTCATATTGTCTTTCATATTGTCTTATTTCCTGCAATAAAAATGATTGGATGAGCATAAGTATAATTTTCAATTTCAAAATCTATAAAGAAAATTTAGACTACAAATAATTCTCGACAGGTCTTATTTTTTTGGTAAGTATGTGGTTTACATATCAAAAAATAAGATTACAATGAAGTTGAAGATCATATTTGCATATTGAGATAGATTAGCTATTAAGAGAGAAAGCAGCAGCAAATGCAGAAAAAAAATACAGTAATGCAGAAGGGTAAGGTGGCTAAAAATTTAAGAAACAAATTGTTATCAATTTGTGCAGTTAGTTCTTTTTCTTGTTCTTTAAGCACTGCAAGTTGATTTCTATGGTTAGATATAGGTGAAGACATATAAAAGGCTTAGAACATGCAAGCAAGAAACTAACAATTATTAATGTCTAGGAAATTATATCTAAATATGTGCCCACCTCGCCTCTGCTATTATTCTTAAGTACAGAACTTTGATGAAGAACACCTTCCACAAGGCATTTTAAGTTTGGATCTTGCTTTCAGCTTTTGATTTCCCAAGTGGTCTCTTGCCTATAGGTAATCACTAATAGCCTCATTGCCTCACCTTACTCTTAATCTCTCATAGTCAGTGTATCACTCAAGAAGAGGATTATATTATGAAAGAACAATAGTTTTGAAAATGGACTTTTACTCATATACTATAAACATAAACATTACAATTGAAAGACTCTTACAAACATATGTTCTTTTTTTTTTTTTTTTGGTAGATGAAAAGAAGTTATTACTCATATGCTATTTGTAATACTCTCTGTTTTTCAATGTGCCCTTGAACATAAGACTCTCCTTCCTTATATATCCCGAAGGCAGACTCCAAAGCTAGGATGTTAAACATATCTGAACAAAAGATAAGATGCCAACAAGTTGGCATTTGGACTGAATTAGCCAAAAAAGCCAAACGGTTACTATGATTTCATTATGATCATAAAAAATTACATAATACAAAAATAATCGTCTCTTTCAACTACATATATGTAAAATCGGGACAAGTCATAAGGATGAAAATATAAAAAAAAAAAAATACCCTTACTCCAAATTTAAATTGTTAGTATGTAGCAATTTTGAGTATCTATATGTGACAGTGATGCATGTCAAGTAAGGGTGTCAAGCATTACTTGTTCCCTTGAGTGGGTGAGAGAGAGAGAGAGAGAGAGAGAGAGAGAGAGAGAGTGTGTGTGTGTGTGTGTGTGTGTGTGAATGGTAGCACATTCACAACCAAGCATATAAGAAAAGATTATAAAGTCTATCTTGGATGAGATATTTGGGTTGTGGATTGCTGTTGCTTGGCTGCTCCTCATCTATTCACCCAACTGGACAATATCATATAACACATATGCACACACTCACAGTCCATGATTCTTGTGGGGTAGTGGGACTCAAGATAGATTGGCTATCCAACTACCCTCTTGTTGACCCCACAATCTCACATATACAACTCCCAACCCATATGCCCTAGCTTACCCTTATAGTTTCATCCCCATCTCTTCTTTGCCTTTCCCAATTTAATACCCATACAACTTGAGAAAAAAAGGACATATGTAGAAAGCCATATGTAGAAAGAGCAAAAGAATGTACTGAAGTTGATCTATTCTCTCTCTCTGTTACTGTGCAAAGTCACACACACCCACTTACACTTTGTAAGCTCTGTAGCTCAAGGAGTAAAAGAAATTTTAGTAACAACCACTAAATCAAGCAACCAATAGCAATATCCAAGGGTCTATTTTTTAATTGTATATTATAGTTTGATTCATTGCTGATATTAAAATTTGTTCGATTGCCCAATTCTCTATTTCCCTGGTTTGTTTGGTATTTTTACGGATGCTAGTAAAGGAAACAAAGTAGAAAGTCAACCTATCAAATCCCAATTTTGTCCAAACCAACTAATAATTTATTGGTAGAGAAGTCATTAACATTGGTTCTAAATTTGTGTCAATGTATGTGTATTGTAATGATGACTTACCCTGATTAAAAGGTTGCATTTCATGACTTCCAAAGGAGGATCTCTGATATGTTTGTGGAGAAGCCTAGTCTGGAATGCCACTAAATCCATCTGTCGCCTAACTTATATAATAAAGTTTACATGAGTATGTATAAATTTAGAAAAGGATGACATATGATAAATACATCATTTAGATAAAAATGTTATATGTAGTTATACCTGCAAACCACTAGAACACTGTCTTTATCTCATAAAAAATGCTACTTGCTCTTTTAAAGAGTTTATTACAGCATCTTGAGCTTGCAACTGATCACCTCGAGTTTGCAACTGATCACCTCGAGTTTTTGCTTGTTCCTTTAACTCAATTATGGTGTTTTTGTCTCTCATTCTCTCTTCATCTAAAACCATTCCTAAGTCGTCACAATTATTACACATGAAGCCATGCTTGGAAGGAGTGGGCCCAAATCCTAAACCTCGAACACGACCATGACGCTCTTTACCCATCACTTGAGAATAAATATCATTTGGTGACCAACATATCCGTCCACTAACATTTCCTTTGGAATTACTTGGTTGTGACCTCATCAAATCTTCTAGTTTTTCCTATAGCATAAACGGGGAAAAAAATAAAAAGAAAACAAAGAGCGAGGGTGATTGTTTGCCACAAACACATTAGAATTTTGAAAATGTAACTTATTAAGTGGGCATACAATTTTTGTAGCTGCTGCTTCATTTACCGATGTCCATCATTTCCTTTGTGAAACGGTGTATATAATTTTGCTCGATCTAGTGCAATCTTATCTTTTTGCTCCTATGTAACAATCATATCGTTTGAGAATAAAATCATAATACAATGTGCCAACCAAATTCAAAATATAAAACAAGGAATGAAGTTTGAAATACCATATCATATGCATGTTGTGCATAAGTATTAGATCCTGCTGTATGTGCACTTGTTTGCTCTCGTCGGCTTTCCTTATTGGTCGTACTAAGTTCCTTCACTCATAAATGCATAACAGTATGTTAAAAATAAAAAAATTGATATAATGACATTGTATTATTTGATAGAAAACATACATCTATGCATACTTGTCTTTCTTTTGAAAACCAATACGCGACAAGGTTAGCATAGTGCACACGGTTAATCGTTAAAGGCGCAATAGCTACTATCTGTGCTGCTGTCTTTGTCTCATCATAGTACTTTGCTTTTAAACTACATTTCCAATTTCTTCATTTTTCTCTCATTGACTTCAATGTTCGATGCCTAATCATATCCCTTCTCTCATCTTGAGGAATGGTAAACTTGGACTACAATTGCATGTTTTTTCATCTTATGAACATTCTTAAAATTATCAATATAATAATATAAACTGAATTTGTGCATTTCTTTGCCTAATTCTCATATTTCTATTTTTACTTCAACTATAATGGCATGGAAGATTGTCTTTTTCACATGCATATCATTTCTCTTATAGTAGAATTATCACAAAATACTTGTAGTTAGAAAATTACCTCTATAATATTCCAACAATCTTCTTTATATTGATCTGGCACTTCATGCCAATTATTGTACTTAATTGGGCATAAGTGTGGCTTCCTAGCAATGGTGCTTATGAAGCGACTGAATATACCACCCTCTGTAGAAACAGCCTGCAAATCCTTGTTGAAAGTGAACATAATGCGTTCTTCTGGAGTTAGATTCCACACTTCAACCATACGTGTAATTACCCACGTGTTTCATTTGGTCAATTCATCTATTACAATACAACAATGAAATATATCATGGAAGTGAAGGTTGACTTGGAATTTGTACCTTAACTAAAAATCTAATAATACATGTACGTTGCATTTTTTCTTCCCTTAACCAGTCCTCATCTAAATCATCTTCAAACTAAGGGTTAACCTTTGATTCTTGAGGTTGAGGATGTGGAACATGTAATGGAGCATGTGAGGAGGGATGTGACCAACTAGAGCGTGAAGAGCCATTTGATTGACTAGGCTATGAAGTTTTATTTGGCCGATTAAGCTGTAAAGAGTCATTTGAACGACTAGGTTGTGAAGTTCTATTTGGCTAGTTCAGTTGTGGAGAGCCAGTTGAGTGACTAGATTGTGAAGTTCGAATTGGTGCGTTAAGCTGTGAAGGGTTATTTAGTTGGCTAGACTATGAAGAGTTATTTAACTGGCTAGGCTGTGAAGAGCCATTTGCTCGCTTGAGCTGTGACTCATTCTCAATATTACAAGTTCTAAATTGTTTCTTTCCCATATTTGCTAGACAAACAATAGATGTAATTAATCAAAAACAAAGATATTAATCAAATTAAATGAGCATTTATCATAGTATACTAAAGATATTAAAGAACATAAGCCATAGGAAAAGCTCATATACACCTCACAAGATTATTTTCTTTGTCTACTTCTAAGGAGATTTCTGTACACAATGCATGGGAAGAGGAACAAATCTGTTACAATGGTGGATTGGGTATAAATTTAGAATCTTGGAGAGGAAAATATGGGATATGTTGCCTTTTGCTGCATTGTGGTATTTGTGGAAGGGCAAAATGATTGTAAGTTCATTGGTTCTCAATTAGGGCATGGTATGTGATTGGAGTCAGTTACAAATATCAACATTCAAAGCATATAGATCTTAAATATCCAAGGCTCCAGAAGAACAACAAAACCATCAATAGTTACCATGGGAAGTGTCATGTATAGGCAAAACATAACAAAATAAAAGCTTAACAATTTGATTCAATTGTACATCCTAAAGTTCAGTAACTTTATATATCAGAGGGTCTCTGATTTGAGGGGCTTTGAGGGTTGAGGCATTATTTCCATAAAACAGAGGCCCTTGAAAACTTGCACATGAGAACCCAACCACTTATCATTGCTCAAACAAAAGCCCCTATGGACTGCACAAAAGTATTTAAAATAAAAAAAAATTAAGCTAACCTTGGTATCTAAGTAAATCAAGACATACATCCCTACCTACATTCAGCATATTAACTACTAATGAGGAAACACATGCAAATTTGTTAAGCAGATACTCGGGCAATAAACCAAGAAGATTAACTCAATAACATAACATGACATAACAATACTACTACATTGAGATAGGTGCGGACATACATGACTGTACTCACCTCTCTTAGACGAGTGCGGACTTTTTTCTTCTCAAGATATGATATACCTACATTTGCAAACTAAAAGTTAAAACCAGAGAGAGCATAAAAACAAGAATGTCAAGATGCTGATTTTCCAGTCTAAGTTTTTAATAGCTATATTTAACAACAAACATTAAAAAAAAAAAAACCCATCAATTATCTATTAGAAGAAGTATAGATGTCCTCATTAATAACCCATAAAATATACTTCAATGGCAACTAGACAAGTGACCTGACAAACCCACAAAAAATTTGAGATCGGATATAAAGTAAAAAATTGACGCAAACACAATGATAAACAAGAAAACATATAATTTACATGGTATGGCTTAGGCCTATATCCACAAGGGGTATGTATAGCTCGACTTTTTCACGCCCCATTTCGGAAGTTGAAATAAGCCCTACAGTATCGGACTCTCGCGGTTCTGAATCTGATCTCACAAGTGCAATGTGAAATAGATAATCACCAAAGAGTTCAAATCCGGCAAATCTTTTGGAAAATTGATTTTGAATCAAATTGCCAAAAATAGACCGCTTTGCCAATTTGCCAGATATAGAGTCACCACCTAAATATTTTGGGAAATCTAGGAAACCCATGACTTGTGCCAAAGGCCACGTGTCCGTCATCACCAAGATTGTCTCGGCTTAGGAACTTAGGTACGAGAGGGGAAGGTCATGAATTGAGCACCCCTGCTTGCCTGATCAAAGATCGACCTCTACTAATCATGATATGAATCTTATCTACATTATATGTTCTTGTTCCGATTATTAGGCTAGTATTACTATGTGATACGAACACATACAAGTATAGACTAACTTGCAAGAATTGAAACATTTCGATTCATGTTTGTTTTGAAAATTGTTTCGAAATATGTACCACTTGAAAAAGTGATTGCATAAAAACACAACTCAAATTATTCCAATTTAAGCAAATAGCCTTCATCCACAGGCATTCAAACAATTTATTATTTAAGCACTTAGCCTCATGGTAAATATGCTAGACTTGGCAATAATCACACGTATGCGATATGCTAAAGTAAATAAAGACTTACCTAGTACTCCAAGACAAAAGAGAAATAAGTTAGAAAAATACATGATTCCTAACTATATGATATGACTAATGTAACACATGAAAAAATGTAACTAATAGGCTCGGCTACTAATATAACATATGAATCAATTTAATAACATGCGGTCTAAGCACGTATTCAAAGAAGCACTAAACTAACAATGCAGTTAGAATGATGAACTGAGCCTTGGTGCATGCAATACAAATGGATGCAAACATGGTGTATGCTAAACAAAACATGATGCCGCTAAACTAACCACCGTAAGCTAGTAAATAAAAGGGAGAAAGATGTGGGGTTGGAAGACATACACATTATTACATTGCGCTCTCACGAAGAAGACCCCGAATGAATAAACTAGCTAAGTTACTTAACTAATTATTACAACAATTGAATTAACTATTCTAGCTGACTAATTATTACAAAAGGAAATTAAATAACTAGCTAGCTAGAACTAATTAATTAAAATGAATATCTAAGCTAGATATTTAAACTTAAACATGCTCGGTAGCGAGGAATGCTCATACACATGCTCAGTTGCCACCCGAAAAGGCCACTATTTTGCTTTCGGAGAGCCTCTATTGCATAGAGAACACATACACTATTGCTTATTTCCAGAATAACTCTGCTCTGCCTGAAGAACACACTGCTAAATTTTGCATTGGTGGCCGACCGGCCACCAATGATAGCTGGCCGGCCATTGCTGCCCAGTTCACCTTGCTGCAACAGAGGACAAACAGAGCATGCAGAGGGTATTCTCAAGAGTTTGTTTGCACAATTTACCCCTCCTTTTCATGAACAAATCAAAGGAATAGAAAACTTGGTTCATAAACCATCAACTCAAGCAATTTCATTGCATGATGGCTCATGAACCAAGGTGTGCAATTTCAATAAATGCAATGAAATGAGACCCTCAAAACCACCTCCCTATTATGGAAGATCAAGGGAAGTGGTGACCTTGGAAACTTGAATCATTTCATCACTAATGAGCATGAAATGCCTCAAGCTTCCACGTGTTTAATTAACGTCCGATTGAACACAAAACCAATTTTTATCTTGCATCATTTTGGTTTCATTTTAATTACTTCATTTTAATTTACCAAACATTCCTTAATCAATTAAGTCCAAAGATGAAGATAAAGTCCTCTAATGGAAAGGAGCATCAAACCAAAAGTTGTTTTAGACATGAGAGAAGCTTCATGCCGTTGGTAATGAACCCCTTAAGGAATTAAACCATTAAGCATGACACCTCAATCTCATACTTAAACAAACAAGTTGTTTGAAACCACTTTCAAAGAAAATCAAAAACCAAGGAAGGAGGGAGGTTGCAGAGGTGATTAAGAGTGATCACAAGTATGGAAAGCCATAAATAAATGCAATCAACTCAAACTAGATGGTGTCTAAGGCCTAGAACACCAAACTCATGAGGACTATTACACTATAAGCATGCAAAACAAAGCTCAAACTCAACTATCAAGAAACTGTGGACTCACCTTTTTCCGCGCCCCGCCTTTCGGAAAAGGTTTGAAAAGAAGGCCTTATAGTTCGGACTCCCGCAGTTTTGAATCTAGTTTCACAAGTGCAATGTGAAACTGATAATCACCAAAGAGTCCAAATCCGGCAAATCGTTTTGAAAAATCGATTTTAATCAAATAATGTCAAAATTGGACTGTTTAGCCAGATACAGAATGGCCACCTAAATATTTTATTTTGGGAAAATTTAGAAGACCCTAACTCGTGCCAAAGGCCACGTGTCCGTTATCACCAAAGTTACCTCGGCTCGGGAACTTGGGTACGAGAGGGGAATGTCTTGAAATGAGCACCCCCGCTAGCCCGATCAAAGGATCGGCCGCTACTAATCATGATATGTGTTCTTATTCCGGTTATTAGACTAGCTTTATTATGTGATGCACACAAGCAAGTATAGACTAGTTTGTTGAACTGTTCCAATTCAAGCAACAAAGCCTCCATCCACAGGCATTCATGCAGTTTACCATTTAAGCACATAGCCTCATGCCAAGCATGCGAAACATGGCAATATGGCAATCATACTCATGTAAGTATGCTAAAGCATAAAACTCACCGAGTACTCCAAGCCAAAAGAAAAACTAGTTAGAAACAATACATGATCTTAACTATGCAAGATGCCTAATGCAACACATGCAACATGAAATTAATAGGCTCGGCTACTAATATGGCATTTGCAACACTTTGATAGCATGCTTTGAAACACATATTCAAAGAAGTATTGAAATGACAATGCAGTTTGAATGATGCGTCGAGCCTCGGTGCATGCAAGACAAATGAATGGGTGCAAACATGCGATATGCTAATTGAAATATGTCCCTAATCTAACCATCAAAAGCGATTAAATAAAAGGGAGAAAAACGTGGGGTTGAAAGACATGCACACACACACGCACACTTATTACAATATTACGCCCTCGCGAAGGGGGGTCCGAATGAATAAGCTAACTAGCTACGCTGATTGAGCTAGCTATCACAAACCAAAACTAACTAACTATTCTAGTTAATTAATTATTACAACATGATATTTAACTAACTATTCTAAGCTAATTAAATATTACAAAATGAATTAATTAGCTAAACACTTTTACTAACTAATTACAAAGCAAGTAAATTAGCTACCACTAATTAACTTAATAAAGCAGTTAAATGGCCTTAAGAGGCGAGGGATGCATGTATGCTCAAATTCTCCTCTCCAAAATGCCACCGCCTTGTCATTGCAGCCTCTGTTTGCACATTGTTTGACCACTAAAAAGTGCACCAACTCCCAGAACACCTCTGATCCCCTTAGGAGCATACTGAGCAGCTTTCCTAATTGATGGCCGATCGGCTACCATTGGTGGCCGTTGACCACTGCTGGTGGCCGGTCGGCCACCCCTTTCCTGAACTTCTTCTTTTGTTGCAACAGAGAGCAAACAGAGGCAAAACAGTGTATTCTCAAGGAGTGTGTGTACAGTTAACCCCCTTATCATTGCACAAGTTCAAAGGAGTGTAATTCTTGGCCCTCAAACCATTAACCAAGCATTTCCATGCATGATGGCTAAGGAACCAAGCTTGTACAAGCTTAATGAGTGCAAAACAAGACTTAACAAAACCACTACCCTATCATGCATGATCAAGGATGATGGTGACCAAGAAAAGTGGCACGTTTCATCACTTTGAGTATGAAACATCCCATTTTCCTCGTGTTAGAATTAACGTCCGATCCGAACGCATGCAATGCAACAAGAAGATGCTTTATCTTACCTCTTTTACTTATTCATTTTTGTTTACTCATTTTAGATTACCAATCCATTCTTTAATTGATTAAGTCCAAGGGTGAGTGTCCTCTAATGGAAGAGGTGTCAACCAAGGGATGATTTAAGGTAAGGGAGAGGTCATGCCTTTGATTAGTAGAAACCCTCAAAAGAGGATTGAAACCATTAAGCATGAACCTCGATCTCAAGCTTAAACACAACCCGAAGGTTAACCAACCCTCAAAGAAAATGAAAAAGTGAAGAAATGAGGGAGGTTGCAGATATTTAAAGTGTTGAAATGGAGTGCAAAACAACACTAAAGCATGCTTTCAACTCAAAATAAAGATGATTAAAGCATTAAAATACTAGGCTAATGAAGGAATTAACACTACAACCATGCAATACAAGCCTCAAAGGACTAAACCAGCCCCAAACAGAGCTAAAACAAGTCAAACCAGTAGCAAAAAATGCTGAGATCAAGTTACAAAATGCTAGAAAAACATGCGCACATATTAAGCTATCTAGGCATACAAACAAGATACAAGGAGGGGAGGCTAACCCCTCCAATTTCGGACTTCAAAACAAGGTTTTTACCACTGAAATAACTCTAAATTCAGTCATTAAGAGGCCCAAAAATTTTGATTTAAAGGTGATGAAAGATGACATAAAAAGCTTCACAAGCTAAAGAACAAAAATGAGGGACAACCCCTTAACTCACAAAGGCTCAAACCACCATTTTTAGGACTGAAAAATAGAGGTTTTTGTAGTTGAAAACCAGACCAAAAATAGTACAAAAAGATGGTGAAACAAGTTATGCAAAACAAGTTTTAAAGGTGAGTCTTGTACCTCTTGAAGCACAACACACTTTAGGCACAAATGAGGCACCAAATCAAGCTAAAATCTCCTTCTAAAGCTCAAAGAAGGTACCAAGGAATCTCAGCCCAAAGATAAGACACTTTGGTTAAGGGTTGATAGGCAAACTAGAAGTGTATCTTTACTTGTATGCATAAAAAGGCAAGAGAGAGAGAGAGAGATCTAGAGAAAGAGAATTGTAGAGAGAGAGGCTCCCAAAATTTTCAACCTTGCAATATGAGAGATATGGCCTGTATATATAGAAAAAAGAGAGCCTTGGTTGAAAATATCTGAAAATGGGACAGCTGGAGCAGTGTAGAATAGCTGGAGGAGAAATATCTACAAAATATTTGAGTTTTGGACACCAGTGGCCGACCGGCCACTATTGGTGGCCGACGGCCACTACTGGTGGACAAAAAGAACCACTTTTGGATGACACATGGCCGACAAAGTCCATTTGCGGCCAACACATGGCCGACAAGCTTCACTAGTGGCTGAAAAGCAAAATTTGGTTTCTAGCCCCAACTTCAATTAGGAATATCTCCTTCATTTGGACTCATTTGCAGGCCATTATGTAGTCTAAATTGTATATCCGGAAGTCTTCTTTCCAATGGTGGCAGCCTCACATCAAAATTCCAAGTGTGCTAAGAGATATCCTTATTTTAGTGAAGACTTCTCAGTTTCGGTCCTCACCGGATTGATGCCTAACTTCAACCAGCTATATCTCCCCCATCCGGACTCGGCTTTAGGAGATTCTTAAGTGAAAAATGAAGCCCCAAAAGTCCACTTTCCAACAGTGGTGGCCTCATAGCCGAAATCCAAGTGTACAAAAGGATAGACCTGATTTAGCGAGGGCTACTCGACTCTCTCTTAACGGTTCATGCCCATCTTCTTCCCCAACTAGGTTTCTTCCCTCTCCTCCAATTTTCTTCAACTCCAAACCTCAAATAAGGTGTTTTGGAAGATTTTTCAAAAATTTCACCTCTCTTTCATGCATTTCTACTTTATCCTTGCTCGGTTTACCGAAAAGCGCAACATTTAACGAAATGCAAGCCTCGGAACATCGTAGAAACGTTTTCAAAAATATTTTGAAAGAGAGGGTTTTAAGGTCTAAAATAAAAGCTTTGGTCCAAAAAGGGGGTGTGAGGTTGGGATTTGACGCTCTCCTTGCCAAAGAAATCGAACCTTTGCACTACATAACTTTTATCACCAAGTAAGCAATCTGTGGCGCCCAAGTCTTATGGGCGGTCAAAAATGGAGTGTCTACACCCTTCATTGCTAGCACTGCAAAACATTCACATTAATGTCATATATAAAGTTTCAAGGTCACATACCTATCCATTAAAATACATAATAGATATATATACAGTTCATGACTTGGCGAGATGGCAAGTGCTCATTTGCCTCATCGCTATATGGTATAGTTTTGAGCCATAAAAATTAATTTCTCAACTCAAAAAAAATGAAAAACAAATTTTATAGATTTGTGCTCAAGACCATCATCAATATTCAATCTCAAAGGGAGGGAGAGTTCAAGTTAATTATTAGTTAAAAAGTAGAATGCTGTGTTGCTAACATGTGTTGCTATAATAAAAAGTATAATGATAAATCACAGTAAAAGATCCTCATCCCTTGTATAAACCCCAAAAACTACTTGAAGCATATGCGATTCATTGAAAAGGTGCTCTCTCTCTCTCTCTCTCAAGAAAAAAAAAATCCACTAAAATTCAAGAAGACGATGTGCGGTGTAATTAACCTTGGATCCCAGATTTGAATGCCTCAAGTCATGGGTCCAATATTTAATATAACGGCTAGTGATGGTACTCCTCCTACAATATCAACCCTGCCTTGAGCATCCTTCCCATCCAATCCAATAGTCTAAGTGACCTTCTGAATGTTTTCCCTCTTTTTTAAGTCTTTAGTCAAGTTGTACACGCACATCACATAAATCAAAAGTTGCTGCCATTGTGATTTCACAGGCATGCATCAAACACACGCCCCTCTCTCTCTCTCTATATATATATATATAAATATGTCTTTGTGTAAGAGTGTGGAAATTTTTGGGTAAAGTAGACCACCAAGGCAAAAAGATCCAATTCCAAAAAGGCAGTTTTCCCTATGAGACAGCATTAATAATTTCAGATAAACTCAAGTTGATAATGTTGTAAATCCAAATTACTGCATGTATAATTCCCTTGAAACCAGAAAACTTGCATCTTTATTTATTTATCTCATGGTTCAATGCATGCACACACTACAAAAATTTCAGGCTTTTGCGATGGCAAAATGAATTCGCTAATACTCCTAATGTCGTCTCAAAAAACTTTTGATGACAGCAAAAAGGGGGGTCACAACAGAGAACGTTGCTAAAACGTTTCAGCGACAAGATGATGCCATCACCTTTTTTTTGCAACGGCAAATGTTGCCTTTTGCGACGACATTTTACTATCACCTATAACATGTAAAAAATTGAGATCTTTTGCAACGGTAACACTGTACCATCGCTAAAAGTTTTATTTGAGACGGGAAAAAAATGCTGTCGCGAAATGTTTTTTTGTTGCGATGGCATGACTTCTGTCGTCAATTTCTTTTGCAACGGCATTGCCTATGTCGCAAAAAAAAATATATTTTAGTTCTAATGTTTTTTGCGACGCTGTGGTGCCGTTGCAAAAAAAAAATGTATATATTAAAATATTAAAATTACCTGTATTAAATGAAAAAAAAATTGAAAAAGAAACCAATAATTGCATAATAATAGAAAAATTCTTGTATAGAAATAATAATTTCTCCATAATAAAAATATTCTTGCATTCATAACTGCACATCAGCAAAATTACCCCACTACATAATGTTCCACAACACATATATAATGTTTAAATACATAATGTTGTTCACAATTCAAAATAACATAAACCAAAAACAAAAGTTTTCCTCATCATTCTCTGTGGGTAACAAAACAAAAGTTAGTCGCATTCTTCACGGGCATGCATTCCACAAGAAGCAAACTCCTACTCGGGAAATATCTTAAAACAAAAAACAAAAATAATTAATGACAATTTAATTATGTGTTAATATGTTAATTATAAAAAAAATAAAAATTTAACTACTATACAATTACAAATATAATCAAGTAAATAATTTTGCCTAGACCGAAATCCAGCTTTAACTCCTAAACCAGGAACCTAATTCGAGTCCCATCTTCTCTCACAAGTCTTTCGTGCCAAGGCGGTCGTGTGTGCCAAGCTTCGTGCTAATCCGACTATGTTTGGTGATTTTGGGGCGTCAACATCTTGAATTTTGAGTTTCTTAAGGAACTAGTTTGCTTAGACCGCAATCCGACACTAACTCTCAAACCGAAAACCCGATTCGAGTCTCATTTTCTCCTACAAGTCTCTCGTGCCTAGGCGGTAGTGTGTGCCAATTTTTGTGCTAATCCGACGCCGTTTGGTAATTTTGAGCCATCAACATTTCGAATTCTAAGTTTCTTAAGGAACTAGTTTGCCTAGACCGAAATCCAACTCTAACTCCCAAACGGGGAACCCAATTCTAGTCCCGTCTTCTCCCACAAGTCTCTTGTGCCTAGGCAGTCGTGTGTGCCAAGTTTCATGCTAATCTGACGTCATTTGGTATTTTGGGGCTTTAACACCTCGAATTCTAAGTCTCTTAAGGAACTAGTTTGCCTAGACCGAAATCCAACTCTAACTCTCAAACCGGGAAACCGATTCGAGTCCCATCTTCTCCTACAAGTCTCTCGTGTCTAGGCGGTCGAGTGTGCCAAGTTTCATGCTAATCCAATGCCTTTGATGATTTTGGGGCTTCAACACCTCAAATTCTAAGTTTCTTAAGGAACTAGTTTGTCTACATCGAAATCCGACTCTAACTCTAAAACTAGAAACCCAATTGGAGTCCCGTCTTCTCCCACAAGTCTCTCGTGCCTAGGCGGTCATGTATGCCAAGTTTTGTGCTATTCCGATGCCATTTTTAGGGCATCAACACCTCGAATTCTAAGTTTCTTAAGGAACTAGTTTGTCTAGACCAAAATCCAGCTCTAACTCCCAAATTGAGAACCCGATTTGAGTCTCGTCTTTTCCCACAAGTCTCTCGTACTTAGGCGGTCATATGTGCCATGTTTCGTGCTAATCCGATGTTGTTTGGTGATTTTGGGGTATCAACACCTCGAATTCTAAGTTTCTTAAGGAACTAGTTTGCCTAGACCGAAATCCAGCTCTAACTCCCAAACCGGGAACCTGTTTCGAGTCTTGTTTTTTCCCACATGTCTGTCGTGCCAAGGCGGTCGTGCTTGCCAAGTTTCATGCTAATCCGATGCCGTTTGGTATTTTGGGGCATCAACACCTCGAATTCTAAGTTTTTTAATAAACTAGTTTTGTGCTAATCCTTTTCTCATCACATTGACCCTTTTACAATATATTTAGACAGTTGATCATTGAGACGACATATTGTACATGTACTAAAAAATCTACATATGCATCGATGAAATTTCACAATGTAAAACACTAGAGCTAATAAAAAAATGTATTCCTAAAATTAGATTAATGCTTTTAAGTGTCATACATAGTCGACATTAGTGATAAAAAGGAAAAAGAAAATCCAAAAATATATACATGAGCTACTGACCTGATAAGCAAATTTAGTACGAGCCAAATCTAAGGGATATGTGCTTAAAACTGATGTTCCTCTAGCTACTGAACCAGCTAAAAGATCTATAATGGGGCTCGCTCCCAAGGTAGAGTAATTGTTCAAGATCCAAATGCGATACTGCTCATATATCATGAAATGTAATGCTGCATAGGGAACAACCCAAAGGACACTAGCTCAATTTCCTCTAAAAGAGAGAATAAAACATGAGTTTAAACAACAGTCAGTTTTTTTTTCTTTTTTCTTTTTTCATAAGTAACATTGTCTGGGAAATATATCAAAAGGTGAACAATGAAATTTAATCAAAACTTACTTGTAGAATCCTAAAACACCCTCATGCTTCAGTAACTTCTTTAATGATTGATAGACCCTTAGAGAATGAAACCCTTCAGTTCTAGTCTATAAATATCCAAAGATAGAGGGAGTTAGGAAAATATAAAAGTCATTTATAGAAATAGTAGATACTAAGAAAATTTGGCAAATGGAGTAGGCTAATTTAGATCACATGATCAGAATGTGATGAGGTAGTTTTATATGCAATAGTAATTTAGAAATAATAGATACTGAGAAAATTAGGCAATCGGAACAAAGAAGTGAACACTTGCTTTCAAAATTATATATATATATATTGGAACCAACAATGTAAAGACATAGAACTGAGTATGTCCTGTTAATATTGTATCATTGCGTATTTGATCCTATCCGCTTCTTCATCCCCTCTAAGACTCTCTACTGAAGTCTTGGGACTCCATTCTATTAGATAATTAAACATTAATTGCAACTCTCTGTCTTATAAAGAGGGGATTACATTTTCTGAATGTGCATTCCATGAAAAAGCTAGGTCGTCAATGTGAATAAAATAAATCCTAAAAATGTAAAGAAAATCAAATAGCAAGACTAACAGAACAAAGCCCACAAAGTAATGAAATACCTTTTAGATTCAGATACAGAAAGAAAACCAATGAAAACGCAAAACGAACGCATGCATGGGAAGAATAACAAATTCAGTTACTTTATGAAATACGAAATCGATGTAAAAAAAAAAAATAATAAAAAAAAAAAAAAAAAACCTCATAGAATTAACAGAGTCGTGGTCAAATCCAGAAAGAAAACCACCGAAAACTGAAAACCAATCCTGCCATTCGAAAAACAAGAAGTCTAGGGAAAAAAATTGAAACCGAAATCAATAATAGAGAGCAAGAGAAGAACACAAAAAACAAACCTGGAGATTATCTCTAGCAACCAACAAGACTTGTAATTCTATAACAGTCGGCTACATCAAAATCCTAACGAGACAGCTTATATAAAAGGATGCTGAAAAATACTAAAATCGAATGCAATCATCAGATGTTTCCATTGAGCACCAACATTCTAGTTTAGACAAATTTCACAAGTGGCAGGCGTATCATTAACAGATTTATTGTCAGATTTTTTGCAATATTTTTTAAGGAAAAGACCAAGGCCATAGAAAACTGTAGATTGAAGCAATAAAAACAAATATTATGTCCAACAATTCAAGGTGGTATTGTTAAAGCTATCAAAAGAAAACAAAATAGTTAGAGGTTGTGCCCCCAAAAAGTATGTTTAATAACAGAGTTGCAGATGTAGTTTTTGGGTCGACTTTGAACTCAGATCTGTATTCACTTGGTTGGAATTAAAATGCAAGGCCTAGACCATTTGAAAGATATCTGAGTCTAGTTTCTAACAAACAAACAAAAAAAAAAAACTGGTGCATGATTTCGAGTTTTCTAGAGAAAACTATGCCTGTTTTCCCTTGGCTTGATAGTGCTACCTATTCTACGCAGGTTTCGAATTCAAACACTGTTTTCACTCTCTTTCCAAGTTTCTAAGCTTCATTTTGATACTTGCAAACTTGTTTCAACATAAAAAAACATTCTATTCGCAGCAAATCAATGAAAACATAGCTCAAGTTATAGCAATTACTTGTCAATTTTCGATGCCTAAAATCAATTTTCGATGCCTAAAATAAATTTTAGCAATTAAACATAATTTTCCAGAACTTTCAAAGAAATTGTTGTTGTTAAGTAATATTCTGATTTGTATTCAGTAATTATCTACTGGTACATAACAAATTTAGCATTTGAAGCTTCAATTTCAAACACTAGATATAAATAAATAATCTATTTAATAAATTTCCAGCCATAACACTCACACTATAAACAAATTCTCATTCAGTTGGAATTTAAAAATTGATTTAATATAATGACTAAAGAACAAGTATAAATTCTTGCTGATATGATTCCTTTTCATAATATAGCCCTAACCCAGCCAAACATTTAATTGGATTGAGCAATAATCATATAAGAACTATTCTCTATAATCAAGCATATATACACACACATGTGTATATATATATAACCACAAGATTCAAAACCCTAAAGTAATCCAGTTCAAAAGAAAACAAATGCCTGAGTTCTCATGGAACTCTCTAAATTGATCGTAAATCTTCCAAATAGAAATTATCAAAAAAATTTTACAATGAAAACAAAATCATGAAACCCCTAAATCAAAAGGGCAAGAGGAAGAAAAAAAAAAAAAGAAAAAAAAAATTCTAGTTCCACATATATTGGGATAAAAATTTCACAGGAATTAATCGAAATTTTTTATAATGAAATGATGAAAACCCTAAATCGAAAACACAAAATCACAAATCACCACAAATTGACAAATATATATACATATACACACACAAACAGTAACAGCGAATCAATCAAGTTTAGTGAATGTAATAAAAGATAAAGAACAGATGTAGAACAAAAATGAAGGTGAAAAGAAGAAATTCAAAGAGTAAATTAAGCAAACACATATATAAACTATGAAACAAATGAGGGAGCTTTTACTTGAAGGAGTTGAATTTGGAGATTAAGAGCGAATTTGGAGATCACATAGGGTTGTCGACTTAGAGCATGAGATTCAATCCTTGAACATAAAAAAATAAAATATAAATAAATAAAATGTGAGAGAGAGAGAGAGATAAGAGAATACATACCAATGTTAGGGTTTACGAGGGCAACAACTTGCTCAGCAAATTCGAGCTCTCTAGAATCCCTAGTTCCTTATATTATAGTGTGCTTCAACATTGATGCTCTGCAGATTTGAGCTCTTGTCAGTGGAGTTGTCAGAATGAGAGTGAGATGAGTAACACGAAGATAGAGATGGAGAGAGAGAGAGATTTGAACGTGAAAATGAGAGAAGAGGGAAAAAGAAATTGTAGGCACCAAAGGATTTGAGGAAATTTGGAAATTTGGGGATTTTGTCTATTTCTGAGAATATATATTGATCACATTTATGGGATTTTTATTTATTTTTTGTTAAAATAATTTATTTTTTTGTAGTTAATGAATTTTTTTTTTAATTTTTGAATTTTTTAAAAAAAAATTTTAACGTTGAAAATTTATTTGTTTCATTTTTATTTTAATGAAAAAAATTATTATTATTTTTTATTTGTAGAAGTAGGGGTAATATTTTAATAAAAATATTTTTTGTTAAAGTAAAGTTAATCTTTTGTGCTCAATGAAAAATATTTTTTTGCGGCCCATTTTTTTTGGTTACTAAAAATCAGAAACTAATTTTTTGTGGTAGAGGAGAATGAGTGGCAGTAGTAATGAAGGTAGTGGATAAGAGCTGATGGTGGTGGTAGTGATAACGAAGGAGATTAATGGTGAAGTTGTGGTAGTGGTAGAGGAGATGGAGTGACAGTGGTGGATGAGAGGTAATGGTAGTAGTAATGGCATTAGTGGTGGTGGCGATGGCAGTAGTAATGGTAGTCGTAGAGGTGGAGTGGCAACAACGGTAGTAGTGGTGGTAGTGGAATGGCATTTGTAGTAAGTGGTGAAGGTGGTACATGAGATGGGTGGTGAGAGACAGATAGAGAAGAGAGATAGAGATAGAGAGACAAAGAGAGACAGAGATAGAGTGATGAACGAGAGAGAGAGAGTGGTCACTAAAAGTGCATTTTCTTGTAATGGATTGATAAATCAAGAGGGAGCTCAATAAATACAGAAGAGGTAGGGAGAGAGTGAGCAAAACGAACACAGTAGGGGAGAGAGATAGACAGACAAACAGACAAGCAGACAGAGAAAAAGCGAGAGAGAAAGAGAGAAAAGTGATAAGTGAGAGAGAGGCAGACAGAAAAAGAGAGAGAAACAAGAAATAAGCGAGAGAGAGAGAGAGAGAGAGAGAGAGAGCGAAAAGAGATGAACGATAGCGAGACATAGAAAATGAGAGAGACAGAGAGAGAAGAGAGATGAACAAGAAAGATAAAAAGGAGAGATGAACAAAACAGAAACAGAGAGAAGAGAGACGAGAGACATAGAGAGATGAGAGATGAACAAGAGAGATAAAGAAGAGAGATGAGCGGGAGAGACAGAGAGAGAAGAGAGATGAGCGAGAGACACAAAGAGAGAGAGAGAGAGAGAGACAGACAGACAGACAGAGGATAGTGATGAATGAGAGAGAAAAAGAGAAGAGACAGAGACAAGAAGATGAAAAAATGGGTGAAAAGAGAAATGTTAAATTTAAAAAAAAATGCAATAAGACCTCATCATGTTCATCCTTGCAAGCATCCCATACAAAAAAATATAACAAATGATATATATAAGATAATGTCAAATACAAATATATAAAAATTGCCCAATGATAAGTGTCAGACACATATCCTAAACCCTTATCCGAGTATCGACACAAAGATTTAATTTATTTTGAAGAGTCCAAGTAACCTAGTTGAATTTAGATAAAGATTTTCTCACGTTAAAATGAGCAAGCCGCCAGCATGCAGTTGAGCATTGTGTTTATTGATTTATCAATTATTTAAATTTTAAAATAATGAGTGTATCCGCTTACTTTTCGTACCATTAATATAATGAGTTGCGCATGAGAAAATTAGGGTTGGTTTGGGATGTCCTAAAAAAGTGCACTTGACAATATTTTTTTATTATTGCAAAAATTACATTTTCTTGTAGTGGTGGAAATGTTTTCTTCAAAGAAATGTGGCTCGTGCTTTTCATTTTTTTTTTTTTGATAATATTATTGGGAATTAAATTAACATAATTTAAACAGGATGAACGAAAATGATGCATATCACATATTTTAGTGACTAAAAGTATATATTTTTTTAAATCAAATTTCCATATTATCCATCATTTTAATGCATCTACAAATAGTAAATGAAAATAGTTTTATATATTAAGCAGTAAATTAAAATGATTTCAACTGGTGAATAAATTATATTTTTTTATGACAAACATAATAATTGAATAGGTTACAATTATTAAACCGATCTAATTTTTTTTTTTGAATGAACTACGAGAAATGTTAGACAAAAATAATGTTTTCAGTTATGGAAATAAGACTTGTTGTGAATCTCATGGGTCAAGCAAATAAGACTTGTTGTGAATCTTATGGGTCAAGCAACGTTATTCAATCTAAATTATAATCCAGAGAGAATATGCCTCCATTTAAATATAGAAAAGAATAATATTATATGTATTAATTAATGTACTAATTAGTATTAACAAATGATGTAACATAATTTTAGAAGTTTTGAGTATTTATAATTTGTACAATTGGTGGGGTTAATAATAATGATATAACACTAATTAGTATATTAATGTGTATATTAATTAGTGCATATAGTACTACCGTATAAAAAATAATATACGAACTCACATTTTATATTTAGTTTGTAGATCCAATAATATATAAAATAGATAATTAACTAATAATTAAAGGAAATATGAAATGTCGTAAAAATTAAGTTTAGTGTATAACGTGCTTCTCACGACTCACGAGAGACACGTGGTATTAGCTTTGTTTCTAATTCTAATCACGAACTTCCGAGGGAGTCTGGGACAGAGACAGTTTCTACTGTGTTTTTACAACATGATGGCCTACGTTAACAATAATTAGAACTGAGTAAGGGGTTCGGAAAATTCGTAATCTATTCTAGTCTAGTCTAATTTAATAGGTTTGGATTGACTTTTTGAATCATGATTCAGTTTCGGATTGAAAAAATTAAAAATCCGTAGTTCACGGATTGATTCCGGATTGAATTACACAGTTCTAGATTGGAACCGATCCAAACCGTATACAAATAGTCTATATTTTTATTATATACCCTCCTCCATAGTATCTTCTCTTATTTCATATAAAACTTAATCCAAACCTAAACTCGCATAGTATCTTTTTTTTATTACTTTTGTTTGTTAGTTTTTAGTAGTAATTTGTAATGGTCTAAATACTTATGGTGGAACCAATTTTCTTATGATTGTTAAATTCTAGAACAATATGTCGCTATTATGAAAAGACATATTGCTATTGTGAAACTAATATGGTGTTATATTTATATTTTTTATGAAATTAAAGTGTTATACATATATATTTTTGTTATTTAATTATGGAAAATCCGTAGTCCTAAACCGATCTAATTTGTGTTAAATGGATTGGTTTGGATTGGTTCCACAATTTAAACGGATTGGATTGGTTCCAATTCTTCAAGAACCATAAATAATGGCGCTGTTTGGGAATGCTCGGTTAAGGCTATTATAGACTAAAAAGCAAAATAAGCCCAAAAGCAACATTATTCAAAGTTTTGAAAAAAAAAAAAAAAAAATAGGCCCTGCGGCAGACAGTGTAGGCACAGCCTACACTGTCACAGCCGGGAATGTCATCATCAATGGCAGAATTACCATTTTGCCCCTCTATATCAATTAAAAATAAAAAGTTAGGGATAAATCTGTCATTTTTAAATTTAAACATCATTTCAACACACTCTCCAATACAACAACTCAACTAAAAAATCATCTCATCTTCCCAAACACAAAAACTAAAATAGTTACTAAAATAGTCAAAAAGTCAAATAGCCTACTAAAATAGCCACTTCCCAAACGAGGCCAATAAATTAATTCTAATTTTATCCCAATCCAATCCAATCCAATCCAATCCATACGATGCCCACCCCTAACAACAACATCCGTCAAACAAAAAGATAGAATCGAAGAGTCTTGGGCTTGTTTGGAGCGTGGACTATTTCACACGCCACCTTAGCATGGTTCTGTAGTTCCCCGATATTTCCTTCCTGCCATTCAAACTTTATCTCCCACAAACATGCAAAATACACCCAAAATATAACACCAATATTATAAATTCACCCTTATCAATTAACAATTTATTCAGAAAAAAAATTAATAACTCAGATTCATTTTATATTTAAATCTCATATTTCATAATTTCAATTTATATCACACAAATAAATTTGAGATAAATTCAGAATCCCCAAGGTGGGTTCTTAGCATTTTTTTAAAAAATAAAAATAAGAATGATTTTTTGATCTTGAGGCCTATAGATTGGTAACTTAAAAGAAGATCAAAGTCAAAGTACAATACTGAAACTTGAGTACTCTCTTATCTCCTCATCTCACTAGCTAAGTCCAAGCAATCTATATAGTATCCATATCAATCAATCAAGTTAAGTCTTAAGTCCCATTAAATGAGGTCGGCTCTTTGAATCATTCTTATCCACGCAGCCCTATAAAAAGCTATTTCGCTAGTCTTAAGTAGATCCATATTTCTATTCACAACGCTAGCCAACATTAATCTAAGCCTACCCCGTCCCCTAACATTCTTATTTACCGTTACAACATCGCATCTCTTCACCACTGTCTCTGTTGGTCTCCGTTGAATGTGACCAAACCATCTCAATCAATTCTCTCTTAACTTATCTTCTATCAGTGCTACTCTTACCCATTCCCGAATACACTCATTGTTAATTATGTCTTGTTTAGTCTTGCCACACATTCACCTTAGCATCCTTATCTCAGCCACACTCATCTTATCTACATGTTATTTTTTGGTTGCCCAACACTCTATCCCATACAATATCGTTAGTTTAATAGCCATTCTATAGAACTGTAGACGTCCCCGAACGCATCCCGGGGAAGGAGTGCGAATCCCCCCCGTTCTGGTTCGATATGGGGTCACTACAGTTCGATGGACTCAAATGTCATGGTTCTAAATCTTGAACCAAAGAGTCCAAATCCGGCAAATCGTTTTGAAAACAGATTTTTTGAAAGAAGTGCCAAACATGGACTGCTTTGCCAGATACAGAGTCGCCACCTAAATATTTTTTAATGGGGAAATTTAGGAAACCCTGACTCGGTGCCAAAGGCCACGTGTCCGTCATCACCAAAGTTGCCTCGGCTCGGGAACTTGGGTACGATTGGAGAAGGTCACTTCGTGAGCACCCCCGCTCGCCCGGTCAAAGACCGGCCTCTACTAACCATGATATCTTATTTTGAAAACATTGTATGTTCTTATTCCGGTTATTAGCCTAGGTTACTATGTGATGCGCACAGCATACAAGTATAGACTGAGTCGTCTGAATTGGAACAAAACATTTCATGTCTGTTTGTTTGAAAATGGTTTGATGGTGCTACCCGCAGGTAGGCTAAGACGTGGATTTGCCACCCTCAGGTGGGCTTAGAAAACAGTGATTTTGCCACTATCTAGTGGGCTTAAAACAAACAGTCAATGATTTGTTCCAATCCAAATAACTCAACCTCCACCCACAGGCATTCAAGGCAGTTATATCACATAAGCACATAGCCTCATGGTAAGCATGCTAACATGGCAACACTCATACGCATGCAAGGATGCTAAAGCATAAAAACTCACCGAGTACTCCAAGCCAAAACAGAAACTACATTAGAAATCATGCATGATCCTAAGTATGCAGAAATGCTTAATGCAACACATGCAAAAATGCTACTATAGTAGGCTCGGCTATTCTAACATGGCATGTGGAATGCTACAACTAACACGTATTCAATTTGGAATTGAAATACAAATGCAGTTTGTATGATGCGCCGAGCCCGGTGCATGCAAAACAGATGAATGATGCAAACATGCTGTCATACTGTATGCTAATTGAAATATGCCCTATATCTAACCATCGTAAACAGGTAAATAAAAGGGAAGAAAGACGTGGGGTTGGAAGACATACATCACACTCACCCACACTTATTACAATTATGCCCTCGCGCAGAGGGTCCGAATAAATATACAGTCCCAAATAAAAGAATAATACAGTCCAAATAATATACAAATCCCTAATTAATTAACAAATTAACTAAGAAAAATTGTAAACTGGCATGCAAGCCAGGGACTGCCTTGCTTCTGATGAACGATGTATGTTTAGGCTGCCTTGCGCGGAAATCCACTGGGATGCCCCAATTAGCCTCTGTTTGCAATGTTTCTCGAAATGCGTGCCAAGTCCCGGAAGACTGCTGATCCTGGATTTTGCTGCAACAGAGAGCAGGAAAGGGGCATAGCAATGTATTTCACAAATATATGCATGCCTCGATCCTCGTGCCACCAATCACGCATCTCGATGCATGATGGCCGAGGAGCCGAATTGCACAACTCAATATAGGATGAATGCATATGAATGCTATAATAAAACCTAACTCCATCATGGATAATCCGGAGTGTCGGTGACTTGGGAATTGAGACACGTTCCGTTACTCGGAGTACGAAACGCGCCTCGTTTCCCGTGCCCGGGCTAACTCCTATCCCGAACACGATGCAATATGCATGATATGTAACTAGGATACAATCCTAACATACACAATGCTACGAAAATGAGATGTCTCGGAATGCGTGCCCACGGGTGCGTAAACCGAGAAAATGATCCTAAGGCATAAAATGGCATACGCAATGCAATTGGACTTACACTAACATGAGTGGGCCTCGGCCACACTCACGTAAGAGGCCGTCGGATAAAAGTGAAGCGCCTCGAAATGCGTGCACACGGGCACGCAAACCGAGGCAGTGACATAAAGGCATGAAATGGCATGCAAATGCAATGATGGGCTTATACCAACATGAGAGGGCCTCAGCCACACTCACATAGGACGCCGGAGGATGAAAAATGAGATGCCTCGAAATGCGTGCCCGTGGGCACGCAAACCGAGGCAATGGCCCTAAGGCACAGAATGACATACGAAATGAGACGTGGCATATGGCATATGGAAAATGCAAATTTCAGCAGCCAAAATGATGCAAAAACAGCCCCCGAATTATAGCAAAATTACACCCGATGCCCGAAATGCTATGCTGAGTACCCGAAATGACTTGCAGCTATGCCAAACATGCACAATATGGACATGAAGTGTAAAGACAGATGCTAGGCAGTCCCTCAACTAGCATTTTTCCAGTACAAAGCATGGCCAAACAACAATCACAAGTATGGCAAAAATAGCATGCAAAAATGGGGAAAAAAGGGGAACAATGAAGCAGATGGTATACGCAATGCTCAAACTGAAAAATACAGTTCTACAACACTGAAGAGGGACCAAAAATATGAACATTTACAGCTTATGACAACCCCCAAAACAGTATGTAGATATGCTCAACATAGCATGCAAAATATGAGCCAAAAGAGGGCTATAAAGAGAGGTATACCAAGCATTCACCAAACAGCCTAAGACCCTTAACAAAACATGAAGAGTGGGTCATTTTAAGACTATTTTAAGTTCTGATCATGGCCAAAAACAGAAGCAAGATAGGCCTAAAAAATCATGCAAAATGGTGGACCGAATAGGGGTATAATGATAGGTCATGCATGGAAGCACCAAACAAGGTTGAGCCCTTCTACAATGTTGTAGAGGGGCTCAAAATAAGCTCAATCACAGTTTAAGGCATGCTCTAAAAACAAATGTACATAAGCCAAAATTACTATGCAAGATTATGGCATATAAGATGGATATTGAGACAAGTAGTATATAGAAGTGCCAAACAAGGTTGAGCCCTTCTTCAATGTTGAAGAGGGGCTCAAAATAGGCCTAAAATCAGTTAGGGTTGGAGCCCAAAACCACAAGAAAATAGGGTAGAAAAATGATGCAAAAAAAGTGCTAGAAAAGGGGAAATAGTGACTTACCCTTGAAGACTACACTTTGGTTGCTTCTTAGCTTGAAT
>CM069905.1:149337901-149575772 GCA_036172215.1 Camellia granthamiana | reverse complement strand
TGACTTTCGGCCCTTCCGGCCACAAATGGTACTTTTGCCCCTGCCGGGCCTTGCTCTGATTGAAATTCCACTATGTCTGGCTGATCATCTAACCACCCAATAACTTCTGCTGACTCCTCGTATTCGAACCAGTTGATTGATGCATCCCCTGATTCTTGGTCATTGAAAAACTGGAGGTTGGCGAAGTCCTGTTCCATTGTAGTCAGATCATCTGCCCCTTGTTCAGGCCTGTCTCCCCGGATCATGCACAGTTCAGTCTTCTCTGGCAACCCCACACTCAGCTTAGGCTGGCCCATTGACAAGATATATTCACTTGGATCATAAGCTCTTCCAGCTAGATTCCCAGACTGCTCCACCCCAGACTCAATAGTTTTGCTTTCCTCGGAAGCCTGCCCCGTTCCATTTTCGGTGGTCACCACCTTTGGCTCAGGTTGGGTTGTGGAGGTGTCCATCATGCACAAGTCAGTGCTATCAGGAAGGATCACCTTTGGTTTGGGTAGGTGGGAGGGAGTAATGTAGATGCTGGGTCGTAAGACACGTCCCCAGTTTGGATGAAATTGATTCTTTTGGGTGGATCTTGGTTATGTGCTGGGAGTGGGTTAGTTGTGACGTTGGTTCTCTCGGGAGGTAGAATGATGTTTTTGTCAATGAGGTCTTGAATCTCATGACGCAGCCTGTAACATTGGTCGGTATCATGACCATGCTGCTGGTGGTATTTGCAATATTTGGCTGGGTTATGGGAAGAAGGGAGTGGATTCGGAGGGGGCCTCGGTTCCAAAGGTTTCAGATGTCCCTTTCTGACTAGAACCCCGAGGACTTTGGACAAAGGCATATGTAGTGGGGAGAAGGTTCGTTGACCCCTGGATTGGTATCTTGAAGCTTGGTTACTGCTCCCAGATGCATCAGAAAAAGGTGTGGCCGCTGCGGGCCTTGGTTGGGGAGGGGGAGTGGTGGTGACCATACCGACCTCTGAAGTCCTTGCATTGGTAGAGCCACTCGGGCCCGCATTGTTGTTTCGGTTGAATGCCCGCCGGGGTTGTTCCCGGTCTTGGTTGATCAATCCTTGCTTCATTGCATCTTCGATCTGCACCCCCATCTCGTGTAAATCTGAGAAGGTGGGGAAAGGGAGTACGATCATTTTCTGCATTAACTTAGGTTGGAGATTGCGTACAATCATCCGGATTTGATCTTTATCTGTTGGTCTCAAGGTCATCATCGATGCCTTTGCTCTCCACCGAGTTACAAAATCAGAGAAAGTCTCTTTTTGTTCCTGCCTCGTCGTTTCGAGATCACGTGTTGTAATCTCGATCTGAGTATTATATGAATATTGTGCAACGAAGGCCTCGGCTAGCTCATCCCAATTTCTCTTCACATCATCTTCCAATTTTGCGTACCAGACGGCCGCAACCCCTGACAAAGTTCTGCCAAATAAAGAAAGCTTTTGCGGTCGGGTTAGGCCCATCGGTCTCAAGACGTCTGAGAATAGCCGGAGATGGACCATAGGATCCCCTGATCCGTCAAAACGATCGATCTGCGGCATCTTAAATCTGTCTGGCAGTGTTACGGCCACGTCAGTGTAGCCGTCTTCAATATCTGGGATGGCCTTCACCCCCTGTGATTTTTTGAAGAGCTTTTCCAATTTGCTCAATTTCAGAGCTGTCTGGTCTACCTCGAACTCAAATGGAGAGTCCGGATGATTAGGTGCAAGGTTCTTAGACAGTTGCGGCGGAAGTGGGGGCGGAGCCAGCCCCGTTGGAAGACTCGTGTCCTCTTGGGTGTTTTGGAAGTTTGGCGGAGCGTTCTGTGGATTTGGGAGGGTATTCTGGGTGTTCTGAGTATTCTGAGAATTTGGAGGGGCATTCTGGCCAGTGGATGCCTGCTCAGGCAGTGGAGCCGCTGGTGGGGGGGAATCTGATGCGCCCCTAATGGAGGAGGGACCTGGTGTGAAGCAGATGCTGCATTCTGCTGTTGTAATCTGGTGATCAGCTCAGACTGCTGGGCCATGACAGCGGCCTGTTGTTTAGAAAATTCCGCTTGGCGGATAGCATCATCTTGCATTTGTTTCATGCTCTCATTCATCTGGCGCATCATCGCCTCCATCCCTGATGTATCCTGATGTTCCATCTGAATGGCTGGCAAGTGTATCTCTATAGCGGACACAGAAATCTCAGTTCGACTGTCTGTTGCTAAAGTAGACTGCTGTACCAGTAATCTCTGCTCTGATGGACTGCGTTTCCTCGGCCTCCTTCTGATAACCGGGGGTAGTGAATGGAACACTGGATGTCCGTCAACTAGATCCTCGGATCGAGTAAGTCGGCGACCTCGTGTCCAAAATGCTTGGGGAATATCTGATGGTTCAGAAGCAATTGTGCCACAAACTGCCCTAGCAAAAAGATAATAAAGCAAAAGAAATAAATGACCAGAAAAACGGACAGCATAACGGCTTAATTTAAATACACACAACACACAGTCGGGCATACAACACGCAGTTAATAAGCTGAAAATACACTGTCCTCAACCACTGGTCACTATTCCTGTATCACTGTTCCCCAAAACTGAATCGGATATCCGCAGACAACTGATTCTCAGATATTGACTGATGCCCGCAGGCCTGACGCCCAATCTCAAAAACTGATGCCCGCAGGCCTGATGTCCAAACTCATAAACTGATGCCCGCAGGCCTGATGTGACTCATAAACTGATACATGCATTCCCTGTAGAGACGCACTCTAGCAAGCACATAACAGATAAGTGAGAGCCAAAACACCCCTATGTTGGGGTAGGGTTTCCCTGTCCTATTTTGTCAGGAACTAGGGTTTCACTACGCACACAGCGGCTTCAAACAACCTATAAACGGGTAAGCAACCTGTCCTAGTTTGGAATGGTCACTATGGATCCGAATATGCACTAGGTCGAATGGTCAAAAAGGGTGCCCCGGTAAAACCGGGGTTTGTGTTCCCATACTGGCAGAGCCCGTAACCGATCAGCCTTATGGACATGCCTTGACAAGACAAGCCTCCGGCAAACCGCTCAGGAATAGCAGATGGCAAACACAGTGTCCTAGGCGCACCAATGCAAATGCAATGCAAAGAAACACACAAGTGTAGTCAAAACCAGATATCACGAGTTCGAGTCAAGTTCTCTAACTCCCCAGCAGAGTCGTCAGAAACTGTAACAAGCCCGCGAGGGACCTCGCTACAGTTCGGACTCGATTTTGTTGCGGTTCTAAATCTGAACCAAAGAGTCCAACTCTGGCAAATCGTTTTGAAGAAAAACAGATTTTTTTGAAAGAAGTGCCAAACATGGACTGCTTTGCCAGATAACAGAGTCGCCACCTAAATATTTTAAAATGGGAAATTTAGGAAACCCTGACTCGGTGCCAAAGGCCACGTGTCCGTCATCACCAAAGTTGCCTCGGCTCGGGAACTTGGGTACGATTGGGGAAGGTCACATCGTGAGCACCCCCGCTCGCCCGGTCAAAGACCGGCCTCTACTAACCATGATATCTGATTTTGAAAACTTTGTATGTTCTTATTCCAGTTATTAGCCTAGGTTACTATGTGATGCTCGCAGCAAACAAGTATAGACTGGGCCGTCTGAATTGGAACAAAACATTTCATGTTTGTTTGTTTGAAAATGGTGTAAAGGTGCTACCCGCAGGTAGGCTAAAATGCGGATTTGCCACCCTCAGGTGGGCTTAGAAAACAGTGATTTTGCCACTATCTAGTGGGCTTAAAACAAACAGTCAATGCATTGTCCCAATTCAAATAACTCAACCTCCACCCACAGGCATTCAGGCAGTTATATCACATAAACAATTAGCCTCATGGCAAGCATGCTATTATGGCAACACTCACACGCATGCAAGGATGCTAAAGCATAAAACTTACCGAGTACTCCAAGCCAAAACAGAAAGCTGATTAGAAATCATGCGTGATCCTACATATACTGAAATGCCTAATGCAACACATGCAAAAATGCAAACTATAGCAGGCTCGGCTATTCTAAAGATGGCATGTGGAATGCTACAACTAACACGTATTCAATTTGGAATCGAAATACAGATGCAGTTTGTATGATGCGCCGAGCCCGGTGCATGCAAACAGATGAATGATGCAAACATGCTGTCATGCTGTTATGCTAATTGAAATATGCCCTATATCTAACCATCATAAGCGGGTAAATAAAAGGGAAGAAAGACGTGGGATTGGAAGACATACATCACACTCACCCACACTTATTACAATTATGCCCTCGCGCAGAGGGTCCGAATAAAATAATACAGTCCGAATGAAAGAATAATACAGCCCGAATAAAAGAATATTACAGATTTCTAATTAATTAACAAATTAAATAAGAAAACGGTAAAACTGGCATGCAAGCCAGGGACTGCCTTGCTTCTGACGGATGATGCAAGTTGGGCTGCCTTGCGCGGAAATCCACTGGGATGCCCCGATTAGCCTCTGTTTGCATTTTTCTCGAGATGCGTGCCAGACTCCGAAAAGTTGTTGATTCTTCATTTTGCTGCAACAGAGAGCAGGAAATGGGCATAGCAATGTATTTCACAAATATATGCATGCCTCGATCCTCGTGCCACCAATCACGCATCTCGATGCATGATGGCCGAGGAGCCGAATTGCACAACTCAATATAGGATGAATGCATATGAATGCTACAACAAAACCTAGCTCCATCATGGGTAATCCGGAGTGTCGGTGACTTGGGAATTGAGACCCGTTCCGTCACTCGGAGTGCGAAACGTACCTCGTTTCCCGTGCAATATGCATGATATGCATGAATGCAACCTAAGATACAACTTAGCACGCACAATGCAGATGAAAATGAGATGCCTCGAAATGCGTGCACACAGGCACGCAAATCGAGGAAATGTATGAATGCAATGCAAATAGGCATGAATGCGATCTAATATAATTTAGCATGCATGATGCTATGAAAATGAGGTACCTCGAAATGCGTGTCCACGGGTACGCGAACCGAGGAATGCGGAATGACACACGAAATGCAATGATGGGCTTATACCAACATGAGAGGGCCTCAGCCGCAGTCACATAAGAGGCCGAAAGATGAAAACAAGCTGTCTCGAAATGCGTGCACACGGGCACGCAAACTGAGGCAATGGCATACGCAATGCAAATGACATGGAAAATGCAAATTGGGCTTACACTAACATGAGAGGGCCTCAGCCGCACTCACACAAGATGCCGGCGAATAAAAATGAGATGCCTCGAAATGCGTGCCCGCGGACACGCAAACCGAGGAATGCATAAAATGGCATGAGGAATGCAATGATGGGCTTACGCCAACATGAGAGGGCCTCAGCCACACTCACATAAGCTGCCGAGAGACGAAAGTGAAGTGCCTCGAAATGCGTGCCCACGGGCACGCAAACCGAGGCATGGCCCTAAGGCGCAAAAATGACATGCAGAATGCGAATTGGGCTTATGCTAACATGAGAGGGCCTCAGCCGCACTCACATAAGATGCCGAGAGATGAAAATGAGGCGCCTCGAAATGCGTGCACATGGGCACGCAAACCGAGAAAATTCATGAATGCAATCTAAGATACAACCTGGTATGCACTATACTGGGAAAATGAGATGAAAATGAGATGCCTCGAAAAGCATGCACGCGGGCACGCAAACCGAGGCCATAATGTGAGATGCGAATCGGATAAAACTGAAGTGCCTCGAAATGCGTGCACACGGGCACGCAAACCGAGGCGATGATAAAATGAGATGGAAATGCAAATTGGGCTTATACTCACATGAGTGGACCTCAGCCACACTCACATCAGATGCCGTCGGATAAAACGGAGGTGCCTCGAAGTGCGTGCCACCGAGGCATGGCCCGAAGGCATGAAATGGCATGGGAAATGATATGCAAGCATGCAAACCAAATTTCAGCACCTAAATGAAGGGGAAAACAGTTCCGAAATGATACGAAATGACAACCAATGCATGAAATCATCCCGAAATGCGATATTAAGCCCCCGAAATGGCCTACAGCTATACTAAACATGCAAAATTGATACATGACAGCAAAAACAGTAGCAAGGCAGTCCCAAATATGGCATTTTTCCAGTACAAATCATGGATAAATAACAACCACAAGTATGGTAAAAATAGTTTGCAAAAATGGGGGAAAAGAGGAGAATTATAAAGCAAGTGGTATATACAATGCTCAAACTGAAAAACATAGTTCTACAACATTAAAGAGGGGTAAAAAATATGCGCATTTACAAGAGATGATATCCCCCAATTCAGTATGTAGATAGGCTCAAAATAGCATGCAAAATGAAGCCAACAAAGGCTACCACATGAGGTATCAAAAGAAAGCACCAAACAGCTTTGGATCCTTAACAATACATGAAGAATGGGATAAAATAAGACACTTTCTAAGCCTGATGAAGGCTGAAAACAGAAACTAGAATGGCCTAAACAAGCATACAATTTTACGGAAAATAGGAAGAATATAACATGAAGTACCAAGAGCATTCACCAAATGGCTTAAGGTCCTTAACAAAACATGAATAATGGACCAAAATAAGGCTCTTTCTAAGCCTGATTAAGGCTGAAATCAGAAGCCAAATAAGCCTAACAAAGCATGCAAAATAGGCATGGAACGAGAATTCAAAGCAAGTGATATGTAGAGCAAGAAAACCAGGTTGAGCCCTTCTTCAATGTTGAAGAGGGGCTCAAAATAAGCACAATATCAGTATGTTGCATGCTCCAACTCAGATTAAAAATAGGCCAAATAAAGCATGCAATTTTACGGTAAATTGGAAGAAATACAAAGCAAGTGCGTGCTAGAGTCACCAAACATAGTTGAGCCCTTCTTCAATGTTGAATAGGGGCTCAAAATAAGCCCACTAACATTTTATAGTATGCTCGAAATCAGATCACTCAAAAGCCAAACAAAGCATGCAAAATAATGACATAAAGAGTGATATTGAAGCAAGTGTATCATGGAGACACCAAACAGAGTTGAGCCCTTCTACAAAGTTGTAGAGGGGCTCAAAATAATCCTAAAACCAATAGGGGTCGGAGCCCAAAACAAAAAGGAAATAGGGTAAAGAATTGATGGAAAATAATGCTAGAAAAAGGGATTTAGTAGCTTACCCTTGAAGACAAGCCTTTTGCTTCCTCTTGTCTTGATGAAAGTTGCTTCTAAGCCTCTGAGGAACCCTTCCTTGCTGCTGGAAATTGAATGGTGATGGTGAGGCTTGGGGTTGGTGAAGGAATGGGCTAGATGCTTGAAGGTTTTTTGAGTTTTAGAGATAGGAAATGGAGGTTTTGAGAGATGAAGCCTTGAGAAGAAATTCTCCAACCCTAGCAAAGGAGGAGGGCAGCCCTTTAAATAGGCAAGAAAAGGGTGTAAAAGGGGAGGGAAATGCATCCAAGCTTTCCCTCCCAAAATATCCCCCGGGTGGGGGAGATATTTCAAAAAGCAGCTGGACAGCTGTAAAGAGCTGGAAAGCAGAAAGCTGGCCGGCCAGGTGATTTTCTGGAAGGTGGCCGGCCGGCCACCCCACCTGGTCGGCCAGCCACTCACCCTGGCCGGCCGGCCATGGCCCAAAAATGAAGCCAAAAATTTCTGGCCGACCACCATGCAATGGTGTCCTCCCAGGTGTGTAGAATAAGGTTCCAAGGTCGGAAATTGGCAACACTGAAGCAGGAGCCACAACATAGAGCTTGAAGGAGGGGCTCAAAAATGAAATCCACAATTGCTGGCCGCCCACCACTTTTTGGTGTCCTCCCATGTGTGTGGAACAAGGTTCCAAGGTCGGAAATTGGCAACACTGAAACAGGGGTCACAACATAGGACTTGAAGGAGAGGCTCAAAAATGAAATCCACAATTGCTGGCCGACCAGTAGTTTTTAGGGTCCTCCCATGTCCCCTGATCACAGATATGTAGCTTTGGTTGGAAGAAAATATCCCCAGGGTGTTCAACATTGGTCCGGAAGTGAGCAAAACGGGCGCCGGAAGAGCGAAACTAGTTATCTGGGATAATTGCTGGCCCCCCACCCCCCAGTGATCTTCCTGGTGTTGAAACAGAGGTACCTGCCAAATTTGAACAAAAACTAATGAGAAATGAACGCTCGGGGCCCAAACCGCGCAGTTCGGGGTCCCGAAAATGGGCTGCAGGCACCGAAAGTGGTATACGGCAGCGAAGTGGGTATCTGCGACCCCAGTGTCCCTCGGAATGACAAAACGGAGGTTCCTGCCAAAAATCGGAGAAAACCGATGCAAAATGAATGCTCGGGGCCTAAACCGCGCGGTTCGGGGTCCCGAAAACCGGCTACAGGCACCCAAAGTGGCATACGGCCACGGAGTGGGCATCAAAGGCCCCAGTGTTCCTCGGAATGACAAAACAGAGGTTCCTACCAAAAACCGGAGAAATCGGAGATGGTTGGGCGGTCCCGAACCGAGGCACACGGCCTGACGGTCCCGAAAACCGGGAACCGGGCTCCGAAATGGGCAAAATGGCCTACGGCCACGAAAAGTAGCCCACGGCCACCGGGAAATAGCCTACAGGACCACTCCCTTCCCTCAGGAAAGAAAACAGAGAAAACCGAGTCTAACTCGCAAACCGAGACAAGGCACGAAAGAGAGTTCGGAAGTCCGGAGGCAGGGCGCACGGCCGCGACTCTGAGACTTCTGAACGAGCACGATATGCAACATCACCGAGCGCTCAATTGGTGACATCTGAGTCTTAAGGTCGGTCAAAAATGGGGTGTCTACAGCTACATAGGATTAAAAAAAAAAAAAAAATTTTGAAAGAAAATACTACTTTAAAAAATATATATACACATATGATATGATGCATTGCTTTAGGCCAATAACTATAGATCCGTGCCATCATAGACAGGTTATTGCGTGTACTGGACATTTTTTTTTTAAAATTTTAAAAGCAATAAAAATATTAGTAATGAGGTGAGTGACATCAGTTTTACCCATCTTGGTTAATTAGATAAAAATAAAATGGATCTGTCTTTTTTTTTTTTTTGCAAAGTCTCATTGATCAAAAATATCCCATTGCATATATCATGATAACTCCCTAGGTTCATTTATTTATTAGTGAATATCATTGGACCCTCAACTTGTAAATATTGATCCTTTTAATTTTAAAAATAGCATAAATGCCTCTTTTTAGAGGTAGTCCAGAGTGGATGAATTTAATATAGATGAAAGAGTAAGGTAATATTTAATAATAGTAGACAAACTCTTGATGTAATTAACTTAATAATTTTCTAAATTCTAAAATTGATAGCAATTTTCTTGGGATTCAAGATTTGTAATAAACTAGTACAACATGCGTAGGCAACAATAGGAGGGTACAAGGAAGTTTCTCTGATGCTTGATGGAGAGGACTATAAATAGACAACCTAGCTTATTGTGAAAATCAAACATATCAAACTTCAAAGAGCTCCTCTTATATATTCCCAATACAGTCATTGATCATTGTACAAAATAAACACAAAAACATTCTCCTGTTTTATAAAAATCAATTTTGAAAATGGAGGCGGTAGTAGCACAATTTGCAGGTCAAATCCAGGCCCCAACTAATGGGAACTTAATAACTATTCTCAGCATTGATGGAGGTGGCATTCGAGGAATCATTCCTGCCACTATCCTCACTTACCTTGAATCCCAGTTTCAGGTATTAACCTTTTTTTAAAGATTGTGCACGTATGGTGTGAACTATGAAAGTTGCAATGTTACATAATATATATATATATATATTAGCAGTGGACGCACACATAATGTGTGTGCAAATATATATAATTGAAATGTGTGTTCATTCGTGGTATGATCCATACCCCCACTATGGTTCAAATATATTGCACAAATTTAAATTTTAGACAATTTTTAAAATATATATAGATATATATATATATATATTTTACGTACATAGTATGGTTGTTAGTAGAAAAAATAATGATTGAATGAAAAAATTTAGAGGAATTTACATGTCAGTGTATATTTAGAAAACAACATACAAATTAACACTACAAAAAATAAAAGTTTTAGAGACCAAAATTTAGAAACAAAATTATTTTTTAGAGACCAAATATTTTTGTTGTGAAAAGTACCGTTATTATATTTTTAGCAACAAAAATTAGACATTAGTGATGAATTATTATTCTTTTGGAACCAAATTATTTTGTCTCTAAAAGTCTATTTATTAATGACATTTTCAAAATTTTGTCGTTAAAAGCCTTGTTTTAGACTTTTCGGGACGACCTTTTAACGACTATCCTCATGACGATAGAAATGTCTTTTGCAGCAAAATTTTCACTTTTAGAGACTAAAACATTTGATCTCTAAAACTCTTATTTATTATAGTGTAATAATAAACTTTACAAGTATTAAATTATGAAGTGATATAAATTTTATCACCAATCAACAACTAATTTTTAAAGAATTCACTGAGCAATAGTTTTTCCAAAAAAACATTTTCTAGCTTTGCGTTTGATTAAGTTAAAAATACTTAAGAAATTGATTGAAAATTTTAACTTTATAGTTTGAAAAGCAAACAATTTGTATTTTACAGAATTATCATTTTAAACAAGTAGAGGGAAACATAGATAAGAATGGAGAATGTGATAACTGTTCCTTTAACGGGTGCATATTTTGTGAAAAACTAAAATGTAAGATTAAAAACATAAGGATCAATTTGTTTAGAATAAAATAGTTAAAAACTGTTAATTGACTTAATAAATTACTAACAAAAGTACCATTTGTTATGAACATAAAAATTTCGAAGAACAATATGTAATTTTTAGAACTACAATGTGCAAATCATATTTTAAGCAAACTTTAAGTGATTTATTTATAATTTACTCTATATTTTTCATTAATATATAGCTAATTAAACGGATCATTAGAAAATGATACTTGTCATGAAACTTACAATTCATGAGTAGTGTCATAAAAACTTTCACCGAATCTGCATATATATATATATATATATAATTTGATATCACAGAATAAAAATAAGTGGATTCAAAAGACTTTTATGGGGCTTTTATATAAATTTGAATGCTAGAATCAAAGCCAAACAAACTAATTCCACATTTTAAAACTCTTTAGGGTAAATTGTGGCACTATTCCTTATACTTTGATTTTTATATTATTTTAATTCTTACAATTTTAATTGATTTGATTTTGATTTTAAATTTATAATTTTATTTTAATTTGATCCAATTAATTACAACTCTTAACATTTTTTTTTTTTATAAAAAATATGCATATGCATGGCATGTGTTATATTTTTTAGAATGAAATTATAAATTTACTAAACTCATTAAGTTAACCTCAATCAATTCAATGATTATTTTTTGTCAAAAATACCAAGGACATTATCAATTGGTTCAAATTGATACAAAATTTAAAATTAAATATTAAAATTGACCCAATTGAAATGGAGTGACTAAAATAATACAAAGGACAAAATGTAGGGATATGTAATTTGCCCAACTCTTTAGTAGCTTACCATC
The DNA here is from genome assembly GCA_036172215.1 of Camellia granthamiana. Classification (NCBI taxonomy): domain Eukaryota; kingdom Viridiplantae; phylum Streptophyta; class Magnoliopsida; order Ericales; family Theaceae; genus Camellia; species Camellia granthamiana. The sequence continues at coordinate 149,564,251 of CM069905.1, read as the reverse complement.
TTAATCTGCCAAGTTTTTATTATCACATAAGTGGCACTAAAATTCTCCCTTTTTTTTTTTATACTTGGCATTGCTAATTCACTGTCTATGATATCGACATATTACTAATCCAAATAATGAAACCTTGAATTAATTAGGAGCTGGATGGGGAAGATGCAAGACTTGCAGATTATTTTGATGTGATTGCAGGAACAAGCACTGGTGGTCTTGTGACTGCCATGTTAACTGCTCCAAACAAAAACAATCGTCCTCTCTTTGCTGCCAAAGACATCAAGCATTTTTATCTCGAGCACTCTCCCAAGATTTTTCCACAGAAGAGGTAATTTTGATTGTAATATTGTCTTTGCAGGAAAAAAAAAAAAATTAAGTGGGTCTTTTGATCATTTCATGATCATGTGGAAAATGAACATGTTTTGGTTTCATTAATAGGGGCCTATTCCGATCAATCAGAAACATGTTGAAATTATTAAGAGGACCCAAATACAACGGAAAATACCTTCATGGGATTATAAGGGAGAAATTTGGAGAGATCCGATTGCATCAAACCTTGACCAATGTTGTCATTCCAACATTCGATATCAAGCATTTGCAACCAACGATTTTCTCCACTTATGAGGTCACTCTCTTCTTAATTTTCTTAATTCTTATTAATGTCTATAGTTATCGTGTAGAAAATTTTCAAAAATTAATGAGATGACAAGTTACTTAATTAGGTGCTAATACTAGTGTATTTCTAACCTTTTTCAGGTGAAAAGATCACCGTATTTAGATGCACGATTGTCTGATATATGCATCAGCACATCTGCGGCTCCAACTTATCTTCCAGCCCATCACTTCAAAAACCAAGACAGTGAAGGAAATGTCCGAGAATTCAATCTGATTGATGGTGGTGTTGCTGCGAACAATCCGGTATGATTATTATCGAGATTGATGTTTAAGATAATTTTAGAATAATTTCATGTCGTGCTCTAGGATTACGTAGTAATTATCTCTGTAGAAAATTATTTTGTCTATAGCACACTAATAAGCATTGTGCAATAAACTCAATATTATGAATCATTGAGCTAACTTAATTTCATGGATTGGTTTATATACTGATACTATGTTAATTCATTTCCAGGCTTTAGTGGCCATAAGCCAAGTGACAAAGCAAATATTTCATGAAAATCCAGATTTTTTTCCAATAAAGCCCATGGATTATGGTCGCTTTCTGGTGATATCGATAGGCACTGGATCGGCAAAAGTGGAAAAGAAATACAATGCTAAAATGGCAGCTAAATGGAGTGTTTTAGGTTGGTTACTTCATGGTGGTTCCACTCCATTATTCGATGTATTTACCCAAGCAAGTGCCGATATGATTGATTTTCATAATTCTGTTGTTTTTCAAGCCCTTCATTCTGAAGATAATTACCTCCGTATTCAAGTAAGTCACAATATATATATTCAGTAAATTTGAAACATTATCTTGACATGTACACGTGGTGTTTTGGATTTACTAAACCATGAACAATTGTTCCTTTTGGGTTCTTCAATGTATTTGTGATTTAACATTCATCTTACACTTATAAATAATTATTACCAGGAAGATACATTAACTGGGACAGATGCTTCGGTTGATGTGTCTACAAAGGAGAACTTGAGCAAACTTGTCGAAATTGGAGAAAGCCTATTGAAGAAGCCAGTTTCAATGGTAAACTTGGAGATTAATCTCCCTAAGACAACTGAAAATAGTGGCACGAATGAACATGCTTTGAAAAGGTATAGAAACAACATAACAATTTTACATAAATGCTGATTGTTTTAATTAACTATTCATTTATTTCGACATAGAAACATATTTTTTTTAATGTATTTTCTAGAGTTTGGCGGGAAGAAAAACGAATGTCAACAAAAAAAATATTTTCTATATTCTATGGAAACAAGAGCAACACAAAATACTTTTCACTTTTAAAGAATAAAATATATATTTTGACTAAGTCTCGCGAATCTTACTTCCCTCGCACCACCACCATCATCATTGTCACTACTATCACAACTACTAACACTTAAGTTTCAAGATTACAACTAAATATTGAAAACATTTTCACTGAAATAAACAGAGTATAAATAAAAGCCCAATCAATATTTATAATAATTATGTTGTTGATACATGTTGACAGGTTCGCAAAAATACTTTCGGATGAAAGGAGGCTTCGAGAGTCAAAAAACACTAATGCATTGAGCAGTGATGAAGCTATGAATAACCAGAGAGCCATGCATGCCATCAACAAAGCTACTTGCATACTAAAACATCCGAGTTTCAGATTAAAGGAACAAACAAAAAGCCAAACATTAAAAGTTGTTGTTTAGGCACTCCTAGTTACTATTATACTTACAACCTATTTGTTTTAAATAAATCCATGACAGCCAAAATGGGGCTTAAAAAATTGGTTCATTAAATTAAATCTGTCTAGTTCAAGTTACTTTATGAAATTTTGATCCTTCCTTATTTCACTTGTATTTCAATGTCTTAACAGAAATGAAAATAAAATAAAATTTTCGGATTTAGATTTTTCTTGATCAGCAAAGAAAAATTTCATTAACAGTATGAAATTAAAGGTACAGGAAGATGACATGCATCGAGAGAGATTCGAAAAGTATAAAAATACCCCTACTACTGCTACTTACATCCATACAACCAACCCCTTGGCCTCACGATTTTTTTTTTTTTTAAACAAAAAAGTTAAGAAGGACTTAACTATAAAATAAAAACATGAAACCCCACAAGATCAACCCAACAAAACACCCAAGCTGCACCTGATTACAACCCCACAAGACCCACGCCTATGCTAACACCCTATGCACACGCCACCTCTGTTGCAGCCCACACTACCTACTGTAGACGTCCCCCGAACGCACCCCGGAGAAGGGAGTGCGAGTCCCCCCCGTTCTGGTTCGATATTGGGTCACTACAGTTCGAAGGACTCAAATGTCACGGTTTTAAATCTCGAACCAAAAAGTCCAAATCCGGCAAATCGTTTTGAAAACAGATTTTTTGAAAGAAGTGCCAAACATGGACTGCTTTGCCAGATACAGAGTCGCCACCTAAATATTTTTAATGGGAAATTTAGGAAACCCTGACTCGGTGCCGAAGGCCACGTGTCCGTCATCACCAAAGTTGCCTCGGCTCGGGAACTTAGGTACGATTGGGGAAGGTCACTTCGTGAGCACCCCCGCTCGCCCGGTCAAAGACCGGCCTCTACTAACCATGATATCTTATTTTGAAAACATTGTATGTTTTTATTCCGGTTATTAGCCTAGGTTACTATGTGATGCGCACAGCATACAAGTATAGACTGAGTCGTCTGAATTGGAACAAAACATTTCATGTTTGTTTTTGAAAGATGGTTTGCTACCCGCAGGTAGGCTTAAAATGCAGATTTTGCCACCCTCGGGTGGGCTTAGAAAAACATGGTGTTGCCACTATCTAGTGGGCTTAAAACAAATATTCAATGCATTATTCCAATTCAGATAACCCACTACAACAAAAAAGGTCTATGGTGACGAAAACGCGTGACGAAAAAATATTTCGTCTCCAAATATGCATATTTTAGTGATGAAAATAAGATTTCGTCTCCAATTATGCTATTTTTAGAGACGAAAACCAAATTTCGTCACCAAATGCTTAAACAATAGGTGACGAAAATTTTATTCGTCTCTAAATTTTATTTTTCGTCACAAAACAATTTCCCGCCCTTGAAAAATTTGGCAAAAGATTTGGCACTATTTTGGAGACGAAATTTTTCGTCACCATTGTAAAAAAATTTAGAGAGGAAATAATTTCGTCTCAAAATGTATTATTTTTAGAGAGGAAAACCAAATTTCGTCACCAAATGCTTAAAATCAATAAAAAATAAAATTGAACCATAGATATCTCTCTCTGTCACTCCCTCACCCATACATCTCCGTCACACCGTTCGTTTATCTTTATCGCACCAGTTAACCCGCACGTCACCGACTGGCGCTCTCTACAACAAATCTCTCTCTCTCTCTCTCTCTCTCTCTCTCTCTTGCTTCCTGTTTTCGCCTCACTCTCTCTCCCCCTGCCCTCTTCTCTCTTTTCTGAGCTCCCTCGCTATAACAAAAAGAGTTTTTGGAGACGAAAATTAATGACGAAAATAAATTTTGTCACGAAAGACGTACCTTTTAGTGAAGAAAATAATATTTCGTCTCCAAATGTACTATTTTTAGAGAGAAAAATAAAATTTCGTCACCAATCTACATATATAATAAAAAAATTAGGTGATGAAATTATTTTTCGTCATTATTTTTATTTTGTTTTGTCACTGAAAATTTTTCTGCTTTTTTTTGGATGGCATCAAATTTTTGAGACTTTTGATGAGGAAAAAATTTGTCACCAATTATAAAATTATTAATAACAAATATATTTTCGTTACCAATAATTTTTAATATTTTTATATCATTTGGTCAGAAAACAGTTTTGTTGTCAATAATAATTTTGTCACCAATTTCGGAGGGAAAATTGGGCGGCAAAAGAAAACCCAAAATAGGCTCTACTAATTTTTTCGTTTGGGTCTGAACATAGAATTTGTGACCTGCAAAACCTAGTAGAAGAGAGGGAGAAGAGAGAGGGTTCGAAGGAAAGACAACTTCGACTTCGAACGGTGTTCTCCATTCGGCGTCGGCGACGATTGACTGTTCCATTCTTGAGGTATGTTCGGATTCCCCCCCCCCTCTCACTCTCTCTCTCTTTTACAATCACTCCATTTTTTAAATTTCCTCTTCAAAATTCCCAAACACGCCCCATGCTTTACAAACCCGTTCTCAGTTTCTGATTTGATACTCGAATTTCATTATCTCCGAATATTTGTTTGGCTCTGTCATATATGTGTTTGCTATTTTTTATTAGGGTTTTATAACTGTTCTTTTGGATTCACATGTCTTGATTTTGTTCTTGTTGGGTTGATTTGTGCTATTAGGGGCTTGTGAAAGCCAAATATAAAAGGCCTTTTAATGAAATTTGTCCCTGGCAATCTTGGCTTGATTTGGGTTGTGGATTGTGATTTGGTCACCAAACATTATTTGATGTAAATTGAACTTGAAGTTTTCGAGGCTGTTTAATTCTTTTTTAGTAATAAAATTTCAGAAAAATTGTCTCTTTTCTATGTGGTTTATTTTTTTCTTGTATTTTTCTTATTCCATACATTTTCGTGCATTAGTATACTTAATAAATATTTTAAATTTTGACTTGAGGGGTTGCATCCCTGAAGTTACCTGGAAGAAGAAATATAAAACTTGAAATGCCAAACCATATATATATGGGAAAATGAGTAGCATACCAGTTCAAATTGACCCAATTGCTAAGTCATATGTGACATTTGGGTGTATAAATGCAGTGGTGAATGACAGCAAATTCATGGAACGGTTTGGCAAATTGTTGGTAAAATAATAATTTTGTTGATATTTCAAGGTCATTGAATCAGGCCAAAACATTCATATTCGATCTGAATTTTAGGTGGTCTCCCGAACGAAAAAATTTATTGTATTTGAAAGCATGAATTGTGACTTACACCAAGCATTGTTTGTTATAAATTGAAATTTAAGATTTTACAACTATTAAGTTCTTTTTCATTAATAAAATTTAGAAAAATTATTCACTTTTTTATATTGTTCTTATTTTCTTTGTCTTGCTAGTTCGTAAATATTTTAAAATTTGTTTGAGGGGTTGCTTTGGCTTTAGGGTAAGTTTCAAACTTGGAAATGGAAGATTTTTCTGAAACAAGTTTCAAGGAAAATAATTTTTCGTCTTTTGCGGGCAACTAAGCATTTGAAAATCAGAAATTTAGATGAATTTCTCTGCTTTTTAACCCTAGCAAATGTGTATTGGTTAGTACAAGTCAACCTATATACTAATAAATTTTTCAATCCTTTGAATGGTGAAGAAGGAGATCCTTGAAGTTGTCACCAGCTTGGTTTCAATGGACAATATGGTTTCTATTACATGTGACTAGGAACTTTCCGATGTACCTAAAAAAAAAAATTACATGTGACTAGGAACCTCCTTTGTGGAAACTCACAGAACCTTTGTATCAATCTCTTTGAATCCTCTATTCCCAAAACACTGAGGACTCGATTGGGAATATATTTAGTGTAAAAGCTAAAAAATCATTATAAATTATTAACTCCTATCCATTAGTCTTCGTTTAAGAAATTGGCCGAAATAGCCACTTGGTAATTGCTCATGATCGCCACGTGGTTAATTTTCGTTAACTTCTTAATAACTGGGTGAATATGTAGCAGACTTTGTGCTTTAGTTTTTTGCTTCAGTTCTATTTTGTATGCTGTGTGCTCTGCTGATTGTATGCTGTATGCTGATCTGGGCTGTATGTTGCATCTGATCAGTGCTGTTTTGTATGTTGTATGTTGTATCTGATCTGGGCTGTGTGTATCTGATCTGGGCTGCTGATCAGTGCTGGTTGCTGATTGTATGCTGTATGCTCTGCTGTTGGTATGCTGTGTGAATCTACAGCAGAGCATACAGTTCTGTTTGTGGTGCTGTTTGCTGGTCTAGGTAATCTTCTTCAGTTGTGCTTCAGTTTTGCTTCAGTTTTGTATCAGTGTTGGTCCCTCACCAACAGTTCTGTTTGTGGTGCTGTGCATCATCCCCCTCCCCCTTTCTTGTCCCCTTTATTGATGTATTTCTCCTTCTTGGAAGGTTCTTTCATCAATGAAGTTTTTGTTGATAAAAAAAAAACAGGAACATCACCTCTTTTAAGAAGAGGATCTCTTGTCTTGATTTTTATTCCATGGAAACCTTCACTACTCTACAATATGATTTAAAATTTTTGCGTGAAATATTAATTCAAGGGATTGGAACTTCCTTGTTATGAAATATTTGGAGTTAAAATATATGCATTACAATTCGAAACATTGGGATTATGTTTGGGATTATGTTTTTTCTTCTTTTATTTAATGGTGAATAATTATATTGTCTATATTTTCCAATTAAAGTTGAATTGTGTTATATAGTTGTAGAAAATGGTCAAAGGAAAAAGGCAATGGCTGAAACCAGGTGATTTGAGAACTAAGAAGTTAACAGAATATGAGAAACAAAGAAATAAGCGAATCAAGAAGAACTATGAGGTAATGAACAATCTTGGAGTGAAGAATATTACAAATTCTTTGATGAGTGTGGTTCAGCCCAAATGTGCAAATGCAAAGGAAAAGGGAATTAGGGCTGAGGTAGATGATGATGATGAGTATAATCCGTCAGAGAGTGAGAACGATAGTGATAATGAGTCATTGGGTTCCTTTTATCGCAAGGTATTATATACATTATTTTATATTTGTGTGTGAACATATCTTTTACTATTTAAATATCTTCTTCATATATCTTAAACATCATTTCTTTTTTAAAATATATTTTAACTGTGTTAAATATCTTCTTTACTATTCGATTATGTTATTTCAGGAACAAGAGATGCCACCGGGGTTACGTTTACAGCCTCATTCGAGGCCATTAACTCCCACCCTAGAAGAGGGAATGGATCCCCCACGTCAAGAGATTGGTACCCAACCCTTACCACCTCATAATGTGCAACATGTGCATGAGGTGACTGCATCTAGTAGTGTTGGTAAGTTTGCAAAGTTGTTTAAATTCAATTTAAGGTCTAACTTGCATTTGTTTACTTATTAACTCAATTAATATTATGTCCTTACAGCATCACATGACAGACGTGGTCGTGGGTGGTCCAACACGCGGCATACAAACCCAACGCATTGTCGAGAAAAATGGAAAGATGTTGGTTCCTATACCTGAACAGTTCCGTGCGCCAGTGGGAGATTAAGCCTCTAAGTTGGCCTCCAAGATTGGCATAGAGGTTCGAACGCAATTACCAAACTTGAGCATTTGTAGGTGGAAGAAGGTTCACGATGTTGATAAGAAGCTGATGATCCAACGCTTGGAGGTAATTATTGTCAAGTAAAAGAGGCATGACACATGAAAATTGAAATTGAATCTGAAATTGAAATTACATGGTAATTATTGTGTGAAAGAAATACTCTCTTTGTTAGGGTGATTACAAGAACTTGCTGCTAAACAAGATATTACATGGTAGCATATCAAAGACTTCTAGTTTTGGAACGAATTTAACGATTAGTAAGAATGCAACTATAACTATGAATTGAGTCTAAATTGCATGTATGAATCCACAAGGTAACAGTTCTGTGTTGAATTATTAGTCCACCTTTCCCCTCAAGATCATAGAGCAAATTTCACTTGAATATCAATCTTTTTATTACAAATAAATTATTAGAAATTTGATAAACTTTAGAACAAGTATCATAATTAGATGGCAATTCTCAGCTCATTGCTTGAGTGCACTAGGAAGGTCTTGGCAATATCTTCACAATAAAAAGCAATATTTACAATAGTATACACTTATGATTCACATATTCTTGCTGTTAATGTTTTTCATTACAACATATAATGCCTAGAAAGACATGTAGGACATTTCATGTCCAAGCTTGACATTGAATTTTTAGGTTCCTGTAGACTGCCTAGAAAAACATGGACAACATATTCATCTGTTAACACATCTGTTGCAACTGTTACAATATATAATGCCTGCATATCTAGGAATTAAATTGCAACTGTTAACACATCTATTAACACATCTGTTGATGCAATCTTTTTTTCTTTGTTGTTTAATCAGGCTCATTGCTGTTTGTCTGAAATTTAGGTTATTTAACTTATAAAAAAAATGATTTGATTTTGTAGGATCAGTTTGATCTACAAGGCAATCCGAGTGATGTAGCAAGGACTTTAAACACACAGTTTGGTCGGCGATTGAGTAGCTTCACCTATAGGTTGCACAAACAATATAAGCAACTTAAGGATGCAAGAGGGGAGGAGTACGCGAGAAGCCACCCACCTAGAAGTGTTACTCTTAATCAATGGACATCTCTAATTGACAAGAAGTGGAATAGTAAAGAATTCATGGTATAATGTTTTATGTTAATTATCAAAAATTAATTTTCTTCTTACTAATGTTAAGTTTTGTTGTTTTTATTGGTGTTTCAATCGTGTAGGAACAATCACTAACTAATGTGAATAATAGGATGTAAATGAAAACAAAACATAGATGTGGATCAAAATCAATCCCGGTTAGGGTGCACAGCTCGGTGTGTTCTGCTATTTTATTTTATCAGATTAGTAGGCTTTGTTATTTAAATATTTGAAATAACATTAAAAAACAAATGAATCAGATAATTGCAAATGGAGAAGTTCCTGATTTGGCAAAGTTTTACAAGTCCATCCACTATAATTCGAATACACATGAATGGATTTCGTCGGAGAGCCAAGCTAATTATGTATGTACAAGGCAATGCATATTAATTTTGATAAAATTATTTATTTGCTTTGTAGGGTAGAATAACTAATAATTGTTCGATTTATTTTAAATTAACAGGACAACATGATAAAGACGCAAGCCGAACACCTCTCGCAGACTGGTGTGATCCCTTTAAGCCAAGAGGAGTTGTCAGTTAAGGTGCTTAAGCCAAGGTCAGGTTATGTGAAAGGACTTGGCTTGAGGCCTTCTTCTTCTATGAAGACTACTGTTGCACCTGTTGAAAATAGTGACTATGTTCAATGCCTTGAGATGCAAATAGCACAGCAAAATGAACAAATTGCAAGGTTTCAAAAGTCAGAGAAGAAACAAAGCAAGAAGATACAAAGTATCATAGAGTGTTTGATGCAGAAAGGTATCACGGGAAATTTTGAGAGTGGGGAAAGTTCAGATTCTGATGGACAAGCTTCTTGGTTAGTATATTATGTTTATATGTTAATGTAGTAGAACAATTCTTCTTTAACTAGGGTAGAATAAAAAACTACTTTTGACATTTAGGCACAAGGTTCCGGGAAAATAGTGAAGTATGCATCTAAAGGCCCGAAAAACATTACAAACACCTTGAGATTATCAGAAATTATCATAAACACTTTGGGAGGAATCAACATAAGTTGTGAAAACTTACAGAACAATCATAGGACTCTTGGTTGGAAAACATTTAGGCTTGAAAATAGGCCGTTAGGGAGTAAAATTTTGAAATAGTCGTTAAAAGGCCAAGAAATATCATGAACACCTTGGGAGGAACTAATGTAAGTTATAAAAATTTACAGAAATATCATGAACACCTTGGGAGGAATCAGTGTGAGTTGTAGAAACTTGCGGAACTAACACGGGACTCCTGGTTTGAAAACTAAGTCCAAAAATGCATGTTAAATTGTATATGTTATGGATGAGATAATAATTGTCTGACTGAGATTTTTTTTTTTTTTTTGATGTTTCATTTTTTTGCAGATTCGAGATTTGATATGGACGTGTTTGGTAATTTGGAGGGCCGATGGTAGCTCATTTTGTGTTTTGTTCATATTACCTTACATGTATTTTGGTTGTGTTGCAAATTTTATATTTTTGTTAGTATTACGGGGCATGTTTGGTAATCCGCTCTTGATATTTTATTTTTGTTAATATTAGTAGACATGTTTTTTGTTGGATATTAGGAGATGTGTTTGGTAATCTGCATACGGTTGATATTATATTTTTGTGGATATTAGTAGATGTTTTTTGTGGATATTAAGAGACATGTTTATAATCCGCATGCAGTTCATATTGTATTTTTGTGGATAATGTTAAAATTCGATTGTGATGTTTATGAAAATGAATAGATTTTTGTATTGATTTGTAATATATATTTTATTGAACAGGTTATTGAAATGCGCAGGGAATTGTTACTGAAAAGAAAAAATTTCGGAAGAAAATAGTATTCCTATTTTCAAAATTTTTAATTTTTATTAGTGACGAAATAAAAAATGTCGCTATTAGTTTTCAAAAAACATGACGAATAATTTTGTCACATTTGCTGAATATTTCGTCACTAAATTGAAATATTTTGTGACAAAATATTTTTTGTCATTGAATAAATTTTTTTTTGCTCATTTTAGTGACGAATTTTTTTGTCACCTTAATCCATATCATTGGTGAGGAAAACTTTCGTCACTAAAATATATTTGGTGACGAAATATTTCGTCGCAAAAAACAATTAAAATAAAATATTATTTAGTTTTGGTGACGAAATTGGTGTTTTAGAGGACGAAAAATTTAACATTTGGAGACGAAATATTTCGTCACCAAAAATGAAAAATAGGTGACGAAATTGTTTTTCGTCACCAGGTACTTTTTGTGACGACCTATAGGTGACGAACGTGGTGACGAATTTTTTTCGTCACAAATCACTTTAGTGACGAAATTTTGATGTTTGGAGACAAAATCTGTTTGTCACCAAAAGCCTTTTTTGTTGTAGTGACCCAACCTTCACCCACAGGCATTCAGGCAGTTATATCACATAAGCACATAGCCTCATGGTAAGCATGCTATTCATGACAACACTCACACGCATGCAAGGATGCTAAAGCATAAAACTTACCGAGTACTCCAAGCCAAAACAGAAACTACATTAGAAATCATGCATGATCCTAAGTATACAGAAATGCCTAATGCAACACATGCAAAAATGCAATTATAGCAGGCTCGGCTATTCTAAACATGGCACATGGAATGCTACAATTAACATATATTCAATTTGGAATTGAAACACAAATGCAGTTTGTATGATGCGCCGAGCCCGGTGCATGCAAAACAGATGAATGATGCAAACATGCTGTCATACTGTATGCTAATTGAAATATGCCCTATATCTAACCATTGTAAGCGGGTAAATAAAAGGGAGAAAGACGTGGGGTTGGAAGACATACATCACACACACCCACACTTATTACAGTTATGCCCTCGCGCAGAGGGTCCAAATAAATATACAGTCCCGAATGAAAGAATAATACAGTCCAAAATATTACAGTCCCAAATAATATACAAATTCCTAATTAATTAACAAATTAAATAAGAAAAATGTAAAACTGGCATGCAAGCCAGGGGCTGCCTTGATTCTGATGAATGATGCACGTTGGAGCTGCCTTGCGCGGAAATCCACTGGGATGCCCCAATTAGCCTCTGTTTTGCAATGTTTCTCGAAAAGCACGCCAAGCTTCGGAAGACTGCTGGTTCTGGATATGTTGCAACAAAGTGCAGGAAAGGGGCATAGCAATGTATTTCACAAATATATGCATGCCTCGATCCTCGTGCCACCAATCACGCATCTCGATGCATGATGGCCGAGGAGCCGAATTGCACAACTCAATATAGGATGAATGCATATGAATGCTACAATAAAACCTAACTCCATCACGGATAATCCGGAATATCGGTGACTTGGGAATTGAGACACATTCCGTTACTCGGAGTACGAAACGCGCCTCGTTTCCCGTGCCCGGGTTAACTCCTATTCCGAACACGATGCAATATGCATGATATGCATGAAATGCAACTAAGATACAATCCTAACATACATGATGCTATGAAAATGAGATGCCTCGAAATGCGTGCACGCGGGTACGCAAACCGAGGCGATGGCATACGGAACGCAATGATACTAAAATGACATAAAACAATGCAAAATGGACTTATACTAACATGAGCGAGCCTCAGCCGTACTCACATAAGAGGCCGATGGATGAAAATGAAGTGCCTCGAAATGCGTGCACACTGGCACGCAAACCGAGGCAATGGCATACGGAATGCAATGAGACTAAAATGACAAATACAATGCAACATGGGCTTATACTAACATGAGAGAGCCTCGGCTGCACTCACATAAGAGGCCATCGGATGAAACTGAGGTACCTCGAAATGCGTGCGCACGGGCACGCAAACCGAGGCAATGGCATACGGAATGCAATAAGACTAAAATGGCATACAGGATACAAAATGGACTTACACTAACATGGGTGAGCCTCAGCCGCACTCACATAAGAGGCCGATGGATGAAAATGAAGTGCCTCGAAATGCGTGCACACTGGCACGCAAACCGAGGCGATGGCCCTAAGGCACGAAATGACATGGAAAATGATATGCAATCATGCAAATGGAATTTCAGCACTCACAAATGATGCAAAACAGTCCCGAAAGGTGGGGAAATGACGCCAAATGCACGGAATGGTCCCGAAATGCGATATTAAGCACCCGAAATGGCCTAGAGCCATACTAAATATGCATAATTGGTATATGGCATGCAAAACAGTAGCAAGGCAGCCCCAAAATAGCATTTTTTACAGTATAAGACATGGCGAAATAATAAGCATAGACAGGACAACAATGGCATACAAGAGTGGCTCCACAAGAGAGGCTATGAAGCAAGTGATACATGCAATGCCCAAACAGCAAAATACCCTTCTACAACACTGATGAGGGACCAAAAAAATGCACATTTACAGTAGAAGACATCCCCCAAATCAATATGAAAACATGCTAAAAATGTCATGCAAGAACTAGGATACGTAAGGCTATAACATGAGGTACCCCAAAAATTCATCAAACCAGCAAAGACCCTTAATGAAATATGTCAAGAAGATCAAAATATGACTCTTTCCAGCTCTGATGATGGCCGAAAACAGAAGCTAGATAAGCTTAAAAAAGCATGCAAAAATGGGGGTCAAAGAGGGGTATAATGACAAGTATAACATGGAGACCCCCAATAAAGTTTATCCCTTCTACAATGTTGTAGAGGGACACAAAATAAGCCTACTCACAGTTCATGATATGCTCCGAAACAATTTACATGTAGGCCAAACAAATCATGCAAATTTACGGTAAATTGGAGGAATTGTGAAGTAAGTGCAAGATAGGGGGCCCAAAAAGGGTTTAGCCCTTCTTCAATATTGAATAGGGGCTCAAAATAGGCCCTCTTATAGTTTACATCATGCTCGAAAACAGATCACTCATAGGCTAGAAATTTCATGCAAAAAAATGGCATATAAGATGATATTGAAGCAAGTGCCAAATGGAGGGCTCAAACAAGGTTGAGCCCTTGAACAAACATGAAGAATAACTCAAAACAAGGCCCCTTTCAGTTCTGGTCGGAGCCCAAAACAATAAGAAAATAGGCTTAAGAAATGAGACAAGAAAGTGCTGCAAAAGAGAGAAATGGAGCCTTACCCTTGTAGACAAGTCTTGGCTCCCTTTTGCTTGAAGAATGGATGCCTCCTAGCTGCTGGAAAGCTCTCCTAGCTGCTGGAATGGAGTTGTGATGATAGGGCTTGGAGATGATGAAGAAATGGCCCCAAAACTTGAAGAAAATGGAGTTGTATGTATATGTATGCTCCAATCAAAGCTTGTGGCTTCCTCTCTTAAGTTGGGAGGACACTAATGTGTGTAAGAGAGGGAGAGAGGAATCCTTTGCCAAAATGGAGGGAAATGAGCTCTTATTTCCCTCCAAAAGGGTCCCCCGCAGAAGATATTTTTGGGGGAAAACCAAAGCACAGCTGGAATGCATACATCCCAAGGAATACGGCCGACTAGGCACTTTTATGGAAGGTGGCCCGCCGGCCACCCCTTATGGCCGGCCGGCCAAGGGGCAAAAATGGAAAGTTGAATTAATGGCCGGCCATAGCATATTAGGGTCCTCCCATGTGTCCTCAACACAACCCTGTGGTTGAAAATTGGCAACTGTGAACCAGGAAAGAGAACAACCCACTTTAAAGAGGGGTTTCAAAATGAAAAAAAGAATTAATGGCCGGCCATGTGTTTTTAGGGTCCTCCCATGTGTGTACAACACAAATATGTGGTTTTGGCTCGAAGAAAATGGCCCTAGGGTGTTCAACATTAGCTCGAAAGTGAGAAAAAACGGGCACCTTGGGGCGCCGGAGGAGCAGAACTGGTTGTTGCTGGCCTCCCACCCTCCAGTGATCTTCCTGGTGATGAAACAGAGGTACCTGCCAAAAATGAACAAAAGCCGATGCAAAACGAATGTTCGGGGGCCAAAACACGCAGTTCGAGGTCTTGAAAACCGGCCGTTAAGCACCGAAAGTGGTGTTTGGCCACGAAGTGGGTATCTAAGACCCCAGTGTCCCTCGAAAGGGAGTAAATAAGATGCATGCCAAAAACCGGAGGAATCGGAGATGGTTGGGTGGTCCCGAACCGAGGCACACGGCCTGACGGCTCCGAAAACCGGGGACCGGGCTCCGAAATGGGCAAAATGGCCTACGGGCACGAAATGTAGCCCACGGCCACTGAGAGATAGTCTACGGGACCTCTCTCCCCCCTCAGGAAAGAAAACAGAGAAAACCGAGTCTGGTTCGCAAACCGAGGCAAGGCACAGAAGAGAGTTCGGAAGTCCGGAGGCAGGGCACACGGCCGCGACTCTGAGACTTCTGAACGAGCACAATATGCAACATCACCGAGTGCTCAACCGGTGACGTCTGAGTCTTAAAGTCGGTCAAAAATGGGGTGTCTACACCTACGCCTCTGCTGCAACCTACACCACCTACGCCTCTGCTGCCCACACCACGCTATGCCGAGAAAAACTCTCCGACCGAGTGAAACTCCAAGCCAACACCAGACCACAGCACCAAGAAGCACCAAGACCCAAGTTCCCCTGCTGAAGTTGACAATGCAGCACCAAGACCCACGTTCACACCCTCCACCTACGCCTCTTCTTCTTCTTTCACACCCCAAAGTTCTTCTTCTTTCTTACACCCGCTGCAACTCCAAGACCCATTGCAGAACCAAGACCCAAGTTCTTCTTCTTTCTCACCAAGACCCAAGTTCACACCCTCCACCTATGCCTCTTCTTCTTTCACACCCCAAAGTTCTTCTTCTTCTTTCTCACACCCGCTGCAACTCCAAGACCCACTGGAGAACCAAGACCCAAGTTCTTCTTCTTTCTCACACCCACTACCTCTTCCCTGCTGCAATGATCTTCTTCTTTCGCATACCCAAGTTCTACTTTCTGACACCCACTGCAGATCCGAAACCCGACCAAAACACCTACCGACCGCTGTGATATCACCATACATTTGGAAGAAGTTCACCCCTCAAACTCTCACCCGAAAGGAGCACACGAATGAAAACCAGACAGATCTGGATCGCCCAAACAGAGCATCGATACTACTCCAAAAATCTGAACCAGTGAACACCCCTCAAGCTCCAACTCGCACAAGAGCGCTCGAGTGAAGATCCTGGACGTCAAAAATACGAACTACCGCAGCACACACCTCCAGCTATTACAAAACACACCTAGGTGGGAAAATCATGGGGGAAACAAGTTTATTAAAGGAAAAAAAACTAACAAACAAACGAACGACGGAAAAAGCTAAGGCCAGCCGACCGCCATAGCCAAAGGCGGCGGCCGGCCGGCCCAAAGGAGGCCTGGGGAGGAGGTTTTTAGAGAGAGAGAAATTTAGAGAGAAATTTAGTTCGGATTTAGATATGTGCTCATGCCAATGCTCTGAGACTGAGGCGCTTACACAAAAAATAGTAAAACTTGTAGTTGGACCATTTTAATATCTTTTATTTATTTATTTATTTTATTTTTTAATTTGATCTTTTGTCTTATTCATGAATCTCATTTTGTTTGATGAATGGAGATTTATTGTTTTGGTGACCTTTTGTCTTGTTCATGGATAGAGATTAATTACAGTTCATGAACTTGGTGGTGAGTTTATATTTGAAGACTCTCCATTTTCTCTAGTTTAATGGTCATTATTATATTTTGGTGTAAATTGTAAGGTCCTAGTGGCCTATAAATAATTCCTCTCATCTACTCTTTTCTACACAGACTATTTTTTTATACTTGAGAGATTATTAGCCAATGAATGGTGTTTTTTCTTATGGAGCTTTGGATTCACCATCTTATGCAGAGTTGGCCTGAACCATATAACAAGTGGTTAGGCTATTGTATCTTGGAGGGGACAAGTCATAGTTTCGTGACTACTGCATCGATATTTGGGTTCTTCCCACCATAGTGGACTTGATCTCCTTAAAGAAAATGAGATATCCGTACCTCAGCCTGATCTATTTGTATCTCATTTTCTTTGCATTATTTATCAATAAAATATTATTTTTCTGGTATTTTCACCAATAATTTTAAGGAGATCAACCATGGAACAAGTACCAGAAAAAAAAATCAATGATGGAATTGGAGATCTCAACAAGCCTTTCAAGTTCAAGGGAGTTCATTTTAAGAGGTGGAGAGGAAAATTTCTTTTTTACCTCAACCTTTTAAAAGTTACTTATGTTCCAACCGAGAAGAACCCAAACAAAATCCCAACCAAGGAGATGAATGATGAAGACTACGAGGCACATGAAACAAAAATAACTTCCTACAATACAGATGAATATAAATGTCGTTTTTATCTCTTAAATTGCCTTACTGATTAATTTTATAATTATTACTATGACACCACTTATGCTTTGTCTTCTATTAATTTTTGTCATGCTCACTTGTGTCATATTAACAGCAAATGTGTGGAAATCATGAGTAGTTTAGGATTAATTCCTAAAGTGACAAAAAATTTTGAGAAATGTGAAGTTTGCAGTAAAGCAAAAATTACCACGAGGCCTCATAAAAGTTTTGAAAAAAAAACCGAATTGCTAAAATTATTTCATATTGATTTGTGTGAGCTTGAAGGAATTTTAACTCGTGGTGATAACCGATATTTTATCATTTTTATTGATGATTTTTCTAAATATACAAACGCATATTTATTAAAAAATAAAAGTGACGTTTTTGAGAAATTTAAAGAATTCCTTCTTGAAGTAGAAAATCAATTCAGTAAAAAGATTAACAGAATTAGAAGTGATAGAGGCCTGGAATATGAATCTCTTGGATTCAACTCTTTTGTTCAGTCATTGGGAATTATTCATGACACTACTTTACAATATTCACCTTAATCTAATGGCGTAGTTGAAAGAAAAAATAGAACGTTAATTGATTTGACAAATACTATGCTTATTGATTCGGATGCTCCCTCAAATCTTTGGGACGAGGCTATTTTGACAGCTTTCCATGTGATAAATAGAGTGCCATACAAAAAGAATAAAATTGTACCTTATGAGTGGTGGCAAGGGCATAAACCAAATCTAGGTTATTTGAGGATTTGGAGTTGTTTAGCTTTTGTGAGGTTTGCAGATCCTAAACGACCTAAATTGGGTGAACGAGCTACCACTTGTGCTTTTCTTGGGTATACGTTGCATAGCATAGCTTATAGATTTTTTGATATGGAAAATAATATTATTTTTTAATCAGATGATGCTATTTTTCATGAAAATAAATTTCCTTCAAATCTAGAAATAGTGGGGGTCAAATAATTTCTGAAAATATTTTATCCATGCCTAACTCTTCTACTCTATCTCAAGTTTTTCAAGAATAAGAAAATTTTCAAATCCAACCAAGAAGGAGTAAACGAGCTAGAGTTGAAAAGATTTTGGCCTTGACTATTATGTTTACAATATGAAAGAAATTCCTCTTACGGGGCAAGAAACTTTACCATCACCTGATGCTATTTTCTGGAGAGAGGCTGTAAATGATGAGATAGATTCACTACTTTCAAATAAAACATGGAAGCTAGTGGATTTACCTCCAGGTTGTAAAACTATTGAGTGTAAATGTGTTCTTCGTAAAAAACTTAAACCGGATGGAACTATAGATAAATCTAAAGCGAGACTTGTCGCTTACTAAAGGTTTTAAGTAACAAGTTGATCTTGATTTCTTTGATACTTTTTCTCCGATCACTAGAGTTACATCCATTAGACTGTTGATAGCAATGGTTGCAATTCATGATTTAAAAATCCATCAAATGGATAGAAACAACATTTTTAAATGGAGATTTAGATAAGGAGATTTACATAGACCAACCCGAAGACTTTGTGGAGCCTGGCCAAGAAAGCAAGGTGTATACGCTACTAAATCCATTTATGGTTTAAAACAAGCTCTTAAACAGTAACATGAGAAATTTGATTTCTGCATGCTTAAGAATGGCTATAAGACTAATGAATGTGATAAGTGCATATATTATAAAACTTGTGAGAATGCACATGTGATTATTAACTTATATGTGAATGATCTACTTCTCTTTGGCTCTAATTTGCATATTATAAATGAGACTAAAAATATGCTTAATAACCGCTTTGATACGAAAGTTCTTGGTGAAGTCAATTTTATTTTGGGAATTAAAATTACCAAGACTAATGATGACATTTTTCTTGATCAGTTGCATTATGTTGAGAAAATTTAAAGAAATAATTTTCTAGACTGTAAACATGTTGCTACTCCTTTTAATACAAGCATACGTTTATCTGTTGTAACAAATGAAAAAAGAAGTAATTAATCAAAAGGAATATACTAGCATGATTGGTAGTTTGAGATATACTACTGACTGTACTAGACCTAACATTGTATATGCTGTTGGAGTACTTAGTAGATTTACTAGCAAGCCAAATTGAGATCATTGGCTAGCCATGGAAAAAATTATAAGATATTTATTTAGTACCAAAAATTATGGTTTGTTTTATAACAAGTATCATGCGGTACTTGAGGGATATAGTTGATGAAAGGTAAAGTTAAAATCTAAAATATCTTCATTGAATATAATAAGAGATTACAAATCATATTTATACATCAGTACAGTGAACAAACGAATTGACCTAACCACACTTCTAACTACCTACTGTTACAAACTGTTACAAGCTAACTAACCACACTTCTAACTAATCTACAGTTTAAGCTAACTGAATCTGTTACACTCTGTTAAGGAAAATATTGTCTACAGCTGCAGCACATTACACTTGATGCACCTCTTGGATAGCTGCAGCACATTACACTTGATGCACCTCTTGGACCTCTTGGACCTCTTCCTCATCAATAGTGATGCCGATTGGAACACTTTGTTAGGTGATTCTCTCTCTATCTAGAGTTTTATTTTTATCTTGGGTGGTGGTGCTATGTGTTGGAAGTCTAAAAAACATACTATAATTGCTAATTCTGTAATAGAAGCTGAGCTTATAGCGTTAACTTCAGCATATAAAGAAGCGAATTGGTTGAGAGATTTGTCACATGAAATTCTTTTTTGGAAAAAACCAATTTCTCTTGTGTTAATTCGTTGTGATAGCACTGCTGCTATTGGCAGAGTGAACAATCATTTTTATAATGGTAAATCTAGACCTATTCGAAGGAAACACAGTAATGTAAGATCCTATTTGAGTAATGGCATTATAACTGTGAATTATGTAAAATCTTGTAATAATCTTGTGGATCCATTAATTAAGGCCTTGGCGAGAGATAGGGTCTGGAATACATCGAGAGAGATAAGTTTGAAACCTATAAAATCATAAACCATGTATGAGGATACCCAACCCAAGGACCAGAGATCCTGTAACTAGGTTCAATGTAGAGCACATCTTCATGATGCATACTAGTCTATATTTGTTTGGTAATCTCTCTTGTCCTTGTTGATATTAAAATGAGTGAGGGATTGTTGGACCATTTTAATATCTTTTATTTATTTATTTTTATTTTTTAATTTGACCTTTTGTCTTATTCATGAATCTCATTTTGTTTGATGAATGGAGATTCATTGTTTTGGTGACCTTTTGTCTTGTTCATGAATGGAGATTTATTGGAGTTCATGAACTTGGTGGTGAATTAATATTTGAAGACTCTTCATTTTCTCTAGTTTAATGGCCATTATTATATTTTGGTGTAAATTGTAAGGTCCTAATGGCTTATAAATAGTTATTATCATCTACTCTTTTCTACACCAACTATTTTTCTATACTTGAGAGATTACTAGCCAAAGAATGGTGTTTTTTCTTGTGGAGCTTTGGATTCACTATCTTATGCAGAGTTAGTCCGAACCATACGACAAGTAGTTGGGCTATTATATCCTGGAGGGAACAAGTCATAGTTTCATGACTGCTGCATCGGTATTTGAGTTCTTCATACTGTAGTATGCTTGACCTCCTTAAAGAAAACGAGATATCTGTGCCTCAGCCTGATCTATTTGCATCTCATTTTCTTTGTATTATTTATCAATAAAATATAATTTTTTTTGTATTTTCACCATCACTTGTGTTCTCACCAAACTTACATAAGCATAGGCAATTATGGGTTAAAAATTTCTAAATGACATGCTAAGGTTGTACTTGCTTCTTGGACATATTATAGAGATTTGTAAATAAAATACAAGATTAAAAATAAAGTTCAATTTTAAATTTTTTTTTTTTTTTAAATAGCGTTATGTTTGTTGCAGTTTATTTTAAATTGACAGATTGAAATCATAAAAATAAAAATAAATTGAAAATTAAGTCTGCTTATAAATTGCTGGTTTAGTCTAAGAAATAAGGATAACTGAGAAAGCCAGCATATCTTGGATACTAGCTCACAAATTGAGTGCATATAATCTATATCTATCTATATCTATACTATATATTAAGTAAAAGGGGGTTTCTAACTCCCAAGGCCTGTGGAAACTCCAATATGCCAATCCTAATTTTCTAATTTTTTGTTTTTAAAAAAAAAAAATTAACCTCGGCATTTATTTACTCGTCTCAACCCACAAGACTCTTGACTTCTCTCATAATTATTGTAGTACCTTTTCCAAAATAAATAATTTGTATATTAAAAAAAATTTAAAACAAATATAAATATAAATATCTATATCTATATCTATCTATTTATTTATATCTATCTCTAATCCATAAGTTTTGTGTGAGTTCCAATATCTCAATCTAAATTTCTTATTTTTTGATTTAAAAAAAAAAAAAAACCTTAGCATTTATTAATTTCTCACAACCCCCAAGCCATATCCTTATAATAACACTTTAATGTATTAAGAACTAGCATATCACCCGTGCTATGCACGGGATTAAATTTAAATTTAAATTTAAAAAAAAACCATTCATAGTTATGTTAAATATATTTTTAAATTGTTAGCATAAAATATATGTAATTTTAAAAGAAAATATTGACATTGCATAATTAAAGTAATAAAAATAAGAATTTATTACATTTGTTCGAAATTCACTGAATAAGTAAAACAAAAAATAACTAAAATCTAAATTGTTGTGGGCCTTCCATCAGCATTCCTGCATTGTCAACATGATAGTTAGTATCATAATTAATGAACAATACATATATTATGTATTTATAAAATGTTATAAAGTAAAAAAGTTATACTTACATTTTTTTTTTTTACTTTCTGAAAGATATAGACATTCTTCAGACCAATCTATATTTAAAACAAAGTTAAGAAGGAGAAATTATAATCACATTTTTCTTTTTGTGAGGGTTTATATTTATCTAACTTTAATCATATTAAAAAAATAAAAATTAAATTAAAATAGTAAATAAAAAGATTAAATAACATTAAAAATTAGTTAATCACATTTATTTTAACGATTAAACTAACTACCATCACATTAAAAAAAAGAATCATTCAACTAATTATAATCACATTTTTCTTTTTGTTAGAATTTATATTTATCTAACTTTAATCATATTAAAAAATTGAAAATAAAATTAAAATAGCAAATAAAAAGATTAAATAACATTAAAAATTAGTTAATCACATTTTTTTAACTATTAAACTAACTACAATCACATTAAAAAAAAGAATCATTCAACTAATTATAATCACATTTTTTCTTTTTGTGAGGGTCTATATTTATCTAACTTTAATCATATTAACAAATCAAAAATAAAATTAAAATAGTAAATAAAAATATTTTACATTAAAAAAAGACCATTGGACTAATTTTTGATTAACTACAATATTAAAACAGTAAACAAAAGAAAAAGTTAAGAAGGAGAAATTATAATCACATTTTTCTTTTTGTGAGGATTTATATTTATCTAACTTTAATCATATTAAAAAATTAAAAATAAAATTAAAATAGTAAGTAAAAAGATTAAATAACATTAAAAATTAGTTAATCACATTTTTTTTAACTATTAAACTAACTACAATCACATTAAAAAAAAGAATCATTCAACTAATTATAATCACATTTTTCTTTTTGTGAGAGTTTATATTTATCTAATTTTAATCATATTAAAAAATTGAAAATAAAATTAAAATAGTAAATAAAAAGATTAAATAACATTAAAAATTAGTTAATCACATTTTTTTAACTATTAGACTAACTACAATCACATTAAAAAAAAGAATCATTCAACTAATTATAATCACATTTTTTCTTTTTGTGAGGGTTTACATTTATCTAACTTTAATCATATTAAAAAATCAAAAATAAAATTAAAATAGTAAATAAAAATATTTTACATTAAAAAAAAAATCATTGAACTAATTTTTGATTAATTACAATATTAAAACAGTAAACAAAAGAAAAAGTTAAGAACGAGAAATTATAATCACATTTTTCTTTTTGTGAGGGTTTATATTTATCTAACTTTAATCATATTAAAAATTAAAAATAAAATTAAAATAGTAAACAAAAAGATTAAATAACATTAAAAATTAGTTAATCACATTTTTTTTAACTATTAAACTAACTACAATCATATTAAAAAAAGAATCATTCAACTAATTACAATCACATTTTTTTTTTTTTGTGAGAGTTTATATTTATCTAACTTTAATCATATTAAAAAATTAAAAATAAAATTAAAATAGTAAATAAAAAGATTAAATAACATTAAAAATTAGTTAATCACATTTTTTTAACTATTAAACTCACTACAATCACATTAAAAAAAGAATCATTCAACTAATTACAATCACATTTTTATTTTTGTGAGAGTTTATATTTATCTAAATTTAATCATATTAAAAAATTGAAAAATTAAAAATAAAATTAAAATAGTAAATAAAAAGATTAAATAACATTAAAAATTAGTTAATCACATTTTTTTAACTATTAAACTAACTACAATCACATTAAAAAAAAGAATCATTCAACTAATTATAATCATATTTTTCTTTTTGTGAGACTTTAATCATATTAAAAAATTAAATAAAAGATTAAACAACATTAAAAATTAGTTAATCACATTTTTCTTTTTGTGAGAGTTTATATTTATCTAACTTTAATGATATTAAAACATTATTTATCTAACTTTAATCATATTAAAAAATTAAATAAAAAGATTAAATAACAATAAAAATTAGTTAATCACATTTTTTTAACTACTAAACTAACTACAATCACATTAAAACAAAGAATCATTCAACTAATTATAATAACATTTTTCTTTTTGTGAGAGTTTATATTTATCCAACTTTAATCATATTAAAAAATTAAAAATAAAATTAAAATAGTAAATAAAAAGATTCAAAAATAAAATCAAAAAAACCATTGAACAATATTAAAACAGTAAACAAAAGAAAAAGTTAAGAAGGAGAAATTATAATCACATTTTTCTTTTTGTGAGGGTTTATAAAAAGATTAAATAACATTAAAAGTTAAGGAGAAAACAAAAATAACCCTTATACGTAGTCACTGAAGTTGGAAGTGTAGAAGTGAGAACTAAAGAAGGATAAAGCAAAAAGGAAAATCACTGTTAATATTAAAACAGTAAACAAAAGAAAAAGTTAAGAAGGAAAAAACAAAAATAACACTTACTGTTTGCATACGTAGTCACTGAAGTTGAAAGTATGAAAGTGAGAACTCAAGAAAGAGAAAGCAAAAAAGAAAATCACTGTTTACAATAGGTATGTGAAAAGTTAAGAAAAATATGTGTATTAGAGAAGTTATAAACGTTTGAAAGAATTTAATAAATATATATTTTTTTTTTTCAAAAAACAAAACAAAAAAATTAAAAGGGAAAAAAATTAAGAGCCATTTACACAATAGTTACATGGGTCTCTTGGGGATGCAAAAAAATTTATATCTATTTCTAACCCATAAATTTTTTTTGGAGTTCCAATATAATATTGGAGTTGCTTGGTGATTGGTTCAAAGATTATAATTACAATATTGATAAATGGAGGAGATAGAGGGTGGGGAAATAAAACAATAAATGAAATATGAGAGAGAGAGAGAGAGAGAGAGAGACCATGGCTCTTAATTTCTTTCAATATAATTTTTTTCTCTCTTAATTTTTTTATTTTTTGTTTTTTGAATGTAATCATGGTGTCAATGGCTCTTAATTTTTTTCTCTCTTAATTTTTTTTTTTTGTTTTTTGAAAAAAAAAAAAACACTTATTAAATTCTTTCAATATAATTTTTTTCTCTCTTAATTTTTTTGTTTTTTTTTTTTGAAAAAAAAAATAACACTTATTAAATTCTTTCAATATAATATTGGGATTGCTTGGTGATTGGTTTATTGTTTTATAATTACACTATTGATTAATGAAGGATATAGAGGGTAGGGAAATCTATACATTAAGCAAAAAGGTGTTTTAACCCCCAAAGCCTGTGAAAGCTCCAATATGCCAATCCTAATTTCCTGATTTTTTATTTTTTATTTTAAAAAAAATTGACTTGGTGATTAGTTCAAAGATTATAATAATTACAGTGACACCATGATTACATGGGTCTCTTGGGGAAGCAAAAGTGGTGGCGTGTAAATTAAGAGCCACAGCCCCTCTCTCTCTCTCTCTCTCTCTCTCTCTCTCTCTCATTTCATTTATTGTTTTATTTCCCCACCCTCTATCTCCTTCATTTATCAATAGTGTAATTATATTGAAAGAATTTAATAAGTGTTATTTTTTTTTTCAAAAAAAAAAACAAAAAAATTAAGAGAGAAAAAAATTATATTGAAAGAATTTAATATGTGTTTTTTTTTTTCAAAAAACAAAACAAAAAAATTAAGAGAGAAAAAAATTAAGAGCGCCATTGACACCATGATTACATTCAAAAAAAAAAACAAAAAAATTAAGAGAGAAAAAAATTATATTGAAAGAATTTAATAAGTGTTTTTTTTTTTTTTCAAAAAACAAAACAAAAAAATTAAGAGCGAATAAAATTAAGAGCCATTGACACCATGATTGCATGAGTCTCTTGGGTGGTGGAGCCATTGACACCATGATTGCATAGGTCTCTTGGGTGGTGGCGTGTAAATTAAGAGCCATATTTATCAATAGTGTAAGAGCCATATTTATAATCTTTGAACCAATCACCAGGCAACCCCAATATTATATTGGAACTCTACAAAAATTTATGGGTTAGAAATAGATATAAATTTTTTGCATCCCCAAGAGACCCATGTAACTATTGTGTAAATGGCTCTTCATTTTTTTCCCTCTTAATTTTTTCAAACCTTTATAACTTCTCCAATACACATATTTTCTTAACTTTCACATACCTATTGTAAACAGTGATTTTCCTTTTTGCTTTCTCCTTCTTGAGTTCTCACTTCATACTTTCAACTTCAGTGACTACGTATGCAAACAGTAAGTGTTATTTTTGTTTTTTCCTTCTTAACTTTTTCTTTTGTTTACTGTTTTAATATTAACAGTGATTTTCCTTTTTGCTTTCTCCTTCTTTAGTTCTCACTTCTACACTTCCAACTTCAGTGACTACGTATGCAAACAGTAAGTGTTATTTTGTTTTCTCCTTAACTTTTAATGTTATCTTATATTTTTATAAACACTCACAAAAAGAAAAAATATGATTATAATTTCTCCTTCTTAACTTTTATCTTTTGTTTACTGTTTTAATATTGTTCAATGGTTTTTTTGATTTTATTTTTGAATCTTTTTATTTATTATTTTAATTTTTATTTTTAATTTTTTAATATGATTAAAGTTGGATAAATATAAACTCTCACAAAAAGAAATATGTTATTATAATTAGTTGAATGATTCTTTTTTTAATGTGATTGTAGTTAGTTTAGTAGTTAAAAAAATGTGATTAACTAATTTTTTAATGTTATTTAATCTTTTATTTAATTATTTAATATGATTAAAGTTAGATAAATAAATGTTTTAATATCATTAAAGTTAGATAAATATAAACTCTCACAAAAAGAAAAAAATGTAATTAAATTAGTTGAATGATTCTTTTTTTTAATGTGATTGTAGTTAGTTTAATTAGTTTAAAAAATGTGATTAACTAATTTTTAATTGTATTTAATCTTTTTATTTACTGTTTTAATTTTATTTAATTTTTTAATATGATAAACTCTCACAAAAAGAAAAATATGATTATAATTAGTTGAATGATTCTTTTTTTTTAATGTAATTGTAGTTAGTTTAATAGTTAAAAAAATGTGATTAACTAATTTTTAATGTTATTTAATCTTTTTATTTACTATTTTAATTTGTCAATTTTTTAATATGATTAAAGTTAGATAAATATAAACTCTCACAAAAATAAAAATGTGATTGTAATTAGTTGAATGATTCTTTTTTTAATGTGATTGTAGTTAGTTTAATAGTTAAAAAAATGTGATTAACTGATTTTAATGTTATTTAATCTTTTTGTTTAGTATTTTAATTTTATTTTTAATTTTTTAATATGATTAAAGTTAGATAAATATAAACCCTCACAAAAAGAAAAATGTGATTATAATTTCTCCTTCTTAACTTTTTCTTTTGTTTACTGTTTTAATATTGTAATTAATCAAAAATTAGTTCAATGATTTTTTTTAATGTAAAATCTTTTTATTTACTATTTTAATTTTATTTTTGATTTTTTAATATGATTAAAGTTAGATAAATATAAACCCTCACAAAAAGAAAAATGTGATTATAATTAGTTGAATGATTCTTTTTTTTAATGTGATTGTAGTTAGTTTAAATAGTTAACAAAATGTCATTAACTAATTTTTAATGTTATTTAATCTTTTTATTACTATTTTAATTTTATTTTTAATTTTTTAATATGATTAAAGTTAGATAAATATAAACTCTCACAAAAAGAAAAATGTGATTCTAATTAGTTGAATGATTCTTTTTTTTACTGTGATTGTAGTTAGTTTAATAGTTAAAAAAAATGTGATTAACTAATTTTTATGTTATTTAATCTTTTTGTTTACTATTTTAATTTTATTTTTAATTTTTTAATATGATTAAAGTTAGATAAATATAAACCCTCACAAAAAGAAAAATGTGATTATAATTTCTCCTTCTTAACTTTTTCTTTTGTTTACTGTTTTAATATTGTAATTAATCAAAAATTAGTTCAATGATTTTTGTTTAATGTAAAATCTTTTTATTTACTATTTTAATTTATTTTTGATTTTTTTAATATGATTAAAGTTAGATAAATATAAACCCTCACAAAAAGAAAAAATGTGATCTATATCTATACTATATATTAAGCAAAAGGGGGTTTTTAACCCCAAGTCTTGTGAAGCTCCAATTTCCCAATCTAAATTTCCTGAGTTTTTTATTTTAAAAAAAAAAATCTTAGCATTTATTAACTTCTCCCAACTCCCAAGTCTTACCCTCATAATAACACTTTAATGCATTAAGAACAAGCATAAAAAAAATTCTTTGAAATCCAACACATATGAATTCCTTGAAAAGTCCCAACACATATGATTATTATCCCTCATAATGACACTTTAATACATTAAGAACAAGCATAAACAAAATTTCTTGAAAAATCCAACACATATGATTATATTATCAAAATATTAAACTTTAATATAATATAATAAAAAAAAGACATTTAATTCCTTGAAAAGTCCAACACATATGATTATTATTAAAATATTAAACTTTAATATAATATAAAAAAGGGAAAAAAAAAGACATTTAAAAAAAAATTTAAAAATCACAATTCACATATATAGATAATTACCAATCTCTCAATCTAAATTTCCTGATTTTTTGATTAAAAAAAAAAAATCTTAGCATTTATTAACTTCTCCCAACTCCCAAGTCTTATCCTCATAATAACACTTTAATGCATTAAGAACAAGCATAAAAAAAATTCTTTGAAATCCAACACATATGAATTCCTTGAAAAGTCCCAACACATATGATTATTATCCCTCATAATAACACTTTAATACATTAAGAACAAGCATAAACAAAATTTCTTGAAAAATCCAACACATATGATTATTATCAAAATATTAAACTTTAAAATAATATAATAAAAAAAAGACATTTAATTCCTTGAAAAGTCCAACACATATGATTATTATTAAAATATTAAATTTTAATATAATATAAAAAAGGGAAAAAAGAAGACATTTAAAAAAAAATTTAAAAATCACAATTCACATATATAGATAATTATAAACACAATTCGTGCGTAGCACGGGTGATATACTAGTAAAACAATAAATGAAATGTGTGTGTGAGAGAGAGAGAGAGAGAGGGGCTATGGCTCTTAATTTACACGCCACCACTTTTACTTCCCAAGAGACCCATGTAATCATGGTGTCAATGTAATTATTATAATCTTTGAACCAATCACCAAGTCAATTTTTTTTTATAAAAAAAATAAAAAAATCAGGAAATTAGGATTGGCATATTGGAGCTTCCACAGGCCTTGGGGGTTAAAACACCCTTTTGCTTAATATATAGTATAGATAAATATAAAAAAAATTCCTTGAAAAGTTCAACACATATGAATTCCTTGAAAAGTCCCAACACATATGATTATTATCTCTCATAACAACACTTTAATGCATTAAGAACAAGCATAAAAAAAATTTCTTGAAAAGTACAACACATATTATTATTATCAAAATATTAAACTTTAATATAATATAAAAAAACAAGACATTTAATTCATTGAAAAGTCCAACACATATGATTATTATCAAAATATTAAACTTTAATATAATATAAAAAAGAAAAAAAGAAAAAAAGACATTTAAAAATCACAATTCACATATATATCCCCTGATTAGCATTTATTACATTTTTTCAATCCATGTGTTTTTCCACATGCCTACATTTATTGATTTGGCCAAAATTATCTAATCAACATTTAAAATCCCTTCATATAGATAATTATAGATACAACCCGTGCATAGTTACTGCAGTACCCTTTTCAACTTCTCTCATACATTATGGTTAGTGATCAGATTGTTAAATTATTTTTATAAAAAATCTTTAAAAACATAATTTATATCTAAAATAAATATATCTATCTATACTATATATTAAGCAAAAGGGGGTTTTTAACCCCAAGCCTTGTGGGGACTCCAATCTCCCAATCTAAATTTCCTGATTTTTTAATTTAAAAAAAAAAAAAAAAACCTTAGCATTTATTAACTTCTCCCAACCCCCAAGTCTTACTCCCATAACAACACTTTAACGCATTGAGAACAAGTATAAAAAAAATTCTTTAAAATTCAACACATGAATTCCTTGAAAAGTCCCAATACATATGATTATTATCCATCATAACAACACTTTAATGTATCAATCTCCCAATCTAAATTTCCTGATTTTTTGATTTAAAAAAAAAAAAAAAACCTTAGCATTTATTAACTTCTCCCAACCCCCAAGTCTTACTCCCATAATAACACTTTAATGCATTGAGAACAAGCATTAAAAAAATTCTTTAAAATTCAACACATGAATTCCTTGAAAAGTCCCAACACATATGATTATTATCCCTCATAATAACACTTTAATGTATTAAGAACAAGCATAAAAAAAATTCTTGAAAAGTCCAATACATATGATTATTATCAAAATATTAAATTTTAATATAATATAATAAAAAAAAAGACATTTAATTCTTTGAAAACTCTAACACATATGATTATTATCAAAATATTAAACTTTAATATAATATAAAAAAGGAAAAAAAGAAGACATTTTAAAAAAAAAACATTTAAAAATTACAATTCACATATATAGATAATTGTAAACACAATTATCTAAGGAAAATGGGGTTTTTAACCTACAAGCCTTGTGGCAGCTCCAATATCCTAATCCTAATTTTCTAATTTTTTGATTTTAAAAAAAAAAAAACCTCAGTATTTGTTAATTTCTCCCAATCCCCATACCTTTTGGGAGATTTGGTCAAAATCCTATCATAATTAAACTTTAATGCATTAAAGACCAGCATAAACAAAATTCCTTCAAAATTTCAACATATCTATCTATATATATTATATTATCTATATCTATATCTATCTATACTATATATTAAGCAAAATGGGGTTTTTAACCCCAAGACCTGTGGGAGTTTCAATATCCCAATTTGAATTTTCTAAATTTTTTATTAAAAAAAAACTCAGCATTTATTAATTTGGTCAAAATTTCCTAATCAACATTTATTAACTTTTTTCAATCCACATGTTTTTCCACATACTTGCATTTATTGATTTAGTCAAAATTCCCTGATTAGCATTTAAAATCCTCTTATACAAATAATTATAGATACAATCTGTGTATAGTTACTGCAGTACCCTTTTCAACTTCTCTCATACATTATGGTTTAGTGATAAGATTGTTCAATTATTTTTATTATGGTTTAGTGATAAGATTGTTAAATTATTTTTATAAAAAATCTTAAAAAACATAATTTATATATTAAAAAAAAATCTAAAACAAATATAAATATCTATAATTATCTCATGCATAGCACGGGTGATAGGCTAGTACTATATATTAAGCAAAAGGGAGTTTCTAACCCCCAAGGCCTGTGGGAGCTCCAATATGCCAATCTTAATTTTCTAATTTTTTGTTTTTTAAAAAAAAAATTAACCTCAGCATTTATTAACTTGTCTCAACCCACCAGACTTTTTGACTTCTCTCATAATTATTGTAGTAC
Source organism: Camellia granthamiana (assembly GCA_036172215.1). Lineage (NCBI taxonomy): Eukaryota > Viridiplantae > Streptophyta > Magnoliopsida > Ericales > Theaceae > Camellia > Camellia granthamiana. Next base: position 149,532,650 of record CM069905.1, on the reverse strand, counting down.
CTTTTCCAAAATAAATAATTTGTATATTAAAAAAAATTTAAAACAAATATAAATATCTATATCTATATCTATCTATTTATTTATATCTATCTCTAATCCACAAGTTTTGTGGGAGTTCCAATATCTCAATCTAAATTTCTTGATTTTTTGATTAAAAAAAAAAAACCTTAGCATTTATTAATTTCTCACAACCCCCAAGCCTTATCCTTATCCTTATAATAACACTTTAATGTATTAAGAATAAGTATAAAAAAAAATCCTTGAAAAGTTCAACACATTTCTTTGAAAAGTCCCAACACTTATGATTATTATCTCTCATAATAACACTTTAATTATAGCGACCCCGGTCTTTTCCCATTTGATTATTGAATTTGGACTTAGGTTCCGTAGATTCTGTCATTGTATAATTGTTGTTGTTGTCCTTTAATTCCTTATTCTTAAGTTATAGGATGTGTTGGGCAGGTTTGTTTCAGGTTGGTTAGGTTTGGAAACCAAGTGTTGCTGTCCAGTTTTTGGGCTGGTCGCTTGAGCGAGGCTTTGGTCGCTCGAGCGAGAGTTGTGTTTGTGTCTGGTAGCTCGAGCCAGGGTTTCTTCGCTCGAGCGAGCGATTGCGTCTAGTATAGACTTGAAAGTTGTGTTTCCTCGCTCGAGCGAGCTTTCCTTCGCTCGAGCGAGCGAGGTGTATGTTTTCGAGTTCTTCGCTCGAGCGAGCTTTTCTTCGCTCGAGCGTGCTTCTGGGTTGCAGACCTGAAGCTTCGTATTGTTGGCTCGAGCGAGCTTTCCTTCGCTCGAGCGAGTATTTCTTGTGTCTGGTCGCTCGAGCAACCAAGTCTTCGCTCGAGCTAGCCTGTCCAGTTTAAATAGGCAGCAGCGGGATTTGATCAGTTTTTTTTATCTTCTTTTGTTCTAAACCCTAAGGTCCGACTTCTCTCTCTCCCTATTCACCTTTTCTCTTAGGTTTGATCTATTTAGGGTGGGTTTCTACCTTAGATCCTTTGTTAAAAAGATAGTGTGGGTCGAGAGCTTCAGTTTAATCTGAATCATTTTGGATTTGGAGCACTTTGGATTTTGGGTCGTCATCTCCATCTTCTCCATTTTTGGTTGATTTCTTCGAGGTAGGGATTTCCTACTCCAATGTATACGTTTTGTTCTAAGTTTTGGTATTTTAATATGTTGGGGGTATTTTGGTAATTTTAGGAAACCCTAGTTGTTTTAATGAATTAATTTGTATAATTAATTTAAGGAAAATTGGGGAATTTAGCTAAATTCATGAAATTGAGGAATTTATTGATTAATTGGTGTAGTTGGATGATTTAAATCACTCGCCTATTGAATTGTTTATTTATTTGTTTCCAGTATAGAAATAACTGTTTTGAACTATCGGTGGAGGATAGTTATGATTGTTGTAGACATTGCATGCGGATTAGAAATAACTGGAACTAATCATATTGGTCAAGTCATTGTTTTTGACTATTGAATTAATACAGAAAATACGTGTATTGATTGAGCATGCATTTGCATATTGTGTGGGAGGAGATAGGGGATGTACTCCACGGTTTAGGGGAAGATAGGGGATGGACCTCTAAACCGGATTTTGTTTGGGAGGAGATAGGGGATGGACTCCATTAGCATCACTTTTATGTGTGCTTATTAATATTGAAGTGTTTTTATATATTATTGATACAGCACTAAAATGTGTATCAATTTGGAAGCATGAAGTGTTTTGATATGAGCCTGAGTCTCATTTGTTTTGTTGATATTGGAAGTAATGTGAATAAGGCATATAGTTCACTGTTGTAAGTTTGGCCAGGTACTGAGCCATATTGATAATAATGGAAAGTAAAACGTGTCTTAGATATTAGTGTCATAAGACTGTATAAATCTATTGAATGCTATTGCTTTATTCAATGCTTATATTTGGTTTAGTATATTTCTACTGGGCTGTGGCTCACCCTTTATGGGAACATCATTTTCAGGTTCAGGTGATAAGCTACCTCCAAGAACTTAGCCTGGAAGGATTTAGATTTGAAGACCTATCTTTAATTATTCGTCTTTATTTGAGATTATATGTAAACATTCAAACCAAGGGCTTATCTGTATTTGAGATTAGAACTCATATTTTTGCGTCCAAGTGTTAGCTTGGAAAGATGTAAGCCCGTAGGGCATTTATTTTAATGTTACATGTAATGTCTTTATTTAGAATTACTCTGATGAATGAATTGTGGTTTATTTACTTCAGAAATGTATCCTATTACTGTGTATGTTATGGGTTAATTTTGAGGGCGTGACATTAATGCATTAAGAACAAGCATAAAAAAATTTTTCTTGAAAAGTGCAACACATATTATTATTATCAAAATATTAAACTTTAATATAATATAAAAAACAGGACATTTAATTCATTGAAAAGTCCAACACATATGATTATTATCAAAATATTAAACTTTAATATAATATAAAAAAAAAAAAGAGAAGACATTTAAAAATCACAATTCACATATATATCTCATGATTAGCATTTATTACATTTTTTCAATCAACGTGTTTTTCCACACGCCTACATTTATTGATTTGGCCAAAATTATCTAATCAACATTTAAAATCCCCTCATACAGATAAATATAGATACAACCCGTGCATAGTTACTGCAGTACCCTTTTCAACTTCTCTCATACACTATGGTTAGTGATAAGATTGTTAAATTATTTTTATAAAAAATCTTTAAAAACATAATTTATATCTAAAATAAATATAAATATTTATAATTATCCCGTGCATAGCACGGGTGATAGGCTAGTACTATATATTAAGCAAAATGGAGTTTTTAACCCACAAGTCTTGTGGGAGCTCCAATATCTCAATCCTAATTTTCTAATTTTTTGATTTAAAAAAAAAACTCAGCATTTATTAATTTCTTCAAATCCCTATGCCTTTTGGGAGATTTGGTCAAAACTCCCTCATAATTAAACTTTAATGCATTAAAGACCAGCATAAACAAATTCCTTGAAAATTTCAACACATCTATCTATCTATATCTATCTATCTATCTATACTATATATTAAGCAAAATGGGGTTTTTAACTTACAAGTCTTGTGAGAGTTCCAATATCCCAATCCTAATTTTCTAATTTTTTGATTTTAAAATTAAAAAAACTCAGCATTTATTAATTTCTCCCAATCCCCAAACCTTTTGGGAGATTTGGTCAAAACTCCCTCATAATTATTTAATCGTTTTATTTACTATTTTAATGGTTCTTCTTTACAATTATTTTTTTTTATTATGAAAAAAATATAATTGTAATTAGATACCATAAAAATATTTGTGATTTGTATAATTGAAGTTATCTCATTTTTTGATGTATTTGGTCTAGCCAAAAAAAAAAAAAAAAAATTATAATTTGTATTTGGTTTAGCAATTTCTTCTTTTGTGTACTATTTTAATGGTTCTTTTAATGGTTCTTTTGATTGAAGTTATCTCATTTTGTGATTTGTAAAAAAAATATTATAATTTGATTTTTTAATATGATTGAAGTTAGATAAATATAAATACTCACAAAGAGAAAAATATGATTGTAATTAGTTCAACAGTTTTTTTTTTTTTTTTTTAAATGTGATTGTAGTTAGTTCAATGATTCTTTTTTTTAATGAGATTGTATTGTAATTAGTTTAATGGTTTTTTTTTTCATTTGTGTTTTTTTTTATTATGAGAAAAATGTGATGTGATTATAGTTTGTTCAATGGTTCTATTTTTTAATGTGATTGTATTATTGTTAGCTCAATGGTTCTTTTTTTTTCATTTACTTTTTTTTATTATGAGAAAAATGTGATGTGATTGTAGTTTGTTCAATAGTTTTTTTTTTAATGTGATTTAATTGTTTTATTTACTGTTTTAATGGTTCTTCTTTACAATTATTTTTTTTGTTATGAAAAAAATATAATTGTAGTTCGATAGCATAAAAATATTTGTGATTTGTATGGTTGAAGTTATCTCCTTTTTTGATTTGTATTTGGTCTAACTAAAAAAAAATTATAATTTGATTTTTTAATATGATTGAAGTTAGATACATATAAATACTCACAAAGAGAAAAATGTGATTGTAGTTAGTTCAATGGTTCTTTTTTTTTAATGTGATTATAGTTAGTTCAATGGTTTTTTTTTTTTTTAATGTGATTGTATTGTAATTAGTTTAATGGTTTTTTTTTTTCATTTATTTTTTTTATTATGGGAAAAATGTGATATGATTATAGTTTGTTCAATGGTTCTTTTTTTTTAATGTGATTGTATTGTAGTTAGTTCAATGGTTCTTTTTTTTCATTTATTTTTTTTATTATGAGAAAAATGTGATGTGATTGTAGTTTGTTCAATGGTTTTTTTTTTTAATGTGATTTAATCGTTTTATTTACTGCTTTAATAGTTCTTCTTTATAATTATTTTTTTATTATGAAAAAAATATGATTGTAGTTAGATAGCATAAAAATATTTGTGATTTGTATGATTGAAGTTATCTTATTTTTTTATTTGTATTTGGTCTAGCCAAAAAAAAAATTATAATTTGATTTTTTAATATGATTGAAGTTAGATAAATATAAACACTCACAAAGAGAAAAATGTGATTGTAGTTAGTTCAACGGTTATTTTTTTTAAATGTAGATTGGCTAGAAGAATGTCTATACATTTCAGAAGGCTAAAAAAAAAAAATATATATGTAAGTATAACATTTTTACTTTATAACATTTTATAAATACATAATATATGTATTGTTCATTAATTATAATACTAAGTCTTCGTTTGGCAATGACTTTTTTAGTTGGCTTTTTGACTTTTTTAACTTTTTTAGCTTGGGATTTTTTTGTTCGTTTGGTATTCTTGATTGGCTTTTTTGGCTTTTTAGCTTTGGAATAGTGTATTTTTTTTTTTTTTTGTAACGCCCTCAAAATAATACATAAAACCCCACATTCTCGACAAGTATTGATATAAGAGAAGTAAACGTCTTTATATTCATCAGAGTGTTCACTATAAAAGTATTACATGTTGACAACAAAAATAAATACCCTATGGGCTTACAACTTTCCAAGCCAACACTTGATTACAAAAAGTGAGTGCTAACTCAAATATATATTAAGCCCTTGGCTTGAGTTTACATATAATACATCAACAGATAACAAAATAATTAAAAAAAGTCTTCAACTCCCAGAACCTTCCAAGCTATGATCTTGGAGGTGGCATATCACCTGGACCTGAAAATGATGTCCCATATAGGGTGAGCCAAAGCCCAGTAGAGATGTACTAAACCAAATATAAGAAATGACTAAAATAATAGCATGTGATAGATGGTCAACACTTATAACAATTTATATCACATTACAGTTCCATGACAATCATGTCCATGTTACATTTCACTTTCCTTTACTTATCAATTCCTTTCATAAACGTGACTCAGAACTTGGCCAGATAACTTAAAAGAGATTACATCTCAAATTAGCAATATTTCCAATTCAATTGGAATAACAACTCATGTTAAACATTTCTTACTTCATAATAGATACACATTTTAGTGCTGTATCGGTCTCAGCCAAAATCACTTCCATACTTCACAAATGATACACATTTTAGTGCTGTATCAATATCAAACAAAATCCGGTTTAGAGATCCATCCTCTATCTTTTCCTAAACCGTGGAGTACATCCCCTATTTCCTCCCATACAACACAATGTATATAAGCAATTATCATATACATGTTCACTCAATCAATACACAATTTCGATGTATTATACCAACCACCATATTCTATGGCATACTCAATTGATTAGTTTTAGTTCGCCTAATCATCATGCATCGTCTACAACAATCAAGACTATCCTCCACCGATAGCCCAAAGCAGTTATTTCTAAACAAAAATTAAATGCACCAAAAGGATATGTTATCAACATTTTGACTAGGTGAGCGATAAATTAATCCAACTACACCCTTTTAATCCCATAATTCCCCAATTCCAATATTCTCAATTCAATTCCCATATCTCAAAATTAATTTTACCAAACTAATTAGGGCATTTTCCCATAATTCACATTACAACCCTAAGGTTCCATTTTCAACAATAATCCAACATTAATCCCTTTTCTCAAAGTATTACATACATATGGGTTTATATATATAAAAACCCCCTTCTTTTGTAAATCACACAAAGACCCCAAACTTTTCCAATATTACCCAACAACCCCAACATATCAAAATGTCAAAATTTAAAGACAAAACTCATAAGATGGAGTAGGGTATCCCTACCTCGAAGTTAGAGCTCAAACGGAGAAGATGGTGAAAATCCAAAGTGCTCCAAACTCACAAATTTTCAGATTAAAACGAAACCATCAACACCCACTATCTTTCTTGCAAAGAGAGTAGGCTAGAAACTCAATGGAAGTAGATCAATCCCTAGAGAGAAGGTGTTTAGAGAGAGAGCTCGGATCTAGGGTTTTGAAACAAAAAGAGATGAAAAAGTGAAGTGTTTATCTGTTGCTGTCTGTTGATATAACACAGGCTCGCTCGAGCGACCAGACACAAAGAATCCTCACTCGAGCGAAGAAAGTCTCGCTTAAGCCAACAATACGAAGTTTCAGGTCTGCAATCCAGAAGCACGCTTGAGCGACAGAATGCTCGCTCGAGCAAAGAACCTCAAAACATACACCTCGCTCGCTTGAGCGAAGGAAGTCTCGCTCGAGCGAAGAACTGCACCCTTCAGGCCCAGAACCAGACGCAGACGCAAGCTCGAGCAAAGGAAGTCTTGCTCGAGCCAGAAACAAAACTCAACTCTTACTCGAGCGAACAAACCCTGGCTCGAGCGAAGGATCCAAAACAAAGAGCTCACTCGAGTGACAAAAGTCTCGCTCAAGCGAAGGATCAAAATTCTGGGCAGCAACCATTTGCTCCCATTCACTCCCAACCTATAACAAACCTGCCCACAACATCCTATAACTTAAATACAAAATATAGAAGGACGGAAACAAGGTATATACAACAACCCAAATCCACAGAACCAAGTCCGGATTACACTAATCAATGGGGGAAAAACCAGGATCGCTATATTTTTTTTTTTTGTCATTTTGTGATTTTTGGCTTTCTATGATTTTTTGAATTTTTTTTTTCTTGTCTTTTTGTGATTATTTAGCCAAATATGATAACCAAACATCACCTAACTATCATGTTGACAATGTAGGAATGCTGATGGAATGCTCACAATAATTTAGATTTTAGTTATTTTTTTGTTTTACTTTTTCAGTGAATTTTCGAACAAATGTAATAAATTCTTATTTTTATTACTTTAATTATGCAATGTCAGCATTTTCTTTTAAAATTACATATATTTTATGCTAACAATTTATTAATATGTTTGACATAATATAAATAGTTTTTTTTTTTTTTAAATTTAATCCCGTGCATAGCACGGGTGATATGCTAGTCTATACTATATATTAAGCAAAAGGGGGTTTTTAACCCCAAGCCTTGTGGGAGCTCCAATCTCCCAATCTAAATTTCTTGATTTTTTTATTAAAAAAAAAAATCTTAGCATTTATTAACATCTTCCAACTCCCAACTCTTACCCTCATAATAACACTTTAATGCATTAAGAACAAGTATAAAAAAAATTCTTTGAAATCCAACACATATGAATTCTTTGAAAAGTCCCAACACATATGATTATTATCCCTCATAATAACACTTTAATGCATTAAGAACAAACATAAAAAAAATTTCTTGAAAAGTCCAACGCATGTGATTATTATCAAAAAATTAAACTTTAATATAATATAATAAAAAAGGAGACATTTAATTCCTTGAAAAGTCCAACACATATGATTATTATCAAAATATTAAACTTTAATATAATATAAAAAAGGAAAAAAAGAAGACATTTTTTTTTTAAAAAAAATATTTAAAAATCACAATTCACATATATAGATAGTTGTAAATATATTAAGAAAAATGGGGTTTCTAAATCCCAAGCCTTGTGGGAGCTCCAATCTCTCAATCTTAATTTTCTAAATTTTTGTTTTAAAAAAAAAAAAACTCAGCATTTATTGATTTGGTCAAAATCCCCTGATCAGCATTTATTAACTTTTTCCAATCCACATGCTTGCATTTATTGATTTGGTCAAAATCCCTGATTAGCATTTAAAATCTCCTCATACAAATAATTATAAATACAACCCGTGCATAGTTATTGCAGTAGCCTTTTTAATTTCTCCTGTACACTATGGATACTGATAAGATTGTTAAATTATTTTTATAAAAAATCTTAAAAAACATAGTTTATATATTAAAAAAATTAAAACAAATATAAATATTTATAATTATTCCGTGCATAGCACGGGTGATAGGTTAGTTGTAAATAATAAAAAAGAAAAAAGAGGCAAAACTTGGATTAGTTCTAATTGTGTATCAGGCTCGCAATCAAATATGTCTCCACTCAAAATAATTTAAAAAATCTGAATGGGCTGCCCATTCATTTCCCATCATCTGAAAAATAAGATATATAAATATTTTTTTTCAATAATGTAGAGGCACTGTATAGTTCCTAACAGTCAAACAAAGACTTAGATCGCTCATCTAGCAACCTTGCTATTCTGCATTAATATCTGTATAACTTTAATATCTTTCAGCTAACTCTCTTTGCAGGGAGCAGAGAGGGAGAGGGGTAGGAGGGCCTGGTCTTCCAAAATTTTGCTAAATAAACCTCTCTTTTATGTGAGTTTGGTCTTTCAATTTATTTATTTTTTTTACCCTATGTAATGTCCCCACTAAACGCAGGGTTCGTTTGGAAAGTGGGTTGAATTTTTGACTTTTTGATTTTTTTGGCTATTTTTTGGGGCTAAAAAATCTGGTTTGGGAAGGACTTTTGACTTTTTTGACTTTTTGTGAGAGAAAGAATGTAATGATTATGAATTGGATGTGATGTTTTGTCTTATTGGTTAAAAAGCTTATTTTATTTTTTGTGGCTAAAATAGCCAAAAAAAACTTGGCTTTTGGCTTCCCAAAAAAGCTTGGCTTTCAGGCCCCGTTTGTTTTGGGGTGTAATAGATGGGAGGGGATTGGAATGGAGGTGCAGTTATTTAGTGTTGTGTTTGTTTGTAGAGTTAGAGAAGGGATTAGGATGGAGGAAGGGATATAGATGGAGGTTGGAAGAAGGATTGGGATGGAGGAGGTGGAGGTGGAGGTGGAGGTGGAGGTAGTATTAGAAAAATAGTGAGGAGATTAGAAATTTTTATATTTTTTATATATTGGGAATTTTTTTTAAATATTAATGTTTAATTTTTTATATTTTTTTATTTGTTTTATTATTTTATATAAAAATAATTTAACAATTCCTATACTAACAACTATCATCAAAACAAACACAATTTTACTTAATCCCCTCACTATTAATCCTCTCACTATAAATTTCATCCATTCTACCTTTGAAAACAAACGGGACCTCAATTTTGTATAACGAACATCATTCAAAATCCCTTTGAAAATTTCAAAATTTCCAATTTTGTATAATGATCGTCATTCAAAATCCCTCATGTGATAACTTTTGAAAAATGTAATCTGGGAATATAATTTGTTCCACTAGTGTTAAATCATATTAAAAAAAAAAATTAAAAATGCTTAAATTCTGACAGGAAAAAGAATTTCTTATATGAATTTCTTTAATTTTTTTAATGAATCTTGTTAAAAAGTACTCTTAAAAGGAATGTTATGTTTTTTTTTAAATTAATTTATTTATCTATATAGCATTCACATTATCTCATCATGATGACCTCATGTTAGCCCGAGTCAAAAACATTTTGAGAGACACACAAAATTTCAATTGGAATAATGTAAAAATAATCATATTTGTATCAAGATATAAGTAAAATTGTGTGCAATTTGTGATATGAAACACAATTTCATTTGTTTTGATTTTCACCTCTATAAAAATAAATTTTTTTGGCTTATAATCATTTAATTGTAATTTCTCAAAAAAAAAAACAAAATGCAAACGAAGCAGAGAGACACAATAATCTCACTACATAAATTTTATGAATATTTCCATAATGTAACTACATATATATCCACTTTTCTTATGTTGAACCTAGGCTAAATTACCAATAAGTCTTGATAATTGGATTTAATTTCTATCAAGTCTAATTGAAAATAACTTCTAATATAATCGTCGCTAAAAATAATAAATTGTGACGATTTTTTGCATGTCACTAAAAATTAATAATTAATGATTTTTTATGTTACACTCTTTATAAATTGTCACTAAAACTTACAATTAGTGACGCTTTCTATGGCGAATTTTTTAAACTGTCGCTGAAAATTGAAAAGCAGTGACTTTTTTATGATAATTTTTTTAAACTGTTGCTAAAACTTATAATTAGTGACGTATTTTATAATAATTTTTAAAATATAGTTGAAAATTAACAATTAATAATTTTTTTAAATAATATTTAATGAAAAATCTCATTAATTTTGATAAAATTTATTGAATAATAAAGATGTATACATAAGTTCCTTTAAATTTCAAGTTTGCGCCGCCTTGATTGACCTTTCAAAACCATCACTTTTGTTTTGTTTTGTTTTTTTTTTTTTAATTGGATAAAACCAAAGAAAGGATTACAAATTTACAGACAATCGGAAAGGACCACATACAGCAAAGCTGGGGAAATGTCATCCATCCATCCATCCATCCAAACTGTTGACCCATTGGAATTAATCTCCATCCGAGCTAAACAATGTGCGGCTTTATTACCTAACCGAGAGGAGTATGGGAAATTCGAAAACGTCGAAATCCACGGCACTTCGCGATAGCTTCTTGGAGCAAGTGACCAAATGGATACAACAAGACCCCTCCCTCCTGGAGAGCTTTGATCGTGGATACTGAATCAACCGCAAACTGTGCTGCTCGTAATGCATCATGTGCTTCACCGCAATCAGCCACCCCCCAGCAATGAATTTCTCGACAGCGACTTTTTAGTTAAAATAGTTAAAAAGTCAAATATAATTATCATATCACTTTTTTTACTTTTTTACGTGTGTTTTCGTTATAAAAATTAGTAAAATAGCCAATTTCGAAACAAGCTCAATGTTTTATCTATACCCAAAAAATGGTACCTATGAAATCAACTTCATAATCTTTTTTTATAAAATTTTACTACATAAATCATGAAGTCATAACTTGTTTAACCACAAAATATCATAACATTATCGCCCCTAATTTTAGAATGCACACTATGAACTTTATCACAAAATAACATAATATATCAAAAATATTCATAGCGTTCATTATAAAAATTATAATTTGTATATTTTTAAAGGTACACACAGTAAACTTTCCCCACAAATAGCTAAAAAATGTTGTAAATTCTTCGCATTGTGTTAACAAATTTAGGCCAAGTTTGGCATCCTCCAAAAAATTCAAAAAGTCAAAAAGTCACTATCCTATTTAAGTCACATCATCTTATTTAAGTCACATCACCTCTCTAACACATCATCTTGTTTTTTGCTGTTCAAAAAAAACATCACCTCTCTAACACATCACTTCAAACCCAACCCAAATCCAACCCATATTTCATAAAAAGTCAAAAAGTGTACTTATTTAATTTTTCCAAACTTGGCCTTACTCTCATTGTCACTACCACTCAAATATTTTGTATATAAAAAAATAATAAATAAAATTGCAAAATAGCTTTCATTGAGGAGTTGGGATTCTACCGTGGCCATTTCATATTTTTTAAGTTTATTTCATTTAAATATTATATGTTATCGATTTTTTTTTTTTTTTTTCGGCCATTTCATAGCACCTCTATATATTTATAATTGATTCCCTTATTTTGAAATAACTATTAAATAATTAATGAAAACAAATATTATCTAATCTGATAATATTAAAAAAAATGATAGTTATTAACTCCAGTGAGTTAGCCTAAAATTTGGACTTTATTGCTAGGCCAATGTCTCACCTACAATTCTCTTGGGCCCCGTTTGTTTTGGGAGATAAAATGGAGGGGATTGATAGTGAGGGGATTAATAGTGAGGGGATTGTTAGTGAGGGTCCTTTGTTTTCAGAGATAGAATGGAGGGGATTGATAGTGAGGGGATTAATAGTGAGGGGATTGTTAGTGAGTGGATTAATAGTGAGGGGATTGATAGTGAGGGGATTAATAGTGAGGAATTGTTAAATTATTTTTATATAAAATAATAAAACAAATATAAAAATATAAAAATTAAACATTAATATTTAAAAAAAAATCCCAATATAAAAAAAATAAAAAAATTTCTAATCCCCTCACTATTTTTCTAATACCATCTCTACCTCCTCACTATGAATCCCCTCCCCAAGGGTATTAGTAATACCAAGGTATTAGTAGTACCCTCCCTATCTCTCAAAACAAACACGGTATTAGTTAGTCCCAAGGTATTAGTAGTCCCAAGGCTATCTCTCAAAACAAACACCCCATATACTAGTCCCAAGGTATTAGCAATCCCAATACCCTCCCTATAACCCAAAACAAACGGGGCCTTGGAGTCTCACCTACAAGTCTTGCATTAATATCAAAGGGACCATCCCTATCTGTTTCCAGCAAAGCATTAAAAAAGGACTGCTGTTAGAAATTTATGTTCCATTATCTATCTATAAATAGAAGTTGTGAAATTATTGGATAATTTCAAAGCACTATGTACGTTATTACATACATAATATATCTTCATTAAAATGAAAATTTGTAACACGTAAATCATCTTTTATCTCTTAATCTATTAACAAATTTGAGTATGTTATTTATTAAAAAAAATATATTACATAAACAGCACGTAGACAATACTAGTGCTTCACAAATATTGAATAATTATTAGTACAAGTTGCATTAATTTCAAAGCAAGTGCATTTTGTGGGTCTTAGCATCAAGACTCTCTATAAAAAAAAACCCATAATCATCAAAAGGGACTACACAAGCTCTTTGAACTTCTGAGCTCTCTCCAACCCTATCTAAATTTAAAAATCTCTCTCTCTCTCTCTCTCTCTGAGATAGACATATGGAACCACCACCGACACCAAAGTCACCCCTTCAGCCGCCTACTTATGGAAATCTAATCACAGTTCTGAGTATTGATGGAGGTGGAATAAGGGGGATTATCCCAGGAACAATTCTTGATTTTCTTGAGTCAGAGCTTCAGGTAGATTCAATATTGTTGTTATTTTGCAGTCCGTAACTTGTTATCATGCCATGTTCATTATATATTCATTTTTGCAAGCAAATGGTGCTAGAACAATTATAGAATTATCCATCTTGTGATTCAGATTTATTTTATACATAAATTGTATTCAACACAAATTTCATTTTCACTACACAATCACTTGTCGAGAAATTCTTAATTTGACAATCTCACATCGAAAAATGCAAACAAACTGTAAAAGCCTTCACTTCTTATAAATTCTCATGCCATCACTTGCCTCATACCGAGCCGCTTCACTTTTCGCGCTGAGCTAGTGAAACAGCTAATTATAAACCCTTATTTACTGTCCGGAGTGATTGCATGGCAGCAAGTTATTGGGTTAAGCGCAAAATTTGTTTACAGGATTCCATTTAGGAATGAATTTGAAAAGAGAGAGAAAAGGTGTATGAAATCATATGAGCACGGCACTTGTATAATTCTGTTAATCAAGTTTGCTCTCTTCCAAATATCGTTGTATGGCCTGTGAACTAGCCGACGGATGTGTGTCGAAAACTCCTCTGATACCTAAGTAAGCAAATAGGATCAATAAAGAGGAAAAGCTCTATAAATTCAAGAGCTAAGATTGCAATACCTGATATTAAGGTAACTCTGAGCTTTTATGAGTGTACCACGACAGAGTCCTAGTAGGATTCTATATGAAATTTGTTTACACTGTGTTTGATTGATAAATTTAGCAATAGATTTGAAAAATAAAAGGGATAAAGGGGTGTAAAATTAAGTGAAATGTAAATTTTTTTCATTTTCCTTTCTAGATCTCTTTTCAAATCTCACAACCAATTACGAATTTAATCAATTCAGTATTAAATCAGTGAATTCGCAACAATATATTTATTGGCAATCCGAAGTGGCTTAATACACTATTTTTTTTTTTGTTTATTGATTTCAAGATTTTATTTTGTGCAAGTTAATTTTCTATTCAAGTGTTTCAGTATCTAAATCCCCAATTGTATGTACCTGTAATAATTATTGTGTTAATGTACATAAAAGAGGAAAAAGATGGTGAAATTTATTGTGATAAATATTATTTTTCTTTTTTAAGATGGTAGTGGTAGTTATAATCTTTCATGTGCTAATAACTCCAAAATGGTTTGGTCATGATGCAGAAGCTGGATGGTGAAGATGTAAGGATTGTGGACTATTTTGATGTGATTGCAGGAACAAGCACTGGCGGTCTTGTGACAGCTATGTTAACTGCTCCAAACGAAAATAATCGCCCGCTGTTTGCAGCTAAAGATATTATAGACTTTTACCTTGATAATTGTCCCAAAATATTCCCACAAGAGAGGTAATAATTACAAACAATTAAGAATTTTTGTATAAAATTTCATACAAAATATTATATATAGCAGTTTTTATCCTTTTATATCAAACTAAAACACATACCAATATTAGTTATAAAAATTATTTTTGTCGATTCTTTTCTTTTTCCATTCAATTATGATGATACTATGTAGTGGGAGTATTAACATGTTAAAACTTTAAAACAAACAGCTCTCTATTTCCTCAAGCCACAAAGGTAATCAAAGCCTTATCAGGACCAAAATATGATGGGAAGTATCTCCATGACGTAGTTAAGGAAAAGCTTGGGGAGATAAAACTACATCAGACATTGACTAATATTGCAATTCCAACTTTCGACATTAAGACACTCCAACCAACCATTTTTTCCACCTATGAGGTATATCATCAATTGTTTATAGCTATGAGAATTTTGATACTGAAATTCAAAGTGATTGCTTGAATTGAACATAGTGCTGATTATTGGCCAAGAATTCTCTATCATTAATTTTAGGATAAATTACACTGTTAGTCTCTATGCTTTGGTTCTTATGTTATTTTGATTTTTCTAATTTCAATTTTGACCCTAAGCTTTTAATTTTATCTCAAATTGGTCCAATTGCTAGTATTTTTTTTTATTGCAAATGCACACATGAGCTGCACGTCATATTTTTAGAAACAAAATTATAAACTTGATCAATTTAGTGATTTAATTTCAACCAATTCAAAAAAAAATTTCTGTTAAACTCTAACGACATTATCAATTGGACCAAATTGAAGCAAAATTTAAAAT
Source organism: Camellia granthamiana (assembly GCA_036172215.1). Lineage (NCBI taxonomy): Eukaryota > Viridiplantae > Streptophyta > Magnoliopsida > Ericales > Theaceae > Camellia > Camellia granthamiana. The sequence goes on along the minus strand of CM069905.1, from coordinate 149,517,324 downwards.
TAAGAGTCAAAATTGAGCCTATTAAAATTGTAAGAACTAAAATGACACAAGCGACGAACTATAAGAATTATTGGTGTAATTTGTCTTTAATTTTTTCTATTCTTTATCTCAAAATTATGTGAGAATCTAGATGTATATATCAGAATTTCGAGTCAACAATTATGCATTTTTGAGATGTGAAATATGAGAATTTAAGATAAGAGAAGACATAGAAAGTTGAGACTGAGAATCCCGTCCTAATTTCTTATCATAAAATTTATAATTCCTGGTTTAGGTGAACTATAAGCCAACCTTGGACGCCTTACTCTCAGATATATGCATTGCAACCTCGGCAGCGCCAACTTATCTTCCCGCCCATTCTTTCGAAACCAAAGACCCCACTGGAACTGTGAGAGAATTTGACCTAATTGATGGCGGCGTAGCAGCAAATAATCCGGTATTTATCAAATTTGATTAATAATAACTTTCAACTCTTATCTATTTATTTTTTCTGAGCATTTCCACTTATGTAAGTAATTTTATGTTTCAGACTTTGATTGCTATAGGAGAGGTAACGAAGCAAATCATGAGGAAAAGTGCAGACTATTTTGCTATAAAACAAATGGACTATGGTCGGCTTCTAGTAATATCATTAGGGACTGGGACACAAAAACCTGGGGAGAAATACAGTGCAATTGGAGCAGCTAAATGGGGTTTGATGGGATGGTTAACAAATGGTGGTTCTACCCCTTTAATAGATGTGTTTACTCAAGCCAGTTCTGATATGGTCGACTTCCACCTTAGTGTGGTTTTTCAAGCCCTCCACTCAGAAAAAAATTATCTACGAATTCAGGTAAAAAGGGGAAAAATCGATAATAAAACAAAAAAAACTTTTTGGTGTATTACCACAAATATATTTGAACAACAATGCTATATACCACTAAAAGTGATATTTTAAAACACCACTAATGAGTTGACACCCACCAAAAAATAAAAAAAAAGCACAGCAACATTGTGACAATGGGCTCCACCCACTGCCACATTTGTCACGTCAGTGATACCATGATGGCACTACACAATTTTTCACTCATCAACAAAGATTAGAAAATGAAAAATGATTTATATCACATGATGATTTTTACTGATTTTATCATCATTCTACATATTGACAAGCAACATGTGTATATATATCTAGATAATAGTAAGACCCATCATTATATTTAAATCTAAAAAGTAAAGTGTCAATATTTTGAAATTATTTGAACTTAATTGGTATGATATGAGTCATACTCAAAATGATTATCATCTACACGTTTCAATTTCTTCATATTCTTTTGAGTATAGAATTTTTTTTTTCTTTTTTTTTTTTAAATATGATAAATCGTATATGTATATTATTTGTTATGTGAATCCATATAAAATGAAAAAATCTAATGAAATTGGTTAGTGAGATACAATAATAGTTCTAAAAAGTTGTTCTTCTCAACCATGCTCATTGACATGGACACAACGGAGTCGAAATGCAGGATGACACATTAACTGGGGATGTATCTTCTGTTGATATAGCGACAGAGAAAAATTTAGAAGATCTTGTTAAAGTTGGTGAAAGATTACTGAAAAAGCCAGTTTCCAGAGTAAATTTGGAGACTGGTCTTGTAGAGCCTTCTGATAAAGAGACTAATGAAGATGCTCTCCGAAGGTATATATACCTCAACATTGAATTTACTCTACATAGTTTATCACATAATTTTGCACAATTATGTTAATAATAACTATTTATTATCTTCAGGTTCGCAAAACTGTTGTCCCAAGAGAAGCGACTCCGTGATATCAGATCACCGCATGGACACCCTACAAATCCCCGAAGGATTTGAAATTAAGATTGTAATTACAATATATTATTTCTATCTGTCTCAAAATATCTATAATAATAAATTATGTAAAAATCTTAAGGTATGGGAATCTAGATATTTATTCAGTGGTTGTAAAAATTTTGAGGCAAAAAAACAAAAGCATTTATTATCAAGGTAGTATTTGATTTATCGGAATAAATATGGAATGGAATGGTTATGTTATTCTTAGTCTCCACATTAATTCTTACATTTGGTTCTCCTTTTCACTTTTGAATGGATTGTTTGTCATTAGTTTTAATTTAATTTCTTAACAGATTAGACTAAACACACACAATATAAAAAAAATTAAACAACAAAATTAATATAATTTAAATTAAAAAAACTAAATTAACACAAAATGCACGTTATAAAAACAGCAATGCTAGGTATCATAAAAAACTTTTCATAAAAATAATCATGAAAGTTTTGTGACCCTTGGATTACACTTAGAATAAAGCACCACACACTAATCAAGGTAATTCAAGGATCATAAATCTTTCATGATTATTTTCATGAAAAAAATTTTATGATCCCTAACTTTTCTCTTATAAAAACCGTGGTTACAATCTACCCATATATTATTATTCTATTATTTGTTAACATGCATGTTGTTTGATGTTGGAAGCCGGGGTTAATTAACTTACAAAGCCATCCATCTTTTAGACTTCCAAGCTATCTTACAAATTGGTGCATATATAAAATTGAAAGAAAAAGATTAAAAAATAAATAAGAAAAAAAAAAAAAAGAAGCAAACTTTGGAGTAGCTAAAATGGTGTTACTCATAATTTATCAAGTTTGTCATCCTCTGACTCGAACAAAAATCTATACGGCTGCTGCCAATTCATACCCCAACATTTAGATATGAATTATATATATAATAAGAATCTGGAATCCCTATAGTTCCTAACAGTCAAACCAGACTTCGATTATTCATCTTACCTACTTCATCTCTGCATAACTAGCTGTTTTGATATTTGTCATTTTATACAAAAATATATATGTGAGTTAAAAAAAATAAAACACATTTCATATAAAAGAATTATGTCATGTTCTAAGACTGGTGACCATTTTTTCAACCTCTTCAACTTTAGCATAAAAGATGCATGAATTTCAAAGCATATGAATTGAATATGAGTGATTGTTATCAGAATGCTTTTTTGCGTCATATCCAGAGTACCTAAGATAAGGAGGCTTGTCTTCCGTTCACAAAGTAGACTAGATGGTGCTATTAACTCTGTGAAGTCTATCATAAATCTTATTTTCATAATTCGAATAATTCAATATGTATAACTCGTCGAGTACTTCATCTTTAAACAAATCACGTTGATCAGATATTGATAACTTTTTAATTAGATCATATTTTATCAATGGTAAATATGATTTTAAAAGGGTCCAGCTTGTCTCATGTTGAGATCAAGACTGGACCCGTCCAGTTCTACCTATGGGTCCATTTTTGGGTCCCGTTAAATAATCTGAACCGTTCAATATGTAAAAATCGTCGAGTATTATACAGACGTGCTAGCTTTACTCTGTGTCAAGCACCTTTGTTGGTATCAGAGCCAAGTTTATTGTTGTTTATATTATGTTATATTATTTTTAAATTATACATATATGGTCCCAATACAAAAACATGAGTACTGCACCTACAGAAGAAATAACACCTACAGTAGCCAATACAATAGCTAATACAGTATCCAACACCATAGATTCTACATCAGAAGCCAGAGAATTAGTTGCATACCAGGATGTTAAGGAAACCCTTGGTAGATGGACTATCCCTAGAGTCAAACCAGACACCATCTATAAGATAGGAACCTTTGACTTTTCCAGTAGAAAAATAATCAAAACCTTTAAGCATGCAGCCTCAATACAGAATGATGATGAGATTATGTATCTCTTACACATACAGGACTTATATCCCTTTTTACAAAAATATAAGTATGTCCACATAGGACTTGTACAGATAGCCTTCAAGCCTTTGACCCTTCTTGGTCAAAATACCAGTATTCAGTGCACCCTTAGGGATGAAAGATGTCTCGATTGGCGAGCATCTCTCATGGGAGCTGTTGAAACCAGTCTCTCTCATGGTCCAGTATATTTTAATATTTATCCAAATTTAAGTATAGCACTCTCCGACCAGAATTTGTCAAAAGTCTTAGAACTTAGAGTGTTATCTCATGGATATAAGTATCTTCCAGGATCACCACCCTTTGAGGTAATTTTCAGAATTTATTTAAAGGTTTTAACAACTTTAAATCCTTATATCAGGAAACAGAGTGAACAAGGACACACAGTCCTAATTGACACAAACCTTTTCAGTAGTCAAGTTATTGTGCCAAAAATGATCCCTTGGCAACAAATAACTTTTCCAGAACGATGACAAATTAATAATGCTGTTCCAGCCAGACCAATTGTCCAACAATCATTGGATGATGTTATCTAGACACAAGGTGGTAATGTTTACCTTACTTTTAAACGGCCATAAAGGCAATCATCCAGAAGCATGTCTACTACTAGTTTTAGAACTGCTCAACCATATAGAGTAGATCTACCTGAGTCTTCCAGACAATCTACTTCAGAACCTTTAGAATCTGTTCTTCAAGGTATGCCACTACTAAAAACAGGGCCTTTTGAGTCGGCAGAGTGCCGTCGCAAATAGCACATTTGCCGACGCAAAAACGTTTTTGCGACGGCGTTTCGACGGCAACTCAAGGGTCGAAAATGGTGGGGTCGCAAATGTTTTTGAGTCGGCAATCTGCCGACGCAAAAAGTTTTAATTTTTTGAGACGGCAGATTGCCGACTCAAAAAGTGATTCAATATTTTAAGAAATTTAACCCATAATTTTCTTATTGAGGCGCCTCCGAAGTTTCGAACCCACGCCATTTGCAAGCTTTGATCGGACCCAAAGTCACCGCACTAAATCCACTTCACCACTCTACCTCTTTCAGATATTAATTGAGATATTTATTATTTATAGTATATACACTCAATATTAATATAAAAGTATATCTATAAATATATATACATATAATTATAATTTCATTATTATGATATTCGAAAAAATTATCTTGATATACAAATAAATAAAGCAGAATGTGCTTAATTACATGTATCGCACAAATTAAATTTATTTTTTTTATTTTTATTTTTATTTTTTATCGATCTGATTGATGTCTTAATATTAATTTATATTTAATTTTTTATTTAACATTAAATTATTTATTATCAAAATATTCATATTTAATTTAAATTTTTTATGCCTATATACACTATTTATGAATAATTAAAAATAATAATATTAAAGAAATACTAATACTCTACATAATTAATTTATGTATTTTCTTCTTAATCCAATCACAACATATTTATATTTAATCTTTTAAATAAATTTTGTATAATTCTATTTCTACATATTTTTATTATCCAAATAAAAATAAAATAAAATAATTAGAATCACTTTTAGTTTTATATTACTAATTCTCATTTAATTTAACTATTATTTTTAATATCGAAATGAGTATTAAATATAATATATTTATTAAATATAATCAAGTAAATATATATATCTTGGTTATAAAATATTTTTTTTTGCTACGGCACCTGTTGCCGACACAAAAAGATATAATTTTTTGCGTCGGCACAAATTTGCCGACGCAAAAGGTATATGCCGACGCAAAAAGTCTATCTTTTGAGTCGGTAAATTCAACCGACTCAAATAATGCTATCAAATATTAATTTTTTGTGTCGGCCAACGGTGCCGACTCTAAAGGTTTTGTATTTGCGTCGGTAACTCTGTGCCATCTCAAAAAGACTACCTTTTGTGACGGTAAAAATTTGCCGACTCAAAAAAACCGACTCAAAAGGCCCTGTTTTTAGTAGTGTGCCTTTCAGACCCCCAAGTAACCCTGATCAAACTGATCCAGTAGTTCAGGGAATTCAATTTTCAGAAAACCAAATACTAGGGTTGGGGCGTAGGGTTATCCGACCCGCCCAAACCGCCCTACCCGATCCGAACCGCACGCGTGTGGGCGGTTTCGCAAACACATTAGGGTAGGGTGTGGTTTGGATTTTATATAAATTTCAGGTTGCGGGTTTGAACCACACCCACCTAACCTGCGCCGCATTAAATTATTATTATTTTTTTCCCTCTTTCAAATCTAACCGTCCATCTCCATCTCACTCACCTCATCTATAACAAACAAAACAAAAAACCCTAATCATCTCCCTCACTCTCTCAGTCTCATCTCAACTCAGCAGCACTGTCTCTCTCTCTCACTCTCTCACCGATCACTCTCTCGTTGTTCATCTCATCGCACTGATCATCGCACCGTTGATCTACTCATAGGTAAACTCTCTCTCTCTCTCTCTTAATCTTTGTCTCTCTCTCTCGCCCCGATCGTTGATTTTTTTTTACAACATATATATATATCAGATATCTCTCTAATCTGATCTGTCTCCCTCACTCTCTCATCTCATCAATCTCACTCTCTGGTTTTGCATCTCTGCTGCACCGATCGACTCACATAGGTAAGTCTCTCTCTCTTTTTCTCTCTCTCTCTTTCTCTCTCTCTCTCTCTCATCTCTACACCGATCGAATCTGTGTTCTCTCTCTCCCTAATCTCTCATCTCTGCACCGATCGAATCTGTGTTTCTTTGGAAATAAATCTGATTTTTTTTTTGCCTCCATATTTGTTTTGTTTTGGTCTCTGTGTTTGGAATCTTATCTTCTTGTTTTGGAATCTGCACCGATCGAATCTGTGTTTTGGCCTCTGTGTTTGTTTTGTTTGATCTTAGTTGTGTTGAATCTGTAATGTATTGATCTTAGTTGTGTTTGTTTTGGCTTCTATTTGGAATGTAAATCTGAATCTATTAATCACCTGTACAGATTGAATCCTTATGATTTATGAATGGTAAGTCTTGATAGAATGGTAAGTTATTGAGACAGATTCAATCTTGATAAGGTGATAAGTCATTGAGACAGATTCAATCCAAATTGTGGATAGATTCAATCCAAATTGTAGATTCAATATGTTATTAAGTCAATCTGTTTACATTCAATCTGTTTACATTGAATCTGTATGTTATTTAATTCTGAATTCTGAATCTGTATGTTGAATCTGTTTACATTGAATCTGTAGAATCTGTTTACATTGAATCTGTCTGTTTACATTCAAACTGATTGATTCTGTCTATATAATTTTGGTACATCTGAATCTGTCTGTATAATTTTGGAATTCAATCTGTTATTAAAATTGAATTGAATCTGTGTCTGTAAAATTGATTCTGTGACTGTATTTTTGTAATCCAGTTTAAATGGAGGATAGTATTCAATCTCCCACAATCAATCTTGTACCTCCGGAATTCTCTAATTCTCAAATGAATCCTCTCTTAGTCGAACCCGAACCTGAACTTGAACCTAAGCCTCCTAGACCTCCAAAGAGAAAGAGTGAGGGTGGAGGGGGGGAGAGCACCATCCACAGTTTGGGATCATTTTGACAAGGTTGTAGGGACCGATAAGAAGCGTAGAGCCGTATGTAAATATTGTAAGAAAGAGTATATGGCTGACTCTAGACTTCATGGGACTAGTAATTTGAGGAGTCATACACCCAATTGTTTAGCAAGTATTGGGGGGATGGAAGTAAAATCAATTTGTTGTTGTATGTTGCGGTGGTTCTTGATCCTACCAAAAAAAATGACATACTTGGAGTTTTGTTTTTCCAATTTATTTCTTGGAGATAATAGGAAGGTGGAAGAGATGGTAGACAAGGTTAAAAGTTGCTTGAGTCATTTGTATAGCCATTATGTCACACTTTATCCTTCAAATGAGAAACTTTCAAGTGTGAGTGAAGTTGTGAATATGGTGGAAGATGATGATGATGATGATCTCTATTCTTTAGTTGACTCCCATTTAATTCCTATTTGGAGGGGCGATGCACTAGTGGATCTAAGTCGAAATTGGAACAATATTTATCTGAGGTTGAACATTTTGGCAAAGAATCAAACATTTGAGATTTTGGATTATTGGAAGGTGAATGCAACCAAATATAGGGTGTTATCACAATTTGCAAGGGATGTGTTAGCCATGCCTATTTCTACCGCTGCATCGGAGTCGGCTTTTAGTACGGGAGGGCGTATTCTTGACCCATTTCGTAGTTCACTCTCGCCTTCTATGGTTGAAGCTCTTGTATGTACTCAAAATTGGCTTCGAAGCAACCTTCCAATTTCTCTTCGAAAGACAATAGATGATGTGGAAGAATTTGAGCAATATGACTCGGGTGAATGATAATTTATTTATCTTTATTTTTATTTTTATTATTCATTTTCTAATGTAAGTTTTATTAATCTTCTCTTGTTGACTTCTACTTAGGTACTTTGGATTCAAGCTCATCTTCAACTTCAACCTATAATGTTGATGCTATAATTGATGTCTAATATTCATTTGCTCATTGGTAATTTTTTCATATACTCAACACATTTTCTTACTATATTGAGATGCAATATATAGACATTTGTTTATCTTTTCATTTCTTACTATAATTGAAGATTAAAGTTTATATTTTTTCAATTTGTTTTTGTGTAGGGTTCATCAACAAAATGCATGGAATTGGAATTGGAATTGGAATTGGAATTTGTGAAAGTTGGATTGGATGTGAATGAAGTTTGACAACATGTGAATGAAGGATTGGAATTGAAATGTTTTTATTTTATTTCATGGGTTTGTATTGAATGAAGTTTGACAACAAATTTTTTTTTTTTAAATTGCATTTTGGTTTTGGATGAATGTAAGTTAATGAATTTTTTTTTTTTTTTTTTTTTTTTTTTTTTTTTTTTTTGCATTTTGGATGAATGTAAGTTAATGAAGAATTACTTTCTTTTTTTCTTTTTTTTTTGTATTTGGGTTAGGAATGATGAATGCAAAATTTTAAGTGTAGGATTTTTTTTTTATTTGGGTTATGAATGATGAATGTAGAATGAATGCAAATTAATGATGAATGTAGATTTTGAATAATTTGTTTAGGTTACAAATTGAATTTGTTGTGTTTTTTATTTTATAAGTTTTAATTCATTAATTATTAATGTTGGAGCATTTTATAGGAGGAAAAAATATGAGAAAAAATATCCAAAATAAAGATTGACAAAATAGGAGGAAAAAAAAGGGTTTAAAAATAATTTTTGAAAAAAAGTTCAATCCGCAAACCACCCACAACCGCCCGCACATTCGCAAACCCTATCTACACCAACCGCAAACCGCATTGCGGGTGGTTGCAGATTGACTTTTTCCCAAACCGCATAGATGCGGGCGGGTCCAAACTGAACCGCAAACCGTCCCAAACTGAACCGCGGACACCCCTACCAAATACCACATGGTGTTTATGAATCCAGAAGGTCTTATAGCCCTCAGCAAGTGATATGAATTTTGAAATTTAATGGATTTTACACCAGGTAGTGCAAATCTTAAAATCCTAAATCAGGATTTTCTACAAGAAAAATATACAGAATTCAGAAAATGGTATTTTGAAAATCATACCAAAGACCAGTTACAAGAATACAAAATTCAGTATTATACTCATTTAGAGCAACATCAGAAATTTCAATCATTTCCTTTATGGTTCAAGGAAAATGTTTCAATCCAACAATCCCAAATAAATGTTTTAAAAAATATCCAAAAAACATAGGTGACTACTGATAGCAATAGTATCACTTGAATACATCCACCACCAAAATTTTTGGAATTACGACCAAGTGATTCTACCCCTAGTAAGCCCTTAAATGTAACTGCGTTTGTTGAAACTCCAGAAAGAAGTTCCAAAGAACCATTAACGATGAAAGAAATCATACCGTTAATAAAACAGCATAATTATACCAATCTCTACTGCCAAACAATAGGAAAACAATTAAACAGGATTGAAGAAACTGTTGTTCAAATCAAAGACAGTTACCAACTTCAGCCAAAACCAGCACCCATTTATCCAGTAACATTAAAACCATCTCCCACAGTAACTAATTTCCATCTCAAGTCACAGAAAAACAATACAGAATTTATGGATACCCTTATTAACAAGATCAAAGATCTTCATATAGGGGAATCCTCCCAAATCAATATGTTGTCCAGTAATCATTCAGGATCCCAAGACGAATCCTATCAAAATCTCACTTTATCCCAAATTTTCGAAATCCAAGCAAATTTTCAGGATGAGCCTCAAACTATAAACAAAGTTCATTATGGACAAAACACAAACTGTATGGCTCTTTTAGGACCTAGCAGGTACTACTATCCCAGACCTACACCTATGGATGCTCTTTACGAAGAAGATTTCCTCCAAAACCAACGTTCTTACCATAGTAAAACCATTTATGAATAGAATATTGATGGTCTTTCAGAATACCAAATATATGAAATCCTCCAGCATATGCTCATGTTTGCAACAGTTTGCAAACAGAATGAAAATACAGATCATCAAGTAGCCCGTTTCATTCTTAGTGGCTTTACAGGAATACTTAAAGGATAGTGGGATAATATTCTCGATGATGATCAAAAGGAAGAAATTTTATCCTCTACCAGACCTACAACAGATGAAGTTACAAGACTAGTTCGAAATGAACAAGATGCAGTTTACAGCCTTATTAACACAATTGTCCTACACTTTGTTGGTGCCATTAGTGGTATCGAAGATCGTAGTCTGGAATTATTACAGAAACTTAGATGTCTGTCTTTATCTCATTTTAGATGGTATAAAGATGTGTTCATGATGAAAGTAGCTCGTCGATCTGACGCTAATTCTGAACATTGGAAGGCTAAGTTTATAGATGGTCTTCCCACTCTTTTTGCTGAAAGAGTACAAAAAAAATTATGGGATCGTCATAATCAACTAAGTATTCCATACAGCAGATATACCTATGGACAACTCATAGGTATTGTTACAGATGAAGGTCTTGCTTTATGTAATGATCTTAAATTACAGCAGCAGATTAAACAACAAAATCTTACAGGAAGAAAAGAATTAAATGAATTTTGTGAACAATTTGCCTACAACACCAAACTCTAGTATCCTTTCAAACATAAAAAACATAAAAAATCTTCAAAATATTATTCTAAAAAATCCAGGAAATATAAGTCCTCTAAACAGTTTGTCCAGCAACAACAGCCTTCTAAATCTAAAGGCAAACAAAAAAGTTCCTATCATAAGAAAAATAAATCCACAATTAAATGTTATGAATGTGGCCAAACAGGACATTATGCTAATCGTTGTAGAGCTAAGATCCAGCAGCAAATTCTTCAAATGCTTTCTGAAGACTGTAGTTCTAGTGCAAGTTCAGATAATGAATTAGCAGCCTTGTATTCTTCAGACTCTGAATCCGAGTCTGATACCTCTCCAGAAATTTGTAATTGTAAAACTAATATTAACCAAATTTCAGATAAAGCTAACTATTGAAAAGCAATAGTTGAGATGAATGGACTTGATATTGGAAGTCCCAGTATCAATGTTCTTACAGAAACTGAGCAGAATATGTTAAATATTGCTGACCAAATAACTAATCCAGAAATGAAATTAAAATTTTTAGAATTATGTTATCAACAGCAAAAGAAAGAAAAGGTCCTTCCTTCTCAACATTACAGTATGAAAGAGGTTTTTAGACAAATTCAGAATAATACTGATGAAAAACCTATTACAATTCAGGATCTTAAAATGGAAGTAAATGCTTTCAAAGTTGAAATAAAACATTTACAAACTTCCAACATTGCTATTAATACTGAAATTAAGAAAATTAATAGCAAACTCAATTTCTAGCATAAAGATAAAGGACTAACAATTCCAGAATCCAGTAACAAGAGTGATAAGAAAAAGGATGAGCCTGATTATCTCATGCTCATGAATACAGTAACCTTTCAGAAATGGTATATCATAATAACTTTTATTATAAAACCAGATTTTATAATAAAAGATGTTGTTGCTCTTGTTGATAGCGGCGCTGATATGAATTGCATCCAAGAAGGATTAATCCCAACCAAATATTTCTAAAAAACTACCCAATCACTCACCAGTGCAAGTGGTAATTCTTTGTACATTAGGTATAAACTTCCAGAAGTTTTCATATGTAACCAAGGGTTATGTTTGCCAACATCTTTTGTCCTGATCAAAAATATGTCTTAATCAATAATATTAGGGACACCATTCCTGTGTTTACTTATGCCAATCACCAAAATTGATTCCATTGGCATCCATACAACTTTAAATAATCAACAGTTTATTTTTGAGTTTATTACCGAACCTTACACAAAAGAATTAGATCAGATTAAGGATCTAGTTAATTTCAAAGAAAAGCAAATAAATTTCTTACAAAAAGAAATTTCTTTTCTTACTACAGAACAAAGATTGTAACAATCCTCTTTACAGAATAAAATCAAATCTCTTGAGCAAGAATTTCAAACAGAAGTTTGCAGTGATATTCCTAATGCCTTTTGGGAAAGAAAGAAACACAATTTCTCTCCCTTATGAACCAGGATTTGATGAGCGAAAAATACCAACTAGAGCTCATCCCAGTCAAATGAAAAAAGAGTATTTAGAACTCTGCAAAATAGAAATCAATACTCTACTCCAGAAGAAACTCATTAGATCTAGCCGATCTCCATAGAGTTGTACAGCATTTTATGTTAATAAAAATGCAGAAATTGAAAGAGGTGTACCAAGATTGGTCATTAACTATAAGCCTCTCAATGAAGCCTTACAATGGATAAGGTATCCCGTTCCAGACAAAAAAGATCTTTTAGATCATTTACAGGATGCTATCATATTTTCTAAATTTGATATGAAATCAGGATATTGGCAGGTTCAAATTGCAGAGAAAGACAGGTATAAAACTGCTTTTACAGTACCTTTTGGACATTTTGGTTCTCCTTTTCACTTTTGAATGGATTGTTTGTCATTAGTTTTAATTTAATTTCTTAACAGATTAGACTAAACACACACAATATAAAAAAAAATTAAACAACAAAATTAATATAATTAAAATTAAAAAAACTAAATTAACACAAAATGCACATTATAAAAACCGTGGTTACAATTTACCCATATATTATTATTCTATTATTTGTTAACATGCATGTTGTTTGATGTTGGAAGCCGGGGTTAATTAACTTACAAAGCCATCCATCTTTTAGACTTCCAAGCTATCTTACAAATTGGTGCATATATATAATTGAAAGAAAAAGATTAAAAAATAAATAAGAAAAAAAAAAAAAAAAAAGAAGCAAACTTTGGAGTAGCTAAAATGGTGTTACTCATAATTTATCAAGTTTGTCATCCTCTGACTCGAACAAAAATCTATACGGCTGCTGCCAATTCATACCCCAACATTTAGATATGAATTATATATATAATAAGAATCTGGAATCCCTATAGTTCCTAACAGTCAAACCAGACTTCGATTATTCATCTTACCTACTTCATCTCTGCATAACTAGCTGTTTTGATATTTGTCATTTTATACAAAAATATATATGTGAGTTAAAAAAAAATAAAACACATTTCATATAAAAGAATTATGTCATGTTCTAAGACTGGTGACCATTTTTTCAACCTCTTCAACTTTAGCATAAAAGATGCATGAATTTCAAAGCATATGAACTGAATATGAGTGATTGTTATCAGAATGCTTTTTTGCGTCATATCGAGAGTACCTAAGATAAGGAGGCTTGTCTTCCGTTCACAAAGTAGATTAGATGGTGCTGTTAATTCTGTAAAGTCCATCATAAGTCTTATTTTTATAATTCGAATCATTTAATATGTATAACTCGTCGAGTACTTTATCTTTAAAAAAATCACGTTGATCAGATATTGATAGCCTTTTAATTAGATCATATTTTATCAATGGTAAATATGATTTTAAAAGGGTCCTGCTTGTCTCATGTTGAGATCAAGACTGGACCCGTCCAGTCCTGCCTATGGGCCCATTTTTTGGTCCCGTTTAATAATCTGAACCGTTCAATGTGTAGAAATCGTCGAGAATTATATTCCTGTAAAAAATTACGTTGATCGAATATCAATGACTATTTAATCGGATTAGAATTCTATCAACCGTTTATTTTTTCACCATTCATTTTTCACTACAAAAAAAAAGCACTTTTGGCGACTAAATTTTTAGTCGCCAAAAGTCTGTTTTTAGTCGCCGAAAGTCGAAATTTTACTTTCCCCGACAAAATTTTTTAGTCGCCACATTTGTCGCCTATATATGATCGCCGGAGGTATTGGCAACTAACATTTTTTTAGTCGGCAAAGAGTAACTCTTTAGCGACCAACTTTTTAGTCGCCAATAGTGTTTTACACTTTTGAAAATCAGACATTTACCGACTAATAATTTAGTCGCCAAAACCCTCTGAATCGCCGACTAAAGGGCTTAGTCGCCAAAATGAAGACTTTTGGCGACTAAATTTTTAGTCGCCAAAGGTGTTTCCGGCAACCAAAAAAAAAAAAAAACCAACTTTTTTTTTTGCTTTTCCTGAGTTTTGAACCCCAACCGTCCCACATTCCAAACCTTTTTGCATCACACTCCCTCCACTATGCCACTACAACATCACATAAATATGTATGCAATATATATTATTTATATAGTATCTTAATTGGTATTAATAGAAAACTATATATATAAATATAATTATTTTTATTTAATATAATTTATGTAAAAAATAAATTATTTATTAAAAAAAATTTAGGCCACTTTTGGCGACTAAAACTATTATTTAGTCGCCAATTCTATTATTTTGGGCTACTAATAAATTTTTTGTCGCTAAAAAAATAAGTTCCAATTAAAAATCAGCAGTTTTGGCGACGAAACCTATTTTTAGTCGCCAAAAACGTCCCCTTTTGGCTGCTAAACTGAATTTTAGTCGCCAATACTCAGTTTTTAGCTACTAATTTTTTTTTTGTAGCCAAAAAGCTTCACTTTCAGCGACCAATCTGTTTTTAGTCGGCAAAACCCCTACAATTGGCGACCAATCTGCTTTTTAGTCGCCAAAACCATCACTTTTGGCTACTAAACAACCTTTAGTCGCTAAAACCCCTACATTCGGCGACTAAACTGCCTTTCAGTCGCTAAAACCATTGTATTCGGCGACTAAAGTCTTTTAGTCGGCAAAAGTGTTCAATTTTGGCGACTAATTCCATTTTAGTCACCATTTCTACTACTTTCAGCGACGAAAAATTCAATTTTGGTCGCCAAAAACGCTTTTTCTTGTAGTGTTTTTCAATACAAATCTGTTCCGATCAAATAGCGATCGATATCCGATCAATATGATTTGTTACAGGAATATAGTACTCGACGAATTCTACACATTGAACGGTTCGAATTATCAAAAATGAGCCCAAAAATGGGCCCATGGGCCGAACTATATAGGTCCAGTCTTGATATCAACATGAGACAAGCTAGACCCTTTTAAAAATAAGTTGTTAAAAAAATGTGTTTTGAACCAGGGGCTAACGATATCCGTTTAACATGATTTTGTATAAGGATAAAGTATGCGACAAGCTCTACATATTGAATGGTTTGAATTATCGAAATGAGACCTGTGATAAGCCTCATAGGTCCAACACTAATAAAAAAAACTATAAATAAAATTAAGTGAATAATTTTTATCTTCCACTAATCAAATTATGTAATTCTACTACCATAATTACCATCACATAATATCACTCTTATATTCAATATCAACCGGTCAATATCCACTCCAACATATAAAGGTTTTAAAGACTACACTTTTTTATGTAAAAATTTTATTAAAAAAATATTAAGAAATCAATTCCAGTCAATCATATGAATTGTCACTAAAAATATCACTATTAGATATACTTTAGTGACATTTAAAAAAATATATATATAGTGACAAAATTATTTAAAAAAATATTGCTAATAAATATACAAACTAATTTCATGCTAAAAGGAATTTTTTTTTGAAAGGCGTTTGTCCCAGAAGTATAATAATTCATTACTAAATATATAATTTTATTATTAAAAATATAATAATGATACTTTTAATCATTAAAATAATTTTCGCCATATATTTATTTCACTTTCAGGATAATTTTCAAAATACAAATTCTAGTCACCTGAATTTTTCTTTGTATTAATTAAAATAGTGTAAACTAATGTTGGACTTAGGTGTTCGATGAAAGTGTGGAGGGTTTGGCGGTTGTTGGGGATGTTCTTGGGTGTTCGATGTATAGGTGGTCGGAGGTTGTTGGGGGTGTTTCGGCGGTGTTCTTGGGTCGTCGGAGTAGCGTAGGAGGTTGTTGGG
This sequence comes from Camellia granthamiana, assembly GCA_036172215.1. Lineage (NCBI taxonomy): Eukaryota > Viridiplantae > Streptophyta > Magnoliopsida > Ericales > Theaceae > Camellia > Camellia granthamiana. The sequence goes on along the minus strand of CM069905.1, from coordinate 149,501,162 downwards.
GTGGTTGGAGTAGCTTCTTCGGGTGGTGTTCGGCCTTGGATGGAGGGTTTTCGGCCATGGGAGGTGATCGGCGTTCTTGTTCTAGACGGCAGCGGCGCTTGGTTTTTCTTCGGAAACGGACGCATGGGAACTCAGAATGTTGGCATGGGAAGCAGATGTTGTGCCTTGGGAGCTGTGGGGAGTGTTTGCTAGACGTGGGAGACAAGAAATGGTGTGAGGATTGAAGATTTTGGGGGATTCACAGCGTTTGGATGCAGTGTAGTGCTGTGTAGTTAAGATATATTTAATTTTTTTTTTCATAATTATAAAATGAGATCGAGGGTTGGTTATGTAAATACGAGCAATACTAAATCAGAAATGGTGGTTGAATCTGCTTTTGGTGATGTTCTGCTGTTGGACTGCTATGTCTGGTTGCTGCTGTTATGCTCTGTTTGCTCTGTTTGCTGATATGCTGGGCTGGTCTTCAGTTCCTTCTGTAATTGATCATGATCACACTACATATAGAGAACATCTGAGCAAAATTTACAAAATAAGCACGTTGTTGAAGAACATGTATTCCACACAAGAAATACGTAACTTCTCAGGTAAGATGTTGTCTGGTATAGGAGGCATGCTGTTGTATGCTGCTGTATGTCATACTGCTTTGAGGTCTGCTCAATGGTCCTGTGTGGTGCAGGGGAAAGGGTGCAGCTCATATGAGTGCAGGTCTGATGCTGTATGATACTAATGTATTTTGGGCTGCAGGGGAACTGTATGGATTGTTGTTTGTTGTATGCTGTTTGCTGTATGTTGCTGCTTCAGGTCTGCTTGCTGGCTGTCTTTGAGGTCTACTGAATGTGTGGCTGCTGGCAGTTCTGCTCTCAGTTCTGTTATCAGGGGTGCTTCTATCAGCTCTGCTATCAGTTCTGCTAGTTCTGCTATCAGTTCTGCTGTATGGTGTTGATTTTCCAAGTTGTCTTTCTTTAATTAGGCTGCTAGTTTTGGGTTATCTGTTTTGTTTAGGCTTGGTTAGTCTTTATTTAGGTGAGGTTGTTCTGGGTGGTTGTGGTTGTGGTTGGTTCCTCACCAACTCTTGATGGTGTGCTGCATATGATTGGGCGGTCTTATTAGTGCCAACCTAATTGGGATTGATTTGGCTCACTATGATGCTTTTGCACTCATCCTCTTTTCCCTTTATTGATGTATTAGCTTTCTTCTTCATCAATAAAGTTCTTTTTCTTTGCTGATAAAAAAAAAATAGGAATAGTTTATACTTTTTGAATCTCTCTCTGCAATTCCATATTTTTAATGAAATTTTCGCTTTATTGATAATATATAATAAAAAAAAAAAACAATATTGGACTGATTTACATTAACTTTGACTATCACACCTGTGATTTATTCATACTAGCGCCTAACTATTGATGAATTTCCACACCAATATATAATGAGTTGTCCACCCATAAATAACACAAAGTCTGATTAAACATTTATAATATAAAATGAAATTTAATCTTTAAGAACACCCGTTGGACTTTGCAATACATCCTCGAGGTGATTTGGCATGGCGAAGCCGCTTTTCCTTGGAGAGTATTTTAGCCAACCTATCGAAATTAAGCAAAGATAACAATAAGAATAAGTTTATAATTGTATTAAAATTTTAATATAAATTATGAGATACTACAAGAATAATTTTTAAAATACCTTATGAGAGCCTCCTCATTAGTGCCTTGATTAGAAGGTTCATTTAAACCAGTCTGTAAATTTACCCTTGAAACTGGCTTTTTTAGCAATTCCTCACCGATTTTCACAAGATTTTCCAAGTTCTCCTTCGTTGCAACATCAACCGATGATAGTTGCCCACTTAATGTGTCATCCTGCAATTTTATTTTTTTTTCGCCAATTAATATCACTCGAGCCAATTTACATCTAAATTAAGTGCCCATTTGATAAATGCCTTTCTTCATTTTTATTTTTATTTTGGTTTTTAATGTACTTTTTCTCAAATGATGCAATCAAACCTCAAAACTAAAATAATATTGACAATTTTCTCATCTTTTTTTTTTTAAAAAAAAAAAAAGTTGCTAAAAGAAAAAATCTCTGAAACAAGGTCTAAGTTGCATGGGGAAAAAAAAAATCATAATATATATTTATTATTGATTCTTTTTTTAGCATTTATTCTCAACTTGTATGGCATATTGAGCTAGGGTGCATGAATACCTGAATTCGGAGATAATTATTTTCAGAATGAAGGGCTTGAAAAACTGTAGAGATGTGAAAATCCACCATATCACCACTTGCTTGTGTGAATACATCCACTAGTGGAGTGGAACCATCGTTACTTAACCACCCCAAAACACCCCACTTAGCTGCTTCATCTGCTTTGTATTTGTCATCGGCTTTTGATGTACCAGTCCCAAGTGATAAAACAAGAAATCTGCCATATTCTGTTGGCTTTATCGGGAAAAAATCACAATTCCCCCGATTAATCTCCTTTGTCACTTCAGCAATTGCAACTAGTGTCTGCAACCAATAAATATAAAAATTTTGACTGAATCAATAAAATTTGATTTTTCTGATAAATTTTTTCTTTGAGAGAATTACAAAATGCACATTATCTAAGTTTCAATTAATGCCAAAAATTTATGTAAATACCGGATTATTAGCTGCTACTCCGCCATCAATAAGATTAAATTGCCTCGCTTTCCCTAAAAAGTCCTTTGTTTCAAAATAATGTGCTGGAAGATAAGTTGGTGCAGCTGATGTTGCAATGCATATATCTGAGAGTAAGGCATCTAGACTTGGATTTTTCTTCACCTAAATAATACATACAAAGTAGGTTAACACATATAGACTAAAGAATTCAACTTTGGTACATAGAGTTTTAAGTTTTGGGAACAAATGGTACGAATTTAACACATCGATATTTTAAAACCAAGAATCAAAGACATAAAAACCTCATAGGTGGAGAAGATGGTTGGTTGGAGTCGCTTGATGTCAAAAGTTGGAACTACAATATTAGTCAATGTCTGCTGCAACCTCCTATTTCCGAGCTTCTCTTTAAGAAGATGATGAAGATACTGGCCATCATATTTGGGTCCTGATATGGCTCTTATTACTTTTGTAGCATTAGCAAATGGATAGCTGTTGCTTCAAAATTGGTGACATGTGTTAGCAATTACTATAACATATAGTAATGGATGTATATTATGCATCAAGCTTTATATATATCATTTTTCATATATATATATATTATCACCTTTCCTGCGGGAAGATTTTAGGGCATTGATCAAGATAGAAAGCCTTGATGTCTTTTGCAGCATACATGGGCCTATTCTTTTCATTTGGGGCAGTCAACATGGCTGTCACAAGACCTCCTGTGCTTGTTCCTGCAATCACATCAAAGTAGTCTGCAATTCTTGCATCCTCTCCATCTAATTTCTGCACAAGTACAAGAAGATTTTGGTTATGATTTAACAAATTAATTCTAAAACGAATAATTATTTAATAGTCACGGAGGGTGAACTTAGAATGTTGATATGGTACTCCAAGACCAATAAGAATAATAGTAATAGAGACAACTAGACCCACCTTGGTCGAGTGGGGGCAATATCGGCCCATCCATCCCTTTCAAGTGTATCGCTTACAATTATCATTAAATATTGTTGTACTCTCTTGCCTTTAAAATCATACACTTAGCCCTCATTTGAGATTAACTAATTTAGCATGGCTTTTTGATTTTTTTTTTTTTTTTTTGTTATTGTTATTTTAATCTAGCTAAAAAAGTTGTGTTTAGGATAAATTTTGACTTTTTTTTAGTTGATTTGATAATTGTGAAAGAAAAAGTAAAATGATTATAATTTGAATATGATATTTTGTCTTATTAGGTAAACAGCAATGTTAGGTATCATGAAAATAATCATGAAAGTTTTGTGACTCTTGGATTACACTTAGAATAAAGCACCACACACTAATCAACGTAATCCAAAGATCATAAATCTTTCATGATCATTTTCATGAAAAAAATTTCATGATCCCTAACTTTTCTCTTAGGTAAATTAGTATTTTTATCTTTATTGACTGATTTAGTCAAAATAGCTCATGCCAAATGAAGCTTATAAATAAATAAAAAAATCTAAAAGGGTGAAAGTGAAACAATTTTTTATAATTGAGTAGTTCAACTATGCAGTTTTAAAGTTGAGAAGAAAAAAATAAATAAATAAAAGTGATATTCAATGAAAATTGAAAGAGCAAAATATACGTAACCCTTTATTCTACCTGAAGCTCAGACTCCAGAAAGTTAAGGATTGTTCCTGGGATAATCCCTCTTATTCCACCTCCATCAATGCTAAGAATAGTGATTAGATCACCATAAGTTGGAGGTTGCAAAGGTAATTTTGCTCCTTCCATGAGAGATTTATTTAGGAGAGAAGGTGTGTACAATATGAGAAAATGTTTACAGACTCTTTAGAGAGTGTTGAATAAAAAAAAAATATAGTTATAGGATAGAAACTTGAGAGATAGGAATAATAAAAATTCCAAAGTAGTAGTGAATTATCTTCGATAAGATGAGGGTATTTATAGACTCCTTATTTGTCATTAAAAAAAAAAAAAAAATTCAATGACTTCATTTTTCATGTTTTGGGGCTGAAAAATATGGTGATGAAATTTTCTTTGACCCATTTGAATGTCAAATTCAAGTACATGTAATTTGGTGCGGTAGAACCCCTTCTTTTTTTACTTTCTTTTTTTTTTTCTTTTGTAGAACGTTATACATGAGAATTATAGGATAGACCATGAGAGAGTCGTGGGTTTGAATAATTAGGTGAGAGTAGAAGTTTAACATAAAGGAATCAATAATGGACCTCTTGGATATCATAATGAAACTTCTAGCGAGTGAGTTTTTTTTTTTCTTCTAAATATTTGAAACCCTTAATAAATTTTTTATAATTTCACTCACAATGATCTGAAATGATAGGTATCAATTTTTAATTTGTTACATATTCAATTATGTGAGACTTTACTTTCTTATTACATCATTGACGGTATATTTGAAAATCTCAAATGTAAGTCTCTAATGTTACTCTTTTTTTTTAGTATAGGGCTCATGGGCTGTTCATCCTCGGTAAATATTAACTATGGTAATGATAATATATAATGGTGTTATTATTAATCAAAAATCTCATATTAGAGTGGTTGAAACTACATGACGAGAGACAACCTAATCCCATTTATGATTTACAAAAATACTTGAGATTCCAAATTTTTTATCAAACACTCATATATGTGTGGATCTCATTTGGATATAAGTCTCATACCCATGTGAGTGTTTGGTAGAAAATTTAATAAAAAAATTTGTATCCCTAACATTGCTCTTTCTATTTTATAGTATCATCGCGTAAAATAGTATTACTGATACATTTATGTTTGGTTTCTCTTAAATTTAAATCTAAATTTGAGAGAACTTGAAGTGTTCATAGGGCTCATTATGAGCCCCATTTAATGATCTGAATTGCTCATTTTGTAAGGCCTCAGTGTATTATTCATGAAAAAAATAGATCAATCTAATAATTGTATTTTCTTTGAAAAAATATGTAGTTTATTTTCAAAAATATATTTGTCGTCTATTTTTTTTATAAACAAATATGATAAAATAAAAATGTTACAATTATCAAACTAATCAAAAAAAATTCATAGATGATATATACAAAAGGGCCTACAAAATAAAATGTTCGAGTCATCAAAACGAGACCCGTAGTGAATTTCATGAGCCCCTCAAATTCTCTCTCCCTTTCTCTCTATTCCCCTCTTCTCTTTTTCACAATATCCTTCCCTTCTCTCTCTGTATTCACTATCTCACTCGCCACAATAGTGCACCCCTTTTTTTTTTTTTTGATAACTATCTTTTTTTTTTTTTTTTTTTTTTTTTTATTACTCAATATTTAGCCTATAAATCGATCCCACCGTCCATTTATGGAGGTCCAATTAACAGCCACGCACTTAGCAGCGGGGGACCAATGGCACAGTGGTGCACTTACCAACTCCATTGTAGTTCAAAATGAGACTTGTCAAAAAAATTGAAAATTGGAAAATGTTTTTTAGCACTAAAAAAAGTGCCCCTAATACCCCTAATTTCCCTTTTTGGTAACTGTTTTTTTTTTTTTTTATAACTGTTTTTTTTTTTTTTTTTTTTTTTTCTTTCCTTAAAAGGAATTTCGGGGCATTCGTGCCCCCCTTTTCGAGCTGCAAATCACGGCTGTTGAAAATTGACACGCACAAACAGTTCCACTGTGATTGCTCTTAAAACACTTTTCAATGGCATAGCTAAATTTGTGTTATATAACACAAAGGCTTTTCTTTTCTTTTTTTTAATAAAAAATAATATTATAATTTTTTGGATGAAACTTTTTTATCCCAATTAAGTTGGCACAAGAAACGAAAGTTTAATAATGTGCAAGTTCACTAACAAAAAGTTTGTGAAAAACGAACTAAACAGATACAAATCAAAATCTAAATCTAAATAAATAAATACCATCCACCTCTCGCGAGCAACATCTAGTGAGCATGTCCCATGAAAATTAACCATCATAGCAACGGTCCTTATTAAGGAAGCCAAACTCCCCCACAACAGCACCAAACATCAATAACCATCACTACTTGCATCCAACAATAGTTCAAAGCAGCAAAGTAAATCACCACAAAACAAACCCTTTTCGCATCAGCACCAAGGCACATGTGTGGGGCTTTGTTGGGTAAAGGCTAATGCAAGCATTTCAAAAATTAATTAGATTGTGTTTGTATTATGAATTTATGTAAGATTTTGAAAATAGAAAGAAAAAAAAAATGGATGTAATATAGATGAAATATAATTCTTGTTTTATCTTTTAAAAATCAGTTAGACCCTAAATAAATGAATAGTTGAAACTAGAGTCAGTTCAACGTGTAGGCAAGTTAGTAGTACTTTGCGTGAAGAAAGAAAAAAGTATTTTAAAATTTTGTTCTTATCTAAAAGCCTACAAAAAACAAAAACAAAAAAATAAAAAATAAAAAAATAATTTTGAGATTGTCAAATGTTCCCACCTCTCCTAAGAGGCCCATTTTAATGTTGGGCCTTAGCCTTCCAACCTTGAGCCACTATTGATTGAGGCCTGGCCTGCAATACCACAAGTGTTACCATAGCAGTACCCGAGTAAGAAAATACAATATTTGATGGTTGTGGCGTCCAAGTAAGATTCAAATTCCTTTTGTTGAGAGTGCAAATCATTTTGAATAGCTACCAACAAAATAAATAAATGGTTATCCTTAAATTCAAATCTTTTTTTTTTTTTTTAACCCAATTGGTAGGAGAATATTTATATATTGTAAATATCAAAACAATATAATTTTAAAAGTTCAACAACATAAATCTGCAAATTCAACCCCAATAACTAAGAGCATCTCCAACGATTCACCAAAAAATTCGTCAAATTTGAGTAAAAAAATGACAAATTTCTCTATCTGATATCGCCTACTCCAACGGAAAGATTTGGCTTTTCATCAAATTACCAGTCGATCGGACAAACGATTGGGAGGACGACCGGCCAGTCAACCAATCAGTGCAAAATTTTCACTTTGAGTTTGCATCTAAAATAAAAACCCAGAATGCTTCTTCAAATGCTTCCTCACCCCATGGATACCAATTGACCTTAATAATAAATAAATAAATAAATCAAATCGGTATCACAGTTAAGAAATAAAAATTGGAAAATAGAGAGTCTAGAGAGAGAGTAAGTTTCTATAAGAAAACCCAGAAAGAAAAAAAAAACAGAGTACATACAAAACAATAGCAACAGGCATATCCAAATCTCCTATCTCATCTACTCCTTGCAACACAACATGATCTCAGACTCCACATACAATTCAAGAATTAGTATACAAGGACCAAACCACCAATCTATCACATACCCATAACAAGAAAGAGGGCTGTGTTCGGAAGCAAGACGATTGGTGTGTTTATGGTGGGTGGTCTGTGAAGGCGGCTTCTGGGACTGTTCAACCATGGCAAGGACCTTGTGGTAGGAGTGAATGGGTCGTCGAGATTGGACTGAAAAAGGCCAAGAAAGTAAGGCAACTTGTAGTATATTGAACACCCACATCAAGTATATTAAAATCCAGATATGTTTGTTCGATTAACCGGATGACCGGATGGACAATCGGCCAGTTGTCCAGTGGGTCCTCGCCCAACGTTATTGCACAGTAAACTGGCGAACACTTTCCAAATCCTCAGTTTGGTGAAACATTTGACATTTTCTCAATTTTATACTGTTTTGGTGAAATCATTGAAGCACAAAAAGTATGTATTTTTCACCAAATTTGAATTTGGCGATGCATCTGATTAACTATTGGAGATATTCTAAGATTTCCATAATAAATAATAATAAAACAAATAACCAGAATAAATAATCAATTCTACTTTTGGTAAGGGTTAACTCCTTAACTTTTTAATTGAAAAAGTATTGGTCAACTGAGATAACTCAATCAGTCCATAATCTCGAACTTAATGGGTAAAATTTTAATGATAACTTAAAATGTTGCATTAAGAAAATACATAATTTTGTTATATGGTGTTGAATTGAACTGTTTTTGTGGTTGATAGATACGGGCTCTTTTGTAAAGTGGGTTAGTAGTTACTTTTCAACTTTTAACATATTTTGGGTCATATCATTTCTCATTTTTATATATATATATATATATTTTTTTTTTTTAAAAAAATTAAAAAAGTCAAAAAGTCAATTTTTAACCATCTTTTTAAAACAATCCATTGTGATTTGTTATATGGGGTTATGAACTTATGGAATTCATCTCCCAAAATATAAATATAACAAAATTATGGGTCCGAAGTTGCAAAAACATATCTATATTTCTATACTTATTATTAACATTTGTGTCCATTAGGGCTCTGCAGCGGATTCACCGTCCCGCCAGAACCGCCCTACCCAACCTGACCCGATCACAAATGAATAGATGCGTGGAGTATAGCGGACGGGTGCGGGCCTAATTTTCCAAATTTCTCGATTTCGGTTCGGGTGCCGGGTGATCCGTCATTTTATCCCCCCCCCCCAAAAAATTTTATTACATGAATCAGACCCCTTTTTCTTTAGAGTTTGCTTTGTTGTAAAGTGGGTTAGTAGCTACTTTTCAACTTTTAACATATTTTGGGTCATATCATTTCTCATTTTTTTTATATATATATTTTTTAAAAATCAAAAAAGTCAAAAAGTCAATTTTTAACCATCTTTTTAAAATAATCCATTGTGATTTGTTATATGGGGTTATGAACTCATGGAATTCATCTCCCAAATATAAATATAACAAAATTATGGGTCCGAAGTTGCAAAAACATATCTATACTTCTATACTTATTATTAACATTTGTGTCCATTAGGGCTCTGCAGCGGATTCACCGTCCCGCCAGAACCGCCCTACCCAACCTGACCCGATCACAAATGAATAGATGCGCGGAGTATAGCGGACGGGTGCGGGCCTAATTTTCCAAATTTCTCGGTTTCGGGTCGAGTGACGGGTGATTCGTCATTTTATCCCCAAAAAAAAAAATTTAGGGTTGTTTGGGATGACCTAAATAAGTGCATTTTTTGCCTTTTTACGAAAAGATATGTAAAAAAGTAGAGAGATGATGTGATGAAAAAAAAATAAAAAGATAAAAAATATGTACTTATTTAAGATAGCCAAACTTGACCTTTATTACACGAATCAGGCCCTTTGCCCCATTTTCTTTAGAGTTTGCTTTGTTTTGCTTCCCCCCTCCCCTCAAAAAAAATTTATTACACGAATCAGGCCCCTTTTTCTTTAGAGTTCCCCCACCCAAAATTTTATTACACAGGCCCCTTTTTCTTTAGAGTAAACCCCCCCCAAAAATTATTACACGAATCAGGCCCCTTTTTCTTTAGAGTTCCCCCCACCCAAAATTTTATTACACAGGCCCCTTTTTCTTTAGAGTAAACCCCCCCTCCCAAAAAAAAATTATTACACGAATCAAGCCTCTTTTTCTTTAGAGTTCCCCCCACCCAAAATTTTATTACACGAATCATGCCCTTTTTCTTTAGAGTTTGCTTTGTTTTGCTTTGCCCTAATTTCTTCGCAGACGCAACAAGCAAACACAACACACACACTAAGGGTTGGTTTGGGAAGTCCTAAAAAAGTGCACTTTTTGACTTATTGGTGGGTTTGGGTTGGGTTTGATGTGATGTGTTAGAGAGGTGATGTGATTTAAATAAGATGATGTGACTTAAATAAGATAGTGACTTTTTGACTTTTTGACTTATTTAGGTTATGCCAAACTAGCCCTAAGACTCTCTCTCTCTCTCTCTCTCTCTCTCTCTCCCCTACCCTACCTATCGGCTGACGGTAACCTCCAAATTTATTACACGAATCAGGCCCATTTTTCTTTAGAGTTCCCCCTACCCAAAATTTTATTACACAGGCCCCTTTTTGTTTTTAGAGTAAAACCCCACCCCAAAAAAAAAAATTATTACACGAATCAGGCTCCTTTTTCTTTAGAGTTCCCCCCACCCAAAATTTTATTACACGAATCAGGCCCCTTTCTCTTTAGAGTTTGCTTTGTTTTGCTTTGCCCTAATTTCTTCGCAGACGCAACAAGCAAACACAACACACACACACTAACACCTTGTTTGGGTACCCAATATAAGTGCACTTATTTCATCTTTTTATCTTTTTTGGGTCACATCAATCAACATCTCCTCTTTACTTTTTCTACACATAATACAAGAAAAGTCAAAAAGTGCACTTATTCTAAACTTCCCAAACTTGGCTGAACGGCGATCGAGTTGCTTGCACTGAACGGCGATCGATTTGCTTGCACTAAATGGCGATCGATCTATACACTGAGGTATCTCTCTCTCTCTCTAGAAGATTTACAGATGCCTCTCTCTGTATATATATTGAGTTGTTCGTATGAAAATCTTCGTGTGTTGAGTAATCGGCCTCTGAGGGTTTGATGTATATATTGAGTTTAGAAATTCTGTTTGATTGAGGGTTTGATGTATATAATATATATTGAGTTTTGATGTATATATAAGATTTGTTAAGTCATTAAGTAATCGGCCTCTGAGGGTTTGATGTATATATTGGTTTGGCATATATAAGATTTACAGATGACAAGACTGTTTTTTTTTTTTCCCCCTTTGATTGAGGGTTTGATGTATTGAGTTTTGATGTATAGATTGATTAAGGGTTGAGGGTTTGATGTATATATTTGAGTTTTTTTTTAAGACTAGTGTTTGATTAAGGGTTTGATGTATATATTGAGTATTTTTTTTTTTTAAAAAAAAAAAAAAAAAAAACTGTTGTATATATATTGAGTAAACTTTTTTTCTTTTTTTTCCCCTGAGTATTTGACTGTGTTAGATTTATGGCCTACACTCATGGTTAAGGTTGAATAATTGAATTTTCCAAACTTTATGGCCTCACTGATAATTGGTTAAGGTTGAATAATTGATTTATGGCCTCACTGATAATTGGTTAATTGGATAATTGAATTTTCCAAACTTTGATTATTATGGCTGGTTTGGTTATCAGGTTTGGTTATTATGGCTGGCAACTATTATTGTTTTTGTTAGGATTGCTCACTGGTCTGGCAGTATATCAAATATGAATTGAATTGAATTATTTGTTTTTGGTCTGGCAGTATATCAATGTGAATTGGATTATTTGTTTTTGAATTGAATGTGAATTAAAAATATATGAAGTGAATTGGTCTGGCAGTATATCATTTGCCCACTTGCACTATTATTTGTTTTTGGTCTGGCAGTGTATCAATGTGAATTGAATTATTTGTTTTTGAATTGAATGTGAATTAAAAATATATGAAGTGAACTGGTCTGGCAGTGGCAGTATATCATTGCCCACTTGCACTATCTTTTGCTTACCTATGTTTTGACAGTATTTTAGGAAGTGCAATGCACAATTGAATTATGTTCAGGTTGTGTTTTTGAGAAAGTGTGCAATTTTATGTTGAAAATTTGTAAACTTTTAAACCGCGAAACCGATTCGTATTCATCCGCCAATTCGCTCAATCCGCATCCGCCGAATTGGCGGACGGATGCGGATTGATTTTCTCCAATCCGCCAATCTGGCAGACAGATGGCGGATTGGAGGTTTCGTAGCCGCAACCGATCCGCGCCCACTCCTAGTGTCCATAAACTTTTTTAAAAAAATAAAAAAATACAAGACTTGAGCTTAAGACAATTTACTTAATTTATTAAAAAATATTTTCATCACTTAAACAACATACAAATTATATTATGAACTCAAAATTAAAATTTATATTTTGAACACACCCATCGGATGAACTCATATCTTAATACAATATATATTCATTCCTGCAAAATTGAAATATTATAAAAGTTTAGGGGCATTATTGCAAAATTACCCACGCTATAAATAAGCTATTTTTCTCTCTGAAGAGTACCAATTCGAGCAGCAATCTTGCTATCAAAGAAATCGAATTCTGATCGGGGTGAGAGAATGTCAGGGATGGAGAGATTGCAGAGAATGTTCGCCGGTGCCGGAGGAGCGTTGGGACACCCGCCGCCGGACTCTCCGACTCTCGATTCGTCGGAGCAAGTCTACATCTCTTCGCTTGCCCTCCTTAAAATGCTCAAGCATGGTACGTTCTCCTTCTTTCGATTTTAGGGTTTCTCTGCAACTATAGATATATATAGATGTATACATATATACATACAGTTTTATAGGGTTATGTGTGTGAACCTGATTAGGGTTTGTGTTTCTATTGTGTTGTATTTGGGGGGATTGGGATTGGGATTGGGATTGACAGGTAGAGCCGGAGTTCCTATGGAAGTGATGGGATTGATGTTGGGTGAATTTGTGGATGAATACACTGTTCGCGTCGTTGATGTATTTGCGATGCCGCAGAGTGGTACTGGTGTCAGTGTCGAAGCGGTCGATCATGTTTTTCAGACTAATATGCTTGATATGCTTAAACAAACTGGAAGGTAATTCACTCTCATTCTTCATTGTTAATTCTTATGCCTAATTACAACTGAATGTTTAAGTCTGGCATTAGAAGAACCTGCTCTTATCTGTGATTTCTTTTATTTATGTTATGTTTCTAGATTCGGTTGTGTACAAGAGGCTCCCCTTATGTTTTTTGCCTCCTAATTTGATATAGAAATTCTATAACTAGGGTTTAACTGCCCATTAAAAAAGCCCATTGATTTATGCACTCATTGCTTGTGTAATTGGCATTGATATTCTGCTTCCTGCACTCACTGCTATAACGACAAGCCGCGACATGCTTTCAAACATTTTCGTAGATGTTATAGTGAGCTTGTTCTTTTGCTTGGTATTGCAGGCCGGAAATGGTGGTAGGATGGTATCATTCACATCCTGGATTTGGCTGTTGGCTCTCTGGTGTGGACATCAATACTCAACAGGTTGTATTCTATCTTCTTTTGTTGTTGTCGATGGTAGTAGTGGTACAATTATGTGGTTGTTTTACTACTATTAATTTATATAGCGATTTTTGCATGGCACTTTATTCTTCTATTATGTTTTTATGTGTTCGTTATCGTTGGTGTCATTATTCTATGATGGCATTTTCCTATGACCTTTTTTGGTTGTATAAAAGAAACATTTTTGCTTTTTCTTTGCCCATTTTAAATTGTAATTTTCCATTCTGTATGAGCAATTTTTTTTTCTCCTATTCTGCGTTTTCTGTTGTTGATTTGTTTCCTTCTCAAGTTATACTTGCAAGAAATTCTTGGGCAGTTTACCTTTTGCATTCAATGTGGAGTAAATAATTTTGAATGTTATGTCTGAAGATGCGCTGATGAAGAAATTTCTATGCAGGTCAGTCCCATAGGAAGGCAGTCTAGATTCTATAGTTGAAGGCCTATCACAAAGGAAGTTTACCTCTGATGGGAATGATCTCCATTCATGAAGCTTTTTTTTGTTGATTCATTAATTTAGTTTTAACTGCCTGGGATCCTGGGATCTAAGTTAGTTGAATCACCTGTGTGTAGGGAAGGACTTGCAAACTATGTGTCAAGGATACGATGATGGTTGACAATGTCCAGTATAGAGGTTGGATATTGAGTCATGGTAGAGAACCCCCTCTCCCTCCAAAAAAGCAACCTAAACAATTAGGAGAATTGAATATGAGGTGTCAAACATTAGGCTTATGTGCTTACACAACTTCTGGGACTTGTGTTCGTGCGTATGCAGATGCACGTTTAGCTAATCACTTGTTTCTCTTGTGCAATTTGATTGGCGATTTTGGACAGGAGAGATTGTGGTTGGTGCAAGATTCCAATGTACTTTGCTTAGGCTATGATTACATTGATGTTAATGAATTTGGATTTCCTGATGTTTTACTTGTGGAACTAATTCAACTTGGAGAATGATGTTTGTTAGAAGGGTAACTTATAATTTCTATGAATTAATTCAAGCAAATTCTATGCTTATGAAGTTATGATGCTTCAATTAGACAAGAATTCTCCGAAAATTTTCATGCCCCCTCTCTCGCTTTGTCCACCTGTGTGTGTGTGTTTTGAATTGGGGTAATTTTGTTATCATTTATTTCTGTCAAGAGTCAAGACCACCTTAATTATTGACATTTTGTGATATCATGCAGAGTTTTGAAGCTTTGAATCAACGTGCTGTGGCAGTTGTGGTGGATCCCATACAAAGTGTTAAGGGGAAGGTGGTCATTGATGCCTTCCGCTTAATTAACCCACAAACCATGATGCTTGGTCAAGAGCCAAGGCAAACAACGTCCAACCTTGGACATTTGAACAAGCCATCCATTCAAGTGAGTGCTGAATGAGTGGTGCCTTTGTGTTTCTGATAGCTGCGGTGTCACCCCTGAGTTTTATCCTCTAATGGCAATTTGTTTTGCAGGCATTGATCCATGGGCTGAATAGGCATTATTACTCAATAGCCATTAATTACAGGAAGAATGAACTTGAGGAGAAAATGCTACTGAACCTGCACAAGAAGAAGTGGACTGATGGCTTGACACTGCAACGATTTGATACCCATTCCAAGACCAATGAGCAGACTGTTCAGGTAAGTGAAGCTTTTTGTGAGGCCAAGAGTTTCATTGTCTTGCGTGTGTGTTGTATTTGGCACCTTTGCATTAAGGTGCAGAGGCTACACATTTTTTTTTTTTAACCTCTATTTTGAAAGATTTTTATCGTGGATTGTTGTGTTGCCTTTTGTACCTGAGAGTCAAGGTCCATAGAGTGTTGCTATCCTGCATAGATGCATAGGATCTGATGCTGAATGCCCTAGAATCAAAACAATAATATGGGAATGGTAATACAATCCAGTAATGAGATAGAAGTCCTTCAAGTGTTGCCTGTAGATTGCTTCAAGGGGTTAATCTAGTTTGTTTTTCTTATATCCTGAAGACCCAAAAATAAGACACTAATATGGAGATCAGTCATGACATGGATATTATGTTTCTATTAATTTTTTTTTTCTCTTCGCGAGTTTGTTTTCCAATATAAACTAGAAGGCTAAAATCTGAGCCTTTTAATTATGTAGTCTGGAAGAGATAACCCAAAAATTAACTTTGGATGCACTCAAATCAGTGCATTATTACTTCCCTAAAACTTCCTTATTCTTCATTTCATTCTTCATTGCATTTTAGTAATGTACTAATGTTGCTCCCTTGGAGTTGAAGTTGTTCTGTCAAGTTGGATCGTTTTCATAGGAAGTTTTTGTGTGGACAAAATTATCTTGTCTCTGATAAGCTAGACCACCCATGGGTAACTTATATAGGTTCCTCTATCCATGTGGATGACCTATTCCTCGGTTTAGAATAAAGTAATTTGCTGCATACAGATAATCATTTACCATTGAGATTTCTTTGGAGTCCTTGAAGCCCATTAATTGATGTTGTTTGAGGATTACCTCAAGTTCCCTGTGGTCGAACTCGAAAAGTGCAATCTATGAAAACATATGCTTCTAATAGGCGGCATTTGCAAGTCAAGCACAAAAATTGAAGGAATTTAGTAGGAACATACCATGCATGTCTAAAATTTTCATCAAAAGAAAATTGATGCCTTAAGTATTGACAAAACAAGTTAAGCATGCTAGGGGTGTTCAAAAAACTGAATCACTGGATGAAACCGACCAATCTAGAGCAAACTGAATGATTATGGTCGGTTTCAAAAAGCCTCCATGGTTAGCTCGGTTCTTATATGTAAAATTCATCAATGTTTCGGTCGGCTGACGGTTTTATTCCTTGGGATTTGAATAAATCCGAACCACCCGAAAAATTATCAAATAGTCTTACAGGAATTAAATACCTTCACTCTTCTTCAGGTGATAATAATAATTAAAACTGAGTCTCTGTATCAATTACAAAGAAAGTGGCGCATGGCTCAAAAAAAATGTCAAGACCTTTCATTTCCCCTTCGTTTCATATTTCAAATGCAAGAAAAAAACTCAATAAATATTTGACCAATAGTAAGGTAGTCTAGTGTATCGAACCCTATAATACCGTCAGGTTGATATTTTCAATGCATGGATACATCATACATGTTATATATATAAGATACATGATTATATCATCATACATACATGATGTTATGATATACATGGTGTTTGGGATATACATACTACTACATAGAGTTTTATGTATTGTTCTTTGTCTGCGCATTTTTCCTTTCTTCTCGCAGAACTGTAATAGCCCTCTCTCTCTCATTCCTCCTCTCTCCAAATACTCTCTTTCAATCCCTTTCCAATTCTGATGGTTTGTTGCGTCTAGATCCTTTCAGTCATCAACAACCATTGTCCAGATCGCTTTGTTTTGATGCTCTTGGATTAGATCAAAAGGCTATGAATGTCAACACCATACCACAACTGTCTTCTCACTTTCTTCCTATTTCTCAACTCAAGTCTCCGTTTTCTTTTTTTTCTTTTTTAAAACTATTTCTCAAATCTGTCTGTATATTTGTTTATGCGAGAAAGGCGGAAAAGCTGTTGAAGGAAAAATCACCCGAGGCCTCAACCGATTCCGACCAACAAACTGTATGGCCCGATGCTTGCGATTTCGAACTGTCCATGGTCGAAATTGGATGTTCAATTCTTCCACCTGTAATGATCGGTTCAGGTGGCGAGTTGATAGTGAAACCGGTCCAAGCCAACCCATGAACACCCCTAAAGCATGCAATAAGCACTTTTAATGTAGAAAAGTGTAGTTGAATTTGGGATAGAAGAAGTGCTACTAGTAATAGATGCAAATAAAATTTACTTATGACATGTTTGTTGAGGTGCAGATTCCAGTGTCTCCCTCACATCACATGTAAACCTACATATGAGTGAGAGGGCTGTAAATGCGACCTTTTGGGCTGTAGAGATAACCTTTACATAGTCAAACATATATATTTGTCCTATATATGATATTTAAGGGTAGTCCAATGCATGAGGCTCATGCCACTGCAGTGTGTCTGGGAAGAAAGATGTACATAGACCTATTATGATATAGAAATTATTAAAATGTACACAAATGTTGCAGCATCCATGTCCTTTTTATGAAATTTTGGGTTAGCTGTGCCGCATATCTTGCTTCACAGGCTACAATTATTAAAATGTGCAATTTGTCAAATAGGCATCCCGGTGTGATAAAATTATGACCTACATTGTATTCCTTGTGATATGCAGGAGATGCTAAACCTTGCTATTAAATATAACAAGGCAGTGCAGGAAGAGGATGAGTTGCCACCAGAAAAACTAGCAATTGCGAATGTGGGAAGACAAGATGCCAAAAAACATCTCGAAGAACATGTCTCCAACTTGATGTCTTCAAACATAATTCAAACTTTGGGCACCATGCTCGACACAGTTGTGTTCTAGGGTTCAGTGTTGATTTTCCACAGGATCGCATTTTAGTGGCACTTAAAAAGTTGAAAACAATGTGGGTATGATTAGAACTCCTTGAACTGCTAGAAATGTTTCATTATTTAGGTAGAATCATAGGTGGAACAAAGCTTATGTGGGTAAGCAATGCTATCATGAAATAGTTTTTGATCTTACTCGGTTGTTTCTTCCGGATTTGTATTTCTAGTTTGGTCTGATTTGAATATTCTCCTAAGCTACAATCTCGGTTGAATGTTTGTATTTCATTAAAGAAAGTGACAGCTGTGACATTTAAGAAGTCAATTCATTTGGCTTTTAATGGGATTTGATTTTGTTTTACGTGGGTGGTTTATGTAGTTGTTAGAAGCTCTGGTATTCTCTTTTAAGCTGTTAATAGGACCAGTAGCAAAACCTTGAAAAAGGGTGAATGTGGCCTTTCTTTTGAGGAATTAATTTCATGGGAAGTTGTCTTTTGCAGTTCGGATATTTTTTTAAATACAATTAAAAATTATAATATTTGTGAAATGTTTGTTAAAAAAAATTTACTAAATATTAAAAATATTTTTTAAAAAATACAAAAATTAACAGGGCGTTTGGGAAGTAATTTTTTTTTAATTTTTTTTTGGCTAAAGTAGCGTTAAAAGATAAAATAGGTTAAAATAGCCAATAACACAAAATGTCACATCAAATCTATAATCATTTCATTTTTTCTCTTACAAATATCACATTTAACTACAAAAAAAATTTAATTATCTTTCCAAACATAAAGGGTTCGTTTGGTTTGTGTTTCTGAAAAAAATTTCGAAAATTTTCTCTACAAATAAGTTTTCAAAAGTAATCAAATCAAACAAATTTTTCCAAAAAAATTTTCCAAAACACACAAACCAAACAAGTTTTCCAAACAAATTTCTCACACACACTTCAAATCAATCACTTTTTCCAAAACTCTCTCTCAAAACAATTTTCCAAAACAAATTTCCCAAAAAATCAAACCAAACATGTTTTCGTACTTTTTATCTCTAAAACACATCTCTCAAACACAAACCAAACATATCCAAAAATTTTAATCTCTTAAAATAGTCAAAAATTAAAATAGTTTACTAAAATAGCAATTTTCGAAACACTCACTAAATATATTTTCGTATTTATTGATTTTTTAAAATATTTTTTTACAAATATTTTACTTTGATTTTGTGCATTTAGAAGTAACATATTTTCTTAAAATATTAAAAAAATTTATTAAAAATTAAAAAAAAAATCAAAATATAAAAAATTGGAACCAAACAGGGTGGACAGTGATGATGGAAGGATTTTCCTACCTGTGGTTAGAACTTGATGACTTGCAAAAGGTTACGCCTGACTGCAAATTTTTAGGAGTATGTAGGAGTCAAGATTTTTTTATTTTTTTAACAGAACATAATCATTGATAATGCAAGTTACAGTACAAAAGGAGTGACTATCGGTGAACTGTGGATTTAAGCTGATAGTGGTTGTTGCAATTGGTTATTGCAAATCTGATAACATTTCTGTTTTTGAGTAGTTCTTATTGTGGAAGAAACTCATGAGATTCAAGTTTATTTATTTGTAATGAAATGGATATTTGTGAATATGGAGTTGGAACCAAAATGAGTAGAGCATGAGACTGACTTCTCTCCATGTTTTTGAAAAGAAAGCAATGGGTTCTGTCGGTGAAGTTATGCGAGTTTGGACTTGGGTGATGCGGATATTTTCTTCTTTTTTTAGATACCTTTTTTGAGTAATGTTACGTCTCCACATTTTAAACTCAAAAATTCATTCACAAGTGATGTTCGTTTTTTGAGACACAATAATTAGGGACGTAATCGGTTTGGAACAATCAGTGTTTAGGTAAAATTTTACATTGAACTAATGAAGTCGGTTCTATTATATTGAAAATTGATATAGATTGAAATTTTTAGTAAACTGTACCAAACCGTACTAATTCGAGTGATTCGGCTTGGTGCAATTTCAATTTACGACATTTTAAATTTGAGTTACTTCTCAAATTTGTAATATAGTAAATAATTTATATAAAAATATTGAATTAGCCATTTGTACGTTACTTCAATATCCAATCCAATCCTCTCACAAAAATACAAACAAAAGAATTAATAAATACTAAGGCTTGGTTTGGGAAGTGGGTTGACTTTTTAGTTTTTTTTGACTATTTTAGTCTGGGCCTAAAAAGCCTTATGAAGGACTTTCGGCTTTTTTTGTGAGAAAAAGAATGTAATGATTATGGGTTGGATGTGATGTTTTATCTTATTGAGACTAAAAAACCCATTTTATTTTTTTGTGACTATTTTAGCCCTAAACCCACCCAAACCCACTTCCCAAACAACCCCTAAGGGTGCGTTTGTTTGGACGGACTAGATAAGGGGGATTGTAATCCATCGGACTATTAGTCCTGGGATACATTGTCCTGGGATTATTTGGTTGGACTAAATTTGTATCCTATGTTTGTTTAGTCATGGGATTAGAAGTCTGGATTGGACTATTCTATTGAATCCCATGTTTGTTTGGGATATTATGGAGAAGGATAAATGTTCGAAAAACTATTTTATCCTTGTAATTTATAATTTTTATTTAATATATAATTTTAAATTTGTAATCTATAATTTATAATTTAACAACACTAAAAAATTTAATTTATAAGGCCATAATTTTTAATTTATTATTTTCAATTAAATTAAATTTATAATTTATAATTTATAATTTATATTTTTTATTTAATATATAATTTATAATTTATATTTTTTATTTAATATATAATTTTAAATTAACAACACTAAAAAAATAATTTATAAATGTTCAAAAGACTATTTTACCATTTTCTAATTGTTACTAAGTAATAGCATGGAGGGTAAAATGGACATTTCACAAAATCATCCCATGGGATACCAATCCCATGGTTTCTATCCCACACCCCCTATGGGATAGGATAGTCCCACATTTGTGGGGGGACTATTAGTCCGGAGCAAAATTTTTCAAACAAACAATGGACTATTAGTCCGGTAAGACTAATAGTCCAATCTCACACCCTTATCACTCAAAACAAACATGCTCTAAGTGTTAAAGCTTTTACTAAAGTAGAATTAGAAACAAAATATAATCTGAAAACCAAAGTCTTGACACCAAAGTAAAACCAAAGTTTAAAACTATTATCCCATAAAACTGAATCACAAGTTTATCAACTCAAAATAAAAAATTAAAAATGACATAAACATCTGATATAACTATATAAGCATAGTAGTAGCATAACTTGACTCAAGCATATATGAGTGGCAAACTAACAACTTATCATATTATCAATATCTATTATCAAACTTGAAATATTTAAGAAAAAATAAACAATTAAGTGAATCAATTTAACTTTATACTCAACCAACTTCATTATATATTTAATATATATTATGTTTAATATGCAAAATTTTCGATCGATTTCGGTTTAATTCGGTGCACAAGATACGTAAATCGGTACTAAACCGAAAATCGAAAAATAATTTTAAAACCTCACAAACCGATTTATATTAAAAAACCATATCAAACATAGCCAGTTTGATTCGGTTCAACAAGTTTAGTCTATTTTTTTGATTTTGTTTACATCCCTAACAACAATATTATGGAATTTCAAGATTATTGAACAATTATTTAAGTAAGAGGTAAGAACATTAATTTTCCCCAATTTAGATTTTTTTTTTTTAACTTTAAGTCAATCTTTTGTACTTGTGATAAAATATAAACGCCTCAAAATTAAAAGGTCGGTTAGTTTCTTATTAGAAATTCAACAACACGGATCCTAAATCTGTTTTGTGGACCAACACAAGTTTTGGATTTGATAGAGCAATTTGAAGTTAGAAACAAAAAAAAATATCACTAGTCAAAGAAAAGTTGGGAAAAAACACCACTTTCATCTACTAAAGTCTAAAGATAATGGAAACAAACTTTATGATTGATAAAGCTTAACTTTCAATGACGAAAGCAATACATTTGTTTGATTGGGGGGATTGGGAGGGGGGACTATCCACTATTTGGACTTGAGTCCAAATAGTGCTCCTTATCCGCCGTTTGATTTTTTTTTAGTCCGGCGGACTCCATGTCCGGCCGGACTCCATGTCCCCCATATGGGGGACTATCCTGTCCTGGGGGGGTGTGGGACAGAAAGTGGGGGACTAATCACTGTTTGGATTAGATGATGAAATGACCATTTTGACCCTCTACTATTTAATTATATATTATATTTAATAAAATTCAATAAAATTTAAATGTCTCAATTTAAAAATAAAATAATTTTATTTAACTTTTTATTGATGTTTTATTTATTTAATTTTTTGAAATAATTTTTTTTGGATATTTTATTGATGTTTTATTTTAAAATTTTGTTTATGTTTTATTTAATTTCATTATTTAAATTTAATAGATATTTTATTTAATTTCATTTTTTGATTATTATTTTTTTTAAACAAATTTATTTAAAATCTTAATTAAAAAAAATAATATATATTTTTATTGATATTTTATTTATCTATTTATTTTTTTTTAAAATAAATTTATTTAATTGTGTAAAAAATAAAATAAAATATTTTTTATTTAATCTAGCTAAAAATAATTAAAATATTAAAGATATGTTTAATATTGCTATTACTTAGTAAACAATTAAAAAAGGGTAAAATAGTCATTTGTTCATTTATTCTATCCAGTCCGTCCAACCAAACGTTGGATTCACTAAAAATAGTCCGGGGGATTCACAGTCCGGATATCTAATCCCATGAAAAAACAAACACATGATACATATCCAATCCAACCAAATAGTCCGGGGGATTCCAATCCCAGGACTCAAGTCCGATGGATTCAATTTTCACAAGTTTGGCATCCTCCAAAAAATCTAAAAAGTCAAAAAGTCACTATCCTATTTAAGTCACATCATCTTATTTAAGTCACATCACCTCTCTAACACATCACTTCAAACCCAACCCAAATCCAACCCATATTTCATAAAAAGTCAAAAAGTGCACTTATTTAGTCTTCCCAAACTTGGCCCTTGTAGAAAAAGAAATTTATTGTTTATATTTTTTACGTTAAAAGTCACAAGTCTCTTTTTGTATGTTATTATTTATTTTATGTTTGGGATTTAAAGTAGGTGATTAAATTAATTAAGCAAAAATACCAAGACAAATACATAATTGTTTTTAATTGATATCCGTTCATATTAATTTTTTAATATCTTATATTAATAAAATAGTGACACATCATATAATAAACCAAAAAAATGTGTTAATCATGGTATTATTAACAATATCATGTTAGATGTCACTATTTTTTGTTATTATTGTGTATCTTTTTTTTTTTAAATAATTAGATGTCTGAATTAACTTACGTATACCTTAACCAATGTCAAAACCTTGAAGTTAGGTCCCGTTTGGGAAGATTAAATAAGTGCACTTTTTGCACTTTTTGGACTAAAAAATTGAGGTTGAAAATATGGATGTTTGGGTTAATTTTTTGACTTTTTATGGAAAAATGTGTAATAAAAAATTGTGAAAATTGATTTTTAGAGGAAAAATTGAATTGGGAGTTGTGCAGCCGTAATTGTTGACTTTTGGTGAATAGTGTTAACTTTTTAACTTTTTGAGTAATTTTTTGACTTTTTAGATTATTTGGGAGTACCCAAACTTGGCCTTAATAACTCGAGATCTTAAATTTTATCATTACTTACATTAATGCTTGTGATTTAAGACTGATCATGTATATAAAATAATAATAGTTTATAATAAAATAAAATAAAACAATATATAACAGTATTGTGCTAACAACAATGGACTTAGTGGCGGAGAGTCTTTAGACCATCTCCAATGGTTAATCAAAACTGATATCAAATTTAAATTTTGATGAAAAGGCTACTGTTCACAGCTCCAACGGTTCACCAAACGTGATATCAGATTGAGTTTTCAGCAAATGTTTCATCAGATTGAGGACGAAATAATGAATTCATCAAAACACTGTTCCGGACCGTTGGAGAGGAGGACCCGGTCGACCAACCGGTTGCCCGGCCGGTTGACCAACCGGTCAACCCGTAAAAGGTTCAAACAGTTCAGCAAAAAATTCGAAAAATTCAAAAAAAAAAAAAAAATTTTTTTTTGCCTAACCGGTCGACCGGCCGGTGGACCGGGCCGGTCGACCACCCGGTCGTCCCGAAAAAAGTTCAAAAAAAAAGGTTCAAAAAATTCAAAAAAAAAAAAAAAAAAAAAATTTTGTGCAAACCGGTCAACCGGCCGGTCGACCGGCCGGTCGACCACCCGGTTGTCCCGGGACAAGTTTGAGAATTTGGTGAATCGTTGGAGCATCTGTTATCAAATTTGATGAAATGGATACTTTTTGACTCAGATTTGATGAAAAATTTGAGTAAGCGTTGGAGATGCTCTTACACCTCACCAATAAATTAGTGGTCTACGAGCAACTCCAATCACGCTTTCTACTTTTCACTAGTTAAAGTATAGAAAAAATATATTTTTTATTTTATTTAATTACTTTAGCTATTGTATTCTCCAACCACGCTCTTTATTTTAGCTAATCATTTAAACTAACTTAATTAATTTTTAAAATAAAAAATACTAATTGTCGATATTTTACTAATATAAATTTGCAATAATAATAAATTTGCCCATACAAACATACAAAACCTATAAAATGAGGAGAAAAAAATACAAAATACAAAATAAGTTATTCCGTAATTCATCAAATATAATTAAAAAAATATAAAATTGCTACATACATACACACACACACACATACACATACACACATATATATAATATATAAAATCCAAATCCAAGACATAAATATACAAAAATCTAAAATATATACATACATAATTGTTTGGAGAGCCTCTGGGGCTCTTTGATTGTAGCCACTAAAAAAATAGGATGGTAAAGTAGCTAATCCAATACCTAGCCCATTGAAGCTCAAAATGCCTAATAAGCCTTGTTTAACTATCCCCTTGGAGATGCTCACGGTTATTTTCAATGGTTCATCAAATTTAAATTTGATAAAAAAAGTTAATTTTTATTCCTTTAACGTTTCATTAATCTATCATTAAATTTAAAATTTCATTTTTCTTTTATCAAATTGAGAATTAATGTACCTTTCATCAAATCACTCTTCATTGCTGTTAAATTGTCACCACCGGATGTTCCTCCGAATATTTCCCAGATAACTATCTCAAAACAAAAATTTGTAAAAAATTATATTGGCCGATCGACCGCCTGGTCGTCCGTCTAGATAACGACCTCAAGGTAAGAATTTGTCCAAAATTTATACTAGCCAGTCGACTGATCAAACATCCTTCCGGTCGACTGCCTGGTCGACTGGTGCTCTGATAAAACTTTAAAAATTTTCGTTAGAATACGTGATACTAAATGAATCCTTTACTTAAATTTTTATTCAAATTTAATGTATCATTGAAAATGATTTAAGTTGTTGAACTTTGTTAAAAGTTTTCTTAATTTTTTATGGGTAAAGCAGCATAGGCCCCTTTCTTTTTTCTTTCGTCTATATATATTCTTTTTGTTTTTGTTTTGGACCCATCTAAGTTTTGATTTATAGGCCGGCCAAAGTTTGAAAAATAAAAAACAATCACTGTTCTAGAAATGTTTTAAAAATATATATACATTAATGTCGATTCATGAAGCAAGAACTTCTGGCAAACATTATTCGCACGTCTCCCGGAAAAGAAGTCTCCGGATCATTTATTTGTGTACCGACCATGAAAGCAACATATATCAAACCCCCATGCACTTATAGGGAAACTATTAAATATTTCTGAAGAACGGTACTCTTTAATCAATTATTACGTAGGTCTCGTTCAGCTGGTGATTTTAAAATAAAAGTCAAAAATTCAATAATTTATATAAAAAAATCAAAAAATTTATTTTTTCTCTATTTTTTACATATTTTTTTTTTAAAAATTTAAAAGTTATTTCAAATATATTAATTTTTTTACATCAAATTTTAGTCAAAAAATCAAAAAATTACTAAAAAAATATGTTTCCAAATGAGGCCTTAATATATCCTTTCATATTTTCTAATTATCCAACACAATACCTCATATACCTACCTTCTCCAGCAATCATAATACTATGAAATACCACGTGTCCATGTTCTGGGATTATTGAATAATTATCCTACTTATAGAGTATATTTGTTTGAACAGATTGGATAAGGGAAGATTATAATTCATCAGATTGTTAGTTTTGAGATATATTGTCTCTGAATTATTTAGGCTTGGTTTGACATATTTAAAAAAAATCAAAAAGTCACTATCCTATTTAAATCATATCATCTTATTTAAGTCATATCACCTCTCTAACACATCACTTCAAACCCAATCCAAATCCAACCCATATTTCATAAAAAATCAAAAAGTACACTTATTTAGATTATCCCAAACAACTCCTAAGGTCTGGATTTAAATCATGTGTTTGTTTAGTCATGATGTCGGACTATTCTATTAAATTCTATGTTTGTTTAGTCATATAATTAGATATTTAGATTGTACTATTCTATCGAATCCGATGTGTATCCTATTTTATTTAATTTTTTTATTAGAACTAATATTGAATCCTTTTATTTATTTTAATTTATTATATAAAGGTCACAAAATTTAGACGATGACCCCATATATATATATATATAATTAGTATTTTTTTTTATGTATATTTTAAAGGTTTATTTTTTAAAAAAAAAAAAGTCATATCGCCTTTTCCATTTGCATATATAAAATTCTATACAAATTCAATTTTAATTATAATAATCAATTTTATATGAATTCTATTTAAGAAATACTTATTTTCTATATAAAATTATAATTTAATTATTATGATATTTGAAAAAAAAAATTATCTCGATATACAAATAAATAAATAAATAAGACAAAATATGCTTAATTATGTATATTGTACGGATCAAATTAATTTTTTTATATTTTATATTTTTATCTATTAATATTAATTTATATTTAATTTTTTATTTAACATGAAATTATTTATTACAAAATATTTATATTTAATTTAAATTTTATATATCTATATACAATATGTATGAATAATTCAAAAAGAATATTAAAAAAAAAAATCAATACCCTACATAATTAATTTATATATATTTTTTCTTAATCCAATCACAACATATTTATATTTAATTTTTTAAATAAATTTTGTGTAGTTCTATTTCTACATATTTTTAATTTCCAAATAAATATAAAAATAAAAATTAAATTAAATAATTAGAATCACTTTTAGTTTTATATTACTGGTTGTCCAAAAAGAAGCTCAAAAGGGAGGTGAATTGGGTTTCTAAATGAATTACTAAATTTAAAAAAAAAAAAAAACCCAAATAATAAACAAATAAAAATATGAAGCAATAAAGATGAGAGTAATAAATTAAAATTTAATTCAAATGAGAAATAAAAAAAAATATGAAACAATATAAATAATACTAACAAAAATAAATAAAGTGAAGGGAAGAGAAAGTAAATATAGAATTTATAGTGGTTCGGTTCAAATCAAGCTGCGTCCACTCTTCAAGATCCTCTTTGAGATTTATTAACTATTCATTAAATAGTAGTTACACTCCTACCTTCACAGGTGCTAATGAATATTAACAATTGATCAACTCCGATTACTCTAACTAACTAACTAGTTGTGAATCCAGTGCTAATCACATCTAACCCAAGTGATTTTATTCAATAAAAAAAAAAAAATCACTCACAAAACATCACTCTTTTTACAAGAATAAAAATAAGGGATCGAGAACTCTTTTATAATAAAAACTCAAATTCTTTATAAATTTTCTCTCAAAAACAATAATAACTCAATAAAAATACACCACAAAATAATTTGAGAATTCTCTTGAATATCACAACTTTTTCACCAATACTTTTCTTTTCTAAATCTACTTTTCTTCAATCAGAACGTCTCTTATATAATTTTCAAAAAAGTAGTCGTTGGAAACACCATGCAAAGAGCAAATCGTAGAAGAATTAAGCATGCTTCACGGAGGAAAACATGGATGTTCCATGCTTAAGATTTGAGCACGTGAAAAAATGAATTTATTCAAAAGCAAAAGGTGAGTAGCTCACATGGAAGGTTTTATTTTTCAACAAGTAAATAGAGAAAACATTGCTTGATGAATAGTAAATATATAATATAATATATAAAATAAATTATGCATTGTGATGAATAGTGCACTGTCAAAATAGATGCTACTCATAAAATCATTTTCAACATATAAATCAAACACCCAACACTAATATCTATAATTGTAATTTATATTTTGTGTTAAATGATTGTAAAATATATATATTAAAAAATATAATAATTTATCTCATAATATTTTAGATATTATCATAATTAAATCATAGGATTAATATTAATAATTTTCTTCTAATTTAACTATTATTTTTAATATCAAAATAAGTATTTGTTTTACTACCTTATAATTTAATATATATCATATAAAATCATTATATAATAATTATACTTTTATTGCACAATAAAATTAAAATTATCAAAATAAATAAATAATTTAACTAAATTTATTATATGTAAGTATTCAAGTAATACTTTTATCGTTCTAATTATACTTTTATTGCACAATAAAATTAAAATTATCAAAATAAATAAATAATTTAACTAAATTTATTATATGTAAGTATTCAAGTAATACTTTTATAGAACGATAAGGCTAATATTATTAAAAACAATAATTAAAATTAAAATTAATATTATTCTTTTGTAACACTTATCATAATATAAAATATCATCACATTAATTAAAGTTAATTTTATTGTGATTTTTTATCAGACATTATATTTCTAAAATTGATTTACATACACGTATAGCATTCAATTTGATATTGATTGATTAAAATAATGGAACTCAATACTTTTTTTTGTTAAGTTTTTAGAAGATAAATTAACAAATGTCAAATGATAAATAGTGTGAAGTATTATTTTTAAAGCATAATACTTCATCGAAAATGATTGTGTATATTTAAGGCACCTATTGATGTTTCTTGAATAATTTTTAAATAAAATTTTTGAATTTATAGTATTACTGATAATGTACCTTTATGAGCTTTGCCAGAAAAAATATGCAAAAATAATTTAGTTGGATGTGTCACATAATTAATCAAAATCCTTTTGAAAACTAAAATTATTAATTTTATAGAGATTTTGTGCCTGATTCCCTTTGAGGATACTAGTTAATTTGAATTTGTAATTTTTTATATATCAATGTGAATAACTCTTATGATCGTACTATATAAATATAAATTCTACCTTTGAGTCAACCCACCTTAAACACTTTTTCGTGTAATAAAATACTTAAATGTTGTCATATAAAAGTATTATAATAAATCGTAATCAAACACAATTTGAAGCACAAATCTAAATAAATAAAATACTACTTGAGGCATAATTAAAAATTCAATGCATCACTTTAGACATACTAAAAACATAATAAATTAGTAAAGACTTTTTCAATTAATTACTAAAATAATACACCATGAATTATGTACGGGAAAGAAATAAACCTTCTCGTATAATCCTGTTGATCAAGTTTGCGCTCCTCCGTACGACGTCGTTCTACTACCTGAAAATACAAACGTGAGCTAGCCGGCGGGTGTGTGCCGGAAACCTCTCCGATGCCTAAGTCAGCAAACTAGACAAATAGACAAAGGCTCTGTATATTCGGGAATCAAAGTTGCGTTACCTCTCCATAGGTGATGTTTGTGAGCTTTTATAGGTTTCGTGTGGCACAATCCAAGTAGGACTCTTATTCCTCCATGTAGAGTCCTCCAAGGATTCATACTCCTGAAAAATAATGTTTATCCTTCAACACCCCCCTCACTGCTTAAACCAAGTGAGATGGTTTTACCATGGTTGGACTCCAATGTGGCCGAAGTAAGCATGGCCATGCTGAGCCACGGGAGTAGACTGAACTATGCTTAGTTCGGTTCTCCATTCCACTGCTCTTACCTCGGCTCTACCTGCCCAAGCCATGCTATCCATAGTATTGCTTCAACCGAGCTAACAACTAGCTTGGTCCGACCGAGCTAGTCGCGCTATGCCGCGACCGGACTAACTCTGAAGGTGGAGATCTGGCAACCCAACTATCCGTTGTACTCTTCTGGACCGAGATAACATTAGACACTTCTGGGACCGGACTAATTTTGAGGCCTTCCTACTCTACCTTTTGTACTTCGGCCCATACCGGCCTTACTCAGCTCGGCCCAATTTTACATATAAAAATTACCCTCTCAATTACCCCTTAATTCCATCTGCAAAGCATGATTGGGATTACCTGTTTATCAGCTGAGCTAAAGTTTTTTAAGCCTCTCCAGCCGAACTAAACCCCTTTAGTCTTTCCAGCCGAGCTAAAACTCTTAAACTTTTCCAGCCGAGCCAATTTTCACGCCGGGCTCTGCTCGTTCGGTCAAAACGTCTCTTCAATCACAGCAACTGAACCGTTTCCCATTCCAATGACACGTGGCAGCCTCTGATTGGCCCAATGCAGCTGTCACGCCGCCCTCGGACTTCGCAAAATTTGAACAGTTCCCGCCTCTTCATCCCTCTCTTTTCACAAAACAAATCTCAAAGTTTAGGATTCACTCGCTTCACTTTCTCTCGTTCTTGGGCTCCTTCATCTCCTAGGCTCGAGTTCTTCATTGCTGCTACAGCTCCAATTTCCAGTTCTTTCCTCTTCCTCTGGTACGCATTACAAATCCTTTTGATTTCTCTTGCTTTCGTGTTTACTTAATTCATAACATACTGTTTTTCGTGCTTATGCAAAACACTCTACTTCCATTTGCTTTGCTTTGCGTTTTTCTGGAAAAATTCTCATAAGAACCACTTGAATCTATGAAACCGGTGGACCACAGATTTTGATCCAAAATAACCACGTAACCGAACTAAGAGGTAGTTCATGTTGGGAGGCCTAGGCACACCTCACAACCAAACTAAAACCCGCACTATACTTGTAGCTCTTAGAAAACCAAACCACCTTTGTTTTAGCCGAGATAATAAACTAACCGAGCTAAGTCTAAACTCCGTATACTTGAGAGCCTTAATTTCGACCGGGCTAAGTCTTCGGGGCTAAACCAACTTTCTTAGTTTTTAAACCGAACTCAGAAAGCTGCCCCTAAAGGCTTAACCGGTTTAACAAAACTCCCTCATTGGCCGAGATATTGGATCGCCCAGACCGAGCTAACAGATCCATTTCTCAACCGACCTACCAAGCACCTTGTTGACACCGAGATAAAAACATGTAGTACCCCACCTAGCCGAAGTAGGGCTTCTTCTATCTTGCTTTTACTTTGTAGCACGGTCCAACGACTTAGGTTGCCCAGGCACTCCTCTGAACGCTCAACCGAGCTACTGAGCACAAATTTTCGGCCGATCTAATTTATTCATAACTTATAAAATAAATGGGGAAGTATAGATTCTTAGTAGAGACACCAGGTGGTCTAGCCGAATTCCAAAAGGATTACAATATACCTGACGACGTCCACCTTACTCTAGCCGAAAAAGATATCACGCCTTGGGGAAACCCCGGTTTTATACCCTTTACCCTTTTGTCCATAATAGAAACCGGACTAAGATTTCCAGTCCAACCCTTGATCTATGAATTCCTTAGACAAACCAGAATATGCCCAACCTAGCTTTCCACCAATTCATACCGTATAATAATGGGAATAGCCGAACTAAACTGCCAAGCCGGTCTCAACCTCGGTCTAGCCGAACTGTTCCACCAATATTCGTTACGATCAAAAAAAGATGGGTGGGTCTACTATTTAAGAATACGCCGTCGCCGAGAAAAGATAATAAAAGATACACCGGATAAAGACTTGAACGATGACGATTTTTTCTGGGTGTCTGGGAATTTTGAAGATCACCAAGCCCAGATTCCTGGCCGACGTATAAATTAGAAAAAAGGAACACCTGGTATAGTTACTTCGGTTTCTTTGCATGTTTTCGTTTTATTTCGGTTTCACCTTTCGAACCGAACTAACTGCTGTCTTCTTCATGCAGATTCAACCCATCTTCTGTCATTATACAGTTATCCCAACCTAGACACACTTCGCGCCGCACTACGACTCGAAGAGAGAAGTTGGGCAAAGCTACTGAACGTTGAGCCGACCTACAGATATAGCGGCCGCTGAAAAGCCAGAGTGACCAACTTTCTGTTAGAGGACGCCCTTGAACCGGACCCAACCTTGCCACAAATAAACCTAGTCCATCTGACAGCTGAACAAGAAATGGCAAAAAGGAGTAGAGTAAGGGCACTTCTGACCGAAACAAATAGAGCCGAAGTACCGCCACCGAACCAAACAACAGAAACCGTGGTGGCTCTTCCCTCTCAACAGCCTTCGACATCTCGGGCGAACAAGCGTGCCTGGACTAGCCAAACCGAGCAACGCCTTGTTGACGAGGATGAGACCATTCTTCCACACAGCCCTCAACCAAGCCCTCAACCGGAGCATTTTGACCGAGCTGGCTCCTCCAAATGGGCTCCAAAGCTCACTTTCCAGAACCGAGATATCCAGGAAACCGACTCGGTGGTCGCAGAGAAGGATCACGTACTGGCCTTCAATCTGGCCAAGAGTGTGTGTCTTCCAAAAGACATGGAGCACCACCACAATCAACTGAACACCGAACTGAAGTCCATCCGGTCGTCAAGGAAATCAATGATTCTGGTAAGTAGCTTTTTTTGATCTTTTTAATTTTTTCAAGTTTCAGCTCGGCTAAAAAAGAAACAATTCTTTTACAGGCCATTCAGAAAAACAATATCACACACAGGCGAGTGTTGGAGCTAAGGAAAACCACAAGGCAGGCGGTGGCGGAAGCCGAAGCCAAGGCTGTCGAACTAAAATAATCACAAGCAAAGACGGCCGAGCTGGAGGTCGAGGTAACTCGTCTAACCGGACTAGTTGCCTCGGCTAACAGTGACAAATAGCGAGCTCTTACCAAGATGAAAGATAAATATTTGTGGGAGATGGCACAGCTTGAAGGTGCTAAAGACGCCAAAATAACAGTTCTGAAAAAGAAAGCTGAAGACGCCGAGCTGAAGGGTTTCAAGGCAGGCGAGGCTGCATATATCTAGCAGTGTGAAGCTGCGAAGGACTTGTTCTTCAAATGCGGCTGGAGGGGTGCTGTGGAGCAGCTCGGTTGTGGGCCGGACACCGAGGTCTACAATGCTCCACAGTATTTCATTCCGGCCTCACTGGCGGAGTATGCTGCCGACCTCCAGAAGCAATTTCTCGAAGCGTCTGACGAAGAAGAAGAAGATGAGCAAACTGAGACTCCGGTTGTTAATGAGCCTGTCAATAATCAATCAGCTCGGTTGGAGCCAGTGGTTGAAGACTTGACGACAGAAAACGTGCTTCCAACAGAAACCGAGCTTCAAACCGAGACTGCTCTAACCTCTGAAACCGGAGTCGGTGTTGATATTGAAGCCGATCTCGAAGATCTTTTTAACTAATTCTGTAATTTTTTCTTTCTTGGACTTGTAACCAGGCTGCGGCCCCTCCTGAGTACCTGTTTTTTTCTTCAATGAAAATCTTCTTTTGTGCTCAACTCTTATTCCGATTTTTGATTTGTATGCTTGCACTTGTAATGAATTTTACAATGAACTCTTTTGCTCGATTGTGATCTCGGTTTGAATGCTTGCTTTCTAACTGTAATTTGAAATATTTTTAGGCAATCTGAGTAGGCTTACTAGCCAACCACTCTTTTAGCCGATATACTTATTTCGGCTGAAGAGTACTAAGAGTTGGTTTAATCTAGCCAACCACTCTTCAGCCGAAATACTTACTTCGGCTGAAGAGTAACAGGAGTTGGTTTAATCCAGCCAACCACTCTTCAGCCATACCCTTACTTTGGCTGAAGAGTAATAAGAGTTGGTTTAATCCACCCAACCACTCTTCAGCTATACTCTTACTTCGGCTGAAGAGTAACAAGAGTTGGTTTAATATCCAGCCAACCGTTCTTCAGCCATACCCTTACTTCGGCTGAAGAGTACAAAGAGTTGGTTTAATCCAGCCAACCTCTAAGTCGGTTTTTCCAGCCAACTTAAAATAAAGTGTTTGGTTATTCCGGCCAAACGTCCTGCAGCCTGGATCCTTATCCTGGGCTTAGGAGGGGTGTTGGTTAATCCAGCCAACCATTCTTCAGCCATACCCTTACTTCGGCTGAAGAGTACAAAGAGTTGGTTTAATCCAGCCAACCTCTAAGTTGGTTTTTCCAGCCAACTTAGAATAAAGTGTTTGGTTGTTCCGGCCAAACGTCTTGCAGCCTGGATCCTTATCCTGGGCTTAGGAAGGGTGTTGGTTTAATCCAGCCAACCTCTAAGTTGGTTTTTCAGCCAACTTAGAATAAAGTGTTTTTCTGCCCCTAACTCACTAATTTACTAAAACAAACTTTTACAGCGAAAAATGCTTATACTGAAAAGAAAACTACTTGTTTTATTGAGAAGGGGAAAAAGTTACATATAATTAAAAAGAAAAAAGCTAAAAATAAAATAACTTGAGATTAGCAGTATTCCATGGCCTGGGAATTGTTTTGCCGTCATCATCTTCTAAGTGGTATGCCCCTTTGCCTGCTAATCCGACCACTTTGTAAGGTCCTTCCCAATTAGGCCCTAGCTTGCCATCTCCCGGAACCAAGGTGTTTCCCATCACTTTGCGCAGCACCCAATCTCCGATCTTGAATTGCCTTGGATGCACCGTTTTGTTATACTTTCTGGACAATTCTTGTTGGTAGGAGGCGATGTGAACCAATGCTCTGTCTCTTCTTTCTTCTGCAAGGTCAAGCTCCAATGTTATGGCTTCGCCATTTAAGTCTGGGTCAAAGTTTTCGCTTCGAATTGTGGGGAGGCCAACTTCCAGTGGGATTACTGCCTCCATGCCGTAAGCTAAGGAGAATGGTGTTTCTCCTGTCGATCGCCGAGGTGTGGTGCGGTAAGCCCATAAGACATGAGGGAGTTCTTCTGCCCACTTGCCTTTTGCTTTCTCTAACCTTTTCTTCAATCCGTCTAAGACGACTTTGTTTGATGCTTCTGCCTGACCATTTGCTTGGGGATATGCCGGTGTAGAATTGTAGAACTCTATCTTGTACTCTTCACAAAAGCCTCTGAAAATTCTGCCGTCGAACTGAGTGCCGTTGTCTAAGATTAGTGCTTTTGGTATGCCAAATCGAGTGATGATGTTCTGCCAAACAAACTTCTTCACATCTTTTTCCTTGATTGAGGCCAATGCTTCTGCTTCCATCCACTTTGTGAAGTAGTCGGTTGCTGCAAGAAAGAACTTTATGTTGCCTGGTGCTGTTGGAAGTGGCCCTACTATGTCTAAGCCCCACATTGCGAAGGGCCACGGGCTAGTGAGAGGTAAAAGTTCTCTGGCAGGTTGGTGTATTTGGTGCGCAAACTTCTGACACTTCTCGTATTTTTTGACATATTTCTCTGAATCTGCTTGCATGTATGGCCACCAATATCCTTGCGAGATTGCTCTGTATGCCAGTGATCTTCCTCCTTGATGACTTCCGCATATGCCCTCATGAATCTCGAATAAAAATGCTTCCACTTTGCTGGGGTGAACACACTTTAGATAGGGTCCTGAGAATGATTTTTTGTACAATGCCAAGGATGGAGAGAGCCAAAATCGCAGTGCCTTTGCTCTTATTCTGTTGGCCTCTTTCTTGTCTTCTGGTAGGGTGCCATCTTTTAGGAATAATATGATAGGATCCATCCAAGAAGGGCCTAGATCGGCGCAACATACCTCTTCTGCTTCTGGGTCTTCAATGCTTGGTCTAGGCAGGTAGTCGATCAGTAGTGGATGAGGGATGGAGGTATCTGCCATTGAGGCGAAGCCTGCTAGTTCATCTGCTCTGTTGTTTTCCTCCCTGCCGATCTGTTTTATTTTCACCACTTCAAACTTCTTGATCTCTGTTCTGACCAACTCTTGGTACTTAGCCATTCTGTCATCCTTTGCTTCATAGTCGCCTGAAATTTGGTTTACCACCAGCTGTGAGTCGCTATATACCATTAGCTCGGTGGCCTTCATGTAGAACGCTGATTTGAGGCCTGCAAGAAGCGCTTCATACTCCGCTTCGTTGTTTGATGTTGGGAAGCCAAGGTTGATCGCCGGGAAGCCAAGGTTGATCGCCTGTTCCACTACAAGGCCGTCTGGAGAGATAAGGACTATGCCAAGTCCTGCTCCATACCGGTTGGATGCTCCACACGAAAAGCTTCCACATCTCTCTAACAAACAACTTCCAACAAGTGGAGGGATCAGATGATGCCTTGGGATCTTCCATGTTGGTGGTGTTTTCTTCAAGGTCCATGCTCGCTGTTTGTCCCTGGTTATATGATTTTACCAAGTCTTTATTTGTTGGGGAGCCTTGACTTGGTGTAGCATGGTTCGCTTCTTCCTTCCAGGAATCTGGACTTTAGTCTACCTTGGGGTTTGACTGAGTATCTTGCACTAGGGGTTGCGCTATTCCGGCGTCAACTTCCATCCCTAGTTCGACTGTTTCAGTCAGGTCGACTGGGCATATGTGATGACTTCCTGGTGTGAATTCTGCGACAAAATCTGCCAATGCTTGAGCTTTTATTGTGGTCCTGGGTTGGAACTTGATGTCGTATTACCCCAACTCTACTGCCCACTTCAGAATTCGCCTAGAAAAGTTTGCCCTTTCAAACAAAGCTTTTAATGGAAAGGCTGTGAAGACAACTATGGTGTGGGCGTGAAAGTAATGCGACAACTTTCTTGAGGCCATCATTAAGGCCAATGCCAGTTTTTCCAGTGGCAGGTACCTTGCTTCGGCGCCTAGTAATGTCTTGCTGACATAATAGATGGGTAGATGTTGGATTCCTTCTGCGTGGACCAACACTGCGCTAATTGCGTGCTGGGAGACTGCCAGGTACAAAAAGAGTTCCTCTCCAGGTACTGGGGTGACAAGCAGTGGTGGAGAGGACATATATTCCTTTAAGCTTTCCAGAGCGCGGTCGCATTCTTCGTCCCACTCAAACTTAGCTTTTAGTGCATGAAAAGAATGGTCGTAGTCTGTCCCGATGACCGGCTTATGAACCGATTAAGCGCAGCTGCCATGCCGGTGAGATGCTGCACTTCTTTTACTGAGTTTGGCCTCTCCAAATCCTGGATTGCTTTGATCTGAGAGGGGTCTGCCTCAATACCCCGGTTGGTCACCAAGAAACCTAGGAATTTGCCAGATCCTACTCCAAATGCACATTTCGACCCGTTGAGGCGTAACTTGTGCTTCTTCAGGATCTCAAACATCTCATCTAGGTCCTTGAGATGGTCATTCTCATCTTTGCTCTTGACCACCATATCGTCGATGTAAGCCTCCATTGTTCTGCCTAACAACGGTTCAAACATCTTGGTGACCATTCTCTGGAATGTCGCCCCTGCGTTTTTTAGGCCAAAGGGCATGACCTTGTAGCAGTATAGACCTCTTGGAGTTGTGAAGGATGTCACTTCCTGATCTGGTTCGTGCATGGCAATTTGATGGTAGCCTTTGTATGCATCCAGAAAGCTAAGTCGGTTGTGCCCCGCCGTTAGGTCTACCAGTTGATCTATTCGCGGCAGAGGAAAGCTGTCTTTTGGGCATGCCTTGTTGACTGTTTTATAGTCGACGCAGACACGCCACTTGCCATTCTTTTTTGGTACCACCACTGTATTGGAGATCCATCTTGGGTAGTGCACCTCTCTAATTGCTCCTGCCTCCAACAGGTTTCCTACTTCTTCCACTACTATCTCGGCGTGGTGGAGTGCCGATCTGCGTGTGCGCTGAATGACTGGTCTGGCAGATGGGTGGACATTGAGTTGGTGACAGATGAAGTTGGGATCAATGCCTGGCATGTCGTATGGTGTCCAAGCGAACACTTCGATGTTAAAGGTCAAAAATTCCAAGACCTCTAATCTCTCAGTGTTGGACAACGACGAACCAAGCAAAAAGAACTTATCCGGGTTCTTTTCATCTATTCTTACCTCTACCAAGTCTTCCACCGCCTTCTGATTAGCTGCTTTGCCAACATCTGCGAACAGTTCATTGTTCTCAGGTTCTTCCACCGAATGAACGTATCCTTTGGCAGCGCAGCTGCCATTCACCGTGACAAAGCATTGCTTGGACATAATCTGATCTCCATAGACCTCTTCAATTACACCGGTGTCGTTGGGGAACCGCATTACTTGGTGGTAGGATGACGTCACCGATCGCATGGCATGCAGCCATGTTCTGCCCAAGATGATGTTATAAGTGAAGGGAACTTTCAATACCCAGAACTCCACTTGCTTCGTCACGCTTCTTGCTTTGACTGGGAGGATTATTTTGCCGATGGGCCATTCTGGCATGGAGTTGAATCCAATCAGGGGAGATACGGCAGGCGCCAAGTCTTTATCTTGTAACTTCAACTGTTTGAATGTTTCGTAGTACATTATTTCACATGAACTACCCTGGTCAATCAGAATCCGCTTGACGTCAAAATCCTTGACTCGGAGGGTGACGACCAGGGCATCATTGTGAGGGAAATATATCCTTGCCAAGTCTTTATCTGAAAAAGACATGACGTTCGTGGCCTCTGTCTTCCCCTTCTTGGTGGTAGGTTGGGCACTTAGTACCTCTCTTAAGTGCTCAGCCTTTTTGATTGATCCTCTGAGTTCGCATACACGCTCAGGTTCAAACACCCCATGTATCACATTGATCACGCCTTGAGGTGGGGCGTCGATTGGCATCCCGTTGGGGTTATTGTGGTCCTGGGGGGCTGGTTGCGTCCCTCCTTCAATGTATTTGTCCAGGTGACCTGTTGCCACCAACTCCTCCAGGTGCTGTCTCAATGGCATGCAATTTTCAGTGCGGTGCCCCTTTTCTTTGTGGAAGGTGCACCGTGACCTTTCGTCATAGTTCTTCTGAGCCTCTCCTAGCTTAACTGGTTATCTGACGAAAGGCTCATCGCATATTTCACTTAGAATTCGGTAGATCGGTTTTTTGAATACCGTGGTTATGGCAGTGCGAACTCTCAACCATCTTTTATCCTGGTCTTCTCCGTTGTCTCGCCTGCCTCGTCCGTTTTTTTTTGGACGGTCTACCGCGTTAACCTTTGCTGAGGCCTTCTTCTCTGGTACTGTGGTCGTGCCAGATTTTGTTTTGGCACGTGCGCCATCCTCTTCCACCCTGATATGCTGATGCACTCTTTCGATCAAGGCTTCCATGGTGAGGGGCGGTGTCATGGTGATTGAGTCCCTTAGTTTGTTCCCAACTGGAAGGCCTCTTTTATACTGTGCAATGGCGAGATTGGTGGGGCAGTCCCCAATCTGGTTGAAGGTCTCCCAGTAGCGACTGTTGTAGGATCTTAGGGTCTCCTTGTCGCCCATGTCGATGGAGAGTAACTGGTCGATCTCCACCGGGGTCTTGGTGTTTGTTCTGAATCTTGTGACAAACGCTTCCACCAATTGTGCCCAGGAGGCTATGCTGCCTTCTGGGAGTTTTTCAAACCAAGTCAAGCCTAGGTCACCAAGGCTAGATGGGAAGAGGATGCACATCAAAGCCTCGTTTCGCCGGTACACAGCCATGACCTGGCGAAAGTGGCTTAGGTGTGAGTAGGGGTCCGTCTTCCCCTCATATGTAGTGAATTTGGGCTGAAGGAAGCCTGATGGTAGGGGCGCGTTTTCAATTGCTGGAACGAACGGTGAGGTCTGCAGCCTCGCTAATGCCTTGTCCGTTGGTTCATAGGCAGGGCGCAGTATTGGCATTCCAACCTCGACGCTTCCATGCGTCCGAGGAGCCAACCGCTGTAAGGCAGAAACTCTGTGTGGATCGCGTGACCTAGCTTCCTCCTTCCATCGTGCCTTCTCTTCGAGCACGGTCCGTAAGTCGGATGATCTGGGTAACTCCGTCTGTCTGGACCTTGTTTGATGCATATGTGAGGGCCAATAGGTGCTTCCCTCTGTGTACGACCTCTCAGATCTCGTCCTCTCAGACCTGGAGTGACGAGTTCGGGAAGATTTGGATTGAGTATCGCCTGTCCTGAGGCTTTTACTCTCTGCTTGTGAAGGTGTGGTATTTCTACTACGACCTTCCGAGTGGCGAAGGGGCGTCTTGCCTTTGCGCCCCTCTCCTGTCGCCACTTCTTTTCCCTTTATCTGACGCTTCATGGATTCCATGTCCGCCGCCATCCGTTGTATTAGTTCGTCCTGCTCCTTCACACGGTCCTCCAAGGTTTGAGGATCAATCCTCAACCTTTGTCTTTCTGGACTCTGTGAGCGAGAGTGGCGAGGGCTGTTAGTCCGCCTTCTCCCCCTTGTATCCCTCCTGGGATTCTGTCGTTGTGGCTCCAAGTCCGCCATAGGAGGGATCAAAGGTAGACCTTCGCGCTTCGCACCCCCTTCCAGTGTTTGTCCATCAATGGCGGACTGTGGTAAATCTTCGTTGTACGCCATTGATTCTTAAGAGGAAAAGCTTGATCAAGAGATTTTGTTCTTGTCTGAATTCCCACAGACGGCGCCAATTGTACGGGAAAGAAATAAACATTCTCGTATAATCCTGTTGATCAAGTCTGCGCTCCTCCGTACGACGTCGTTCTACTACCTGAAAATACAAACGTGAGCTAGCTGGCGGGTGTGTGCCGGAAACCTCTCCGATGCCTAAGTCAGCAAACTAGACAAATAGACAAAGGCTCTGTATATTCGGGAATCAAAGTTGCGTTACCTCTCCATAGGTGATGTTTGTGAGCTTTTATAGGTTTCGTGTGGCACAATCCAAGTAGGACTCTTATTCCTCCATGTAGAGTCCTCCAAGGATTCATACTCCTGAAAAATAATATTTATCCTTCAACACCCCCCTCACTGCTTAAACCAAGTGAGATGGTTTTACCATGGTCGGACTCCAATGTGGCCGAAGTAAGCATGGCCATGCTGAGCCACGGGGGTAGACCGAACTATGCTTAGTTCGGTTCTCCATTCCACTGCTCTTACCTCGGCTCTACCTGTCCAAACCATGCTATCCATAGTATTGCTTCAACTGAGCTAACAACTAGCTTGGTCCGACCGAGCTAGTCGCGCTATGCCGCGACCGGACTAACTCTGAAGGTAGAGATCTGGCGACCGAACTATCCATTGTACTCTTCTGGACCGAGATAACATTAGACACTTCTGGGACCGGACTAATTTTGAGGCCTTCCTACTCTACCTTTTGTACTTCGGCCCATACTGGCCTTACTCAGCTCGGCCCAATTTTACATATAAAAATTACCCTCTCAAATTATAACCAAGTTATAATTTATATATTATAGAATTTTCCCTTTTTTTATTTTTTTTCAAAAAAATATATTTTGATACAAATGGAATTCATATTTTTTTTTTTTATAAATTTGATTAACACAAATGTAGATTTGATTTGACACAAATGTAGATTTGATAATACATTTTTTTTTAATATTGAAAGAAATTATTTTTATAAGCCTTTTACATAGAATCACACACACACAGTAACAACAATTTTTATTAGTCATTAGCAAATTTATTTGAATTTAACTTTCAATTATTAAAATTTTCTATACATGAAATATTAATACTCAAAATTAATTTTTTATTCTGAAAATAAATTTTCATGCATTGTAGGAGTTACCCATTAGTATACCACTAAAACTAAAATAAGAAATTACAACACACAGAAAGTTTCGAATACAAAAGGTAGATATATATAAGAACAATGATACATAACTCTAATTCAAAAATTCTAAATAAAACTCTAATGAATTGGTAAATCAAAAGAAAATAATAAATACCAATAAAAAATAACAATAATTACACATAAACTAGTGCCACATAATTAGAACTCCTTTAAACTACCAAACATTTTTGTAGATATAAATATTTTGAATTACATCTGTGCTTTATTCTATAAAATTCATTTTGCGCACGTAGTACAGCTATATCACCCTTGATTTATGAAAGATGCCAAACTGTTGATCATCTTGAGAGCCTTCTCACACCATGGATTGAAGATGTGGAAAACATGATCTTCACCCTCTATCTCCACATACTCCACCTTCCCTTGCCACCCGCTTTTCACCAATGACTCATAGTACAGCTTCCCTCTATCTCTCAATATGTCCTTCCCAGCAACACAAACAATAACCCGGTCACAACACAACCCGGAAAGACTCGGGGATCCATCCACAAACGGGTTAATAAGCGGGTCATCATTTCCTTTATCCGACGGGCAAACAAACCCCCACCAACAATCCACCATAGCTTTCCTTACCGGATCCGTGACCTCGGATCCAATCGGCACCTCCCCCCAAAAATACGGGTGGATCATTAAAATACCATGAAACTTCAAACCTTGGATCGGCTCTGATCCGACCCGGATCGCAATATGGTGTGAAATATTGGCCCCAGCACTATCCCCTGCCAAGAACACTTTGTCAAAGTCAACGTTATCTTTCAGCCAATCCTCCG
The DNA here is from genome assembly GCA_036172215.1 of Camellia granthamiana. NCBI lineage: Eukaryota > Viridiplantae > Streptophyta > Magnoliopsida > Ericales > Theaceae > Camellia > Camellia granthamiana. The sequence goes on along the minus strand of CM069905.1, from coordinate 149,458,730 downwards.
CCCCACCACCGCCGGAATGGGAAGCGACCCATTGAAGGGCGGCGTAGGAGTCGGCGTAGGCGGTGGGAAGAGGGTGCTCTGGCGAGAGTCGGTAGTCGATGGAGACGAGGACGATGTTGGCTTTGGAGACAAGTACGTTGAGAGAGTGGTGGTAGAAGGGATCGGAAATAGAGGATATGCAAAATGCGCCGCCGTGGAAGTAGACCACCAGGGGGAGTTTCTTGTGAGCCGGTGTGAGTTTGGGGCGGTAGAGCCTGGCGGAGACACCGGTCTCTGGTATGATCACGGTGTTTTTGGAGATAACACCAGTTTTAGGGTTGAAGGTTGCTGGGACAACATCAGTTCCGGCGAGTCTTTCGATGGTTCCATCTTTGTAGACTCTGAGGTAAGGTAGAACTTCCTTAGATAGTTGTGGTGTGGTTGAACCCATTTTTAAGAGAGAGAGAGAGAGAGAGTTGTAGCAAGGATTGGAATGCCAGTAAGAAAGAATATATAAGGGGAAGAATGAAGTCGGTGTTGGTTGTCACTCACTCAGGCGTGGTCTCCTAAAATTTTCCTACTTAATACTCAAGTGAGTGGGAAGAGCTGGTGGGATGTGGGTTGACTTTCTAAACGGAGCTGCTATGTAGCTCGGAAGAGGTTTGACTCGAAATAGCTCGAATCCAAAACGATACCGTTTTGGTATTTTTTTTTGTTTTGTTCTCCCTTTCTTTTCTCTGTTCTGAAAGAAGATGAAGACGATGATAATGAAAAATAAGAAAAAGGTAGAAGATGGAGTTGGGGACATCAACACCCACCAAAAATAAAAAAAAAATAAAAAAAAATTATACACAAATGAACACCAGATTTCGTCATCATCAACACTAGATTATCTTCTTCATCTACACACACACACACATATATATATATCACCAATCACAAAAAAAAAAAAAAAAAAAAAAGTATACACAGATGAACACCAGATTTCATCATCATCAACACTACATTATCTTCTTCATCTATACACACACACACACTCATATATCACCAATCACTAAAAAAAAAAATTATACACAGATCAATACCAGATTTCATCATCATCAACACCAGATTTCATCATCATCAACACACACAGATTTGTGTGTATACACAGATCTATACACACACACATATCTATATATATATATATATATATATCTGAGAGAGAGAGAGAGAGAGAGAGCCACCAACCCGCCAACCGGCACCGCCATCACCGTCTCCTTCTTCTCTTCCTCTGCCTTCTCTCCTCCTCCTCTGCTCCTCTCTTTCTCGCATCTTCTCTCTTTCTTCTCTGTTTCAGAGAGGGAAAGGAAAGAAAAGAAAAGAAGAAATGTGGTTTTGGGTATTTGAGCCAATTCGGGGCAAGAATTTTTGAGATACCAAGAATTATCCCTTTCTAAATTTTTTAATATTTTTTTGATTATTTTAGTTTAGGGTTAAAATGTTTCATTTGGAATAAATTTTTTAATGTTATTGACTTTTGTAAAAGAAAAAATAAAATGATTACGAATTAGATGAGACATTTTATCTTATTTTATTAAAGGGTTTTGATTTGTGGCACTAAAAAGTTGGGCACTAATGCCCCTAATTTCCATATAAGGCAAAAAAAACAAAAAAAAAACAAAACAAAACAGTTACCCAAAATGAAAATTAGGGACATTAGTGCCCAACTTTTTAGTGCCACAAATCATTTTTGTTTATTAAAATAGTATATTTTATTTTATATAACTATTTTAACCTTAATGAGATATCCCAAACGAGTACTAAATAGTATAGTTTTCAACATAATATTTCAGCTCTTTAGTATTTTTGAACCAAAAAAATATACAAATAATGTAGGGTGTAGTTGAGATTTTAGTGTAATTTACATTATGAATTTGAGTGACAAAATATACTTACACTTTGATATATTCTAAACGAAAATGCGCGGAACCCCCAGCTGGGGGCGACCCCCAGCGACCCCCAGCCCACGTGGCTGAGGGTGATTGGCCAGAAAAAAAAAAAAAAAAAAAAAAACAGTTTTCTACCCAGTGGGGCGCCCCCACGTCACTGGGGGTCGACCCCCACTGGGGGTGCCAATCACGGTTGATATTCTAAATTTGTTTATGACATCTATATGATAGAGATCTCCATTTAATTTCACTCAATACAACTATCATAATAAGACAAAAATAATAATCAAAAGGTATTAAACTTTTCTCAATAAAATTTGAACCAAACACTTCACATCATTAAATGATACTACACAACCACCAAGTGAAAGAGTCTATTCCAAATAAATATTTGTTCACGTGAATTTTTTACAAGTGTTGATCATAAAATGAAATTTTCCATTTCATCTATAAAATGGATAGAATCAATTCATACAAAAATAATTCACAGAATAAAAGACAACTGAAGAATCTAAAATTTTCGAGATATTGATTTGTGATTTTGTTTTAATTTTTAAACAATAAATAAAATCTCAATCAAACAATCAAAGAAAAATCAACACAACGATTTAACGTAAAAAAATTACAATTGGAACGCCTCCAATTGTGATTAAAAAAAAAAAAAAATCAAAATCACAAAACAATCCACTAAGAAGATACAAACGAATTAAACAAATGTACTCTCAATTACTTAGTGAATCCACATCCGAATTGAACCGATTCTAATGCGTCTTTTCCACCACCGTCTTCACCACGGAATTGTCTTGTCTAACGTTGAATCCACAACGTCGATGTCGAATCCACGACAATGAACCACTCCGGAATCTACCAAAGCTTCAGGCTCAAGTTTCTCAGAATCTACCAAAGAACAACTCTCTCTTTTGTGAATAAAAGAAAATAAACAAACCCTTTGATGATGTTGATCTAAAGTTCATAGATCCATTGACCATTCTTAAATCATCAAGGAAACACTCATAAAACTCTCTCCAATATAAAACACTTTGTATTTTCATCATCTCTGAAAATCTGGATGGCGCAAACCTTAAAATGAGCAAACAGTGCAATTTATAGTAAATTAGATCGCAAAAACCGCTCGAACGCACATTTCATCGTTTGAGCAGTGTGACTACAGATAGTGCGAAACATATAGGTTGATTACTCGAGTGTAACTTTCACCGTTGGAGCGGTAAAAAAAATTTCTCAGAAGTTCAGGCACTCTGCAAAAATATTGAATGATCATTTTTTTTGTTCGAGCGCACAAATGATCGCTCGACCAGTCAAATGACTTCGCACAAATAACTGCTCGACCGGCATTCTGCAAAAGTTGAGGGGCTGTCCATCGACCTCACATGGGCGTTGCTTCGGACCCGCCATGAAAGAATTAAGATCATAAACTCATCTGCAAGGCACAATTCGAATTGGATTCACATTTAAATATTCATAACCTCACTGAAACAAAAGAGCGAATAAAATTATAATTAAAATGAATTTTGTTAAACGAAATTGTCAGTCACAAAAAAAAAACCTAACAACAACGGTATGAGCTTTCCCTATATCTCTATTTTGGACACCTATTTCGTTTTTTCAGTAGAGACTCACTTGTTTTTGTTCAATGTATTTTGTTGTGTATGAATTCTATACACATTTATATTAATTTTAAAATCCATCTTGGTTTTGGTTGTCGATGATCACGACATCCATCAAGGTTGTTAACTTGTCCATCTCTGGAACAGCCATCGAAGTAAAGGCTCAAATTGTTGTTAATTAATTTTTTAGTTGTATTGCGTGTTTTACTTAATTATGATTAATTCTGAAGTCAATACTGGTTTTAAAATTATTAATGCACTGATAAACAAAGTTTAATACACAGTGCCTATCACGTTGACAACTTTCTTCTTTTTTTCTCTTCCTGTTTTATAATGAAGAATCGATCCTTTGAATCGAGAAATGAAAACTCAAAAATATATGCGATCGGAGAAAATAAAATATCAAGACTTTAACCTTACATTCTCTCCAACTTAAGAGATGTCCATTGCCCGTCACCATAAATTCCGCTCCGATAATCTAATTACACTTGCCGACAAATCGAAATTAATTTGAATTCAATTTAAAAAATCTAAATCTATCAATAAATATTCAATTCGATAATTTGATAAAATCCAAATTTGGTTGATTCAATTACTGAATTTGGTACAATCTGATTATCAATCCAATAGAAATTTTGTTACTTTAAGTTTTATGTGTATATATAGGACTATTATATTTTTTAAATAATAGAAAATAACAATTGAAGTTAGAAAAGTTAAATTTCAATAAATTTAAAATTTTAAAAAACAAAAACAAAAACAAAAAAAGAAAAATAAAACCAACAAAAAAAAAGTCAAGTATTTTAATAAAGAAGATCCCCTTCAGTCCAGATTTTTTATGGGAGAGCGCTGTTTGGACCTGTGGGGCTTACCACGAGTCCCGTTTCAATGATCCGAATCGTTTATTTTGTTGGACACATTACATATTTCATTCACACAAAAAATTTAGTCGATCTGATAACTGTAACTTATTCAATTTATAATGTTTTTAATCCAAAAAAATTGTGTTTAAAAATAAATCATATATTTTTTTGGTGACAAATGTAATAAATTGAACAAGTTACAGTTATCGAATCGATCTAATTTTTTGTTTGAATGAAATTTACAAAGTACTTAACAAAATGAACGGTTTGAATTTTGAAACGGGACCCGTAGTGGACTCCGTGAGCCTAAACAACGCCCTCCAAGCTAAAATCTAAACTAGAGAGGATCCTCCTCCTTTAAGAAATCGAGTTAAACTAAACTCTTATTGAATTTGTCATAATCACATCAGCTTGTAATTGCTTGAAAAATTATTGGGTACTTTTAGAGTATCACGTGTTCATACTCTTCACTAATCATCATATATTATGTCCCTTCATATTCTCCATTTACTTGATACAAAATCATGAATTTCATCATTTCTACCAATTACAATACCCTTAGAGCACCCAATAATTACTCAAATTGCTTAAGTCAACCGGAGGTATTACTTTGTTATGTTACCCTGTTTTTACTCAAACAAATTATTTGGAAAGTAGGTTAAAAATTAATTTTTTTAATTTGGTTTGATTTTTCTTTTTATTGTAAAAATATATAAAAAAATAAAGAGGTAATATGATTAAAAAAATAATAAATTAATAAACTGACATTTAACCTAATTCTCAAAATAGGCATATCATTTGTAATCTAGTTACCTTCATAAGTTCTCTCTGAGCAAACTTTTTTCGAAAAATATTATGCTCTACCCCAAAAAAAAAATTATTTAAAAAAAGTGCTTTTGTTCTTCACATTTTAGAATATTAGATTTTAAATACTGACTCCGTTTGGTTTAATTTTTGAAAAAAGCTTTGAGTTTTGAGTCGTATTTTGAAATATAAGTTGTTGAAAAGAGATTTGAAAATTAAAAATTTATTGGTTATGAGTTTTGAAAATTATTTTTGGATGATTTATATATATGTATATATATATATATTTGTAGTTGAATATATGGGTATGAGAAAATTTGATTGATTGATGTGTAGAATGTGAGAGAATAAGAGAAGAGAGATAAGAGAGAAAAATAGATTAAGAGAAGAAGAGATGAGAGAAAAAATAATAATTTTGAAGAGAGTTTTGAAAATTGGTTAACAAAACATGTTTTTAAATTTTTTGATCCAAATGTTAATTTGAAAACTAAACCAAACGTTGCCAAATTAGTTGTTTGGGGATAGTTATATTTTTTTTGAACTGGGATAAGGATATTGATTAATCACAAAATCAAAGCCTGACGCAAAGCATCAGGGGAATTACAAAACCAGTCATGGGGCAAAAGACCCTTACGGAACTGTCTAGCAGTCCAATGGGCAGCACCATTAGCCTCTCTAGGAGCCCAAAGAAAAAGGAAATTGTTTCTACAAGCCAAAGTTCGAATATCAGCAAAAATGGAAGAGCACTCCCACGAAGGAACCTTTTTGGAGGTGCACAAGTGGATCACTGTCTTGTTGTCGACCACAATCTCAACTTCGGAGAAGTTAAGAGATTGGGCCAAAAGGCATGCCATCTAACAGCCATAACTTCTACTTGCATGACAGAGTTCACCGCTTCCATTCGGACCACCCCATGCACGAGAGATCCTGACCAGTCCTAAAACAAAAAAGCCATAGCAACTCTAGACAACCCTGGAATGAAGGCCACATCACAATTTGCTTTTAACCTCCCACGGAAAGGCGGAGTCCACACCTGATGGGTCCTTGGAACAAAATCCTGGCGGCCAACTACAGGCTGTCCAATGGGAAACACAGCAGCAAATTCCTCCCAGTCCTTCCCAGCTTTAAAGATAGCAGATAGAGGGTCAACTGGGACATGATTAAAGATAAAATCATTTCTTCCCTTCCAGATGTACCAAGCCAACCACAGCAATTTACAAAAGAATTCTTGCTGATGTTGCGTATTTGAGAAGCCAGCAAAGAGGTCGCAAGTCCATCTGGCAATGGAAGGAATAGATCCCCCTTGGAAGGAGAGATTTAACAAACTACCAAACCAAGCAACCTACACCCAGTTACACCTGCATAACAAATGCTCCATAGTCTCCAATTCCTTGGCACATATGGGACATAGGCTATCTGAAGCACACTGTTGCCGAAAGAGATTGCATTTCGTGGCCACCAAATTGTGACACACTCTCCACTAGAAATGCCTATGTTTGGGGGGAACAGGGAGGGCCCATAGGAACTTCCAAACACTCTCTGGGACATGAAAGGAAGAAGATGGCTGCTGCTCCCGTAAACTGTGATGGAAGTCCAAAGCCACACGGTACCCCGATTTGACCAAGTATGTCCCCTTAGGGTCATAATGCCACACCACACAATCAGCCTTATCTTTTACCGAAACAGGGATAATTCGAATAGCAGCCAGCTCCCTATCCGAAACCAGAGATTCCAACCGATTCTCATCCTAAGTCTTGGTACGTGGGTTGATAGCCTCACTTCCCCGAGTAAGAGGGCAGCCACTAGGCTTTTGGGAGTGAATACGAAAGTCCTTCGCTGAGGGTAACCATCTATCATTCCAGAAATTGATTGAAACTCCATTATGTACTTGCTAGCGAACCCCTCTAGTGAGAACCTCCCGCCCTTCAATTAGACTAGCCCATGCCCACAAAGCCTGACCCCTTTTTTTAGCATTCAAAAAATCTGAATGTGGATTGTAGATACTTTTCAAGAATCTGGAGCAAAAGGAGTTTGGGTCATGAATGAGCCTCCACCCCTGGCAAGCTAGCAGAGCTTTGTTGAAAGCCCGAAAATCGCAAAAACCCACACCACCAAGGTTTTTTGACTTGCTCATTTTATCCCCGGCGATCCAATGGACACCCCTATTGGCTGGGTCTCCATTCCACCAGAATTTACTCACAAGCTTATTAAAGGAAGCACATAATTTCTTGGGAAAAAGAAAACACGCCATAGCATAGATGGGAATAACTTGAGCCACCGCCTTTATCAAAGTCTCTCTACCAGCATGGGATAACTGTAGTTTCTGACCTTGTAATTTATCCATCATTCGTTCTACCAAAAAGTTGTATGCCTCCGTCTTTGATCAGCCCCAGCAGAATGAAAGCCCCAGATACTTGGAGCCCTCTTTAACCGTAGCCATACCCAAGGTGGAGCAAATTCGTTGCTTGAGACATGGCCCAACATTGGAGGAAAATTGAATGCCTGATTTCTGGAAGTTTATCAATTGGCCAGACGCATCTCCATAAACCTTCAAAATGTGGAGCAGATTTTGACAATGAAGGACATCCGCTTTAAGAAAAAGCAAAACATCATCCGCAAACAACAAGTAGGACAAAACAGGGCTGGCTCGCCGAACTTCAAGCCCGAGAATTCTCGCGCCAACAAACCTTGGTGAAGGAGCTTCGATAAAACATCCTCCACCAAAATGAACAAATACGGGGACAGAGGGTCACCTTGTCGAAGACCCCTAGAAGGTATGAAAGACGTACACTTAGCTCCATTGACAAAAACTGAGAAAGTGACCGTAGTAATACATTGCATCACCCAGTTTGTCCACTGATCATGAAAGCCCATCTTTTGTAACACCGCTAGAAGTAAGTCCCATTGGATTCAGTCATACGCTTTATTGAAATCCAACTTGATGGCCATGTCCAAAATTGTGCCCCTTTTTTGTAACTTTAAGAAATGGAAAGCCTCGTGCATGACCAGGATATTATCTTAAATCATCCGACCCAAAACCAAAGCCGATTGATGTGGAGTGATAATCTTACCGAGGACCTCTTTCAACAGGTTGGCCAGAATTTTGGTGATAATCTTGAGGTTGAAATTGCAGAGGCTAATTGGCCGGAAATCGAAAAGCTTCTCCAGGGCCTTGACTTTTGGGATGAGAACTAAATTTGCTTGGTTCATCTCCTGTAGGAGAGACCCCCTAACGAAAAAAACTTTTGACAACCTTACAAACGTCTGCCCCAATATCTGCCCAATATCTCTGGTAAAAAAACCCCGGATACCCATCAGGCTCCGGGGCCTTTATAAAGCCCAATTGGAAAACTGCTGTCTTGATTTCCTCCTCCGACACCTCCCTGATTAACAGCCTATTCATATCAGACGTTATCATCGGATACACCACTGCTAAAGCTTCATGCATATTCCTATGACCCACTGATGTAAACAGCTAAAAGAAATAAAGATGTATGTAGGAATTAATATCATCATCAAAGTCCAACCACATCCCTTCCTCAGTTTTAAGTCTGACAAGCCGATTTCGTTGACGTCATTGGGTAAGAGTAGTATGGAAGAATGCTAAATTTCGATCCCCATAAGAAAGCCAATTGACTCGTGACCTTTGGTGAAGAAACATCTTCTCCCTTGTCAAAAGCTCATCAATGTGGGATTTAATGGTTTGTTGCTGGCAAAGATTCCCATCAGTAGGCTCTTGGCCTTGAATGGTGGTTAACTTGTGTCTCCATTCTGCGAGCAGTTTTTTATTGTTGCCAAATTCAGTTTTGCTCCAAGCAATCAAGCCCTTGCGACATGTCTCCAGAAGATTTGTTAACTGAAACATGGGAGACCCATGGACCTGAGTGGCCCATGCATTTTTTATGACTTCACCGCAGACAGGACTCGTAGACCACATCATTTCAAACTTAAACAGTCTTGGGGCTGGTTTTGGAGGAAGACAACACTGGACAACTAATGGACAGTGGTCCGACCCAATAAAGTAGTTATGAAGAACTTGAGCATAGGAGAACTTTTCACGCCATTCCACAATTGCATAGGCTTTGTCAAGTCTCTCACAGATGTTAGCTTCACCAACCTGGTTGTTAGACCAAGTATAAGAGTGGCCCTTGAATTCCAGATCCATCAATTTACAATCAGATAATAACTGCTGAAACTCTACAATCTGAGACCGATTGCACTCCAAGCCACCCGTCTTTTCCCACATGGAACCAACTTGATTAAAGTCACCTACACAGAGCCAAGGATAGTGATTGGCCTTGGCTTGAGTGGTCAAAAAATTTCAGAATCCCCTGCGTTCGATCCCGTTTGAAGGAGCATAAACAAAAGACGCCCCCCAAAGCCCCGCACCTGTTGGGGTGCCGATAACACACCAAATCAAATGAGGAGATTTGAATCTAACATCCACACACAGATCGTCCAGCCACCAAAGTGCCAAACCACCAGACAGACCCATAGGATTGATGTAACATTTGTTAGGAAAGTGAAGCCACCTCCTAAGACGATCAAGTTTAGAGGCTTTATTTTTAGTTTCCATTAAAAAAACTAAAGAGGGACGATGGGTTATGACCAACCCTCGAAGGATTCGGACTGTCAACGGTCACCCCAACCCTTGACAGTTCCAACTGAGCATCTACATGGAGCCCGTGGCTGTAAAGGGCCAGCCACCAAAGCCCAAGCAGTAGAGTCCTCACTCTCCAGGGAAAAAGTGCTTGATACCTGAGAAACATAATCATCGAATTCCTCATGTTCCGAATGGACTAGAATGGGCACCAAAGAAACATCGTCCACCACATCTTCCGAAGGAGCAATTCGAACCTCAAATAGTAATTGGCTAGAGGTCCCTGCTTTCCTTTGTCTATGTGAATAGCTTGTCGAGCTGTCATGGAGTAATTTCCTCTCCTTCGTCGCTGGGGTGATCCGTTTGTAAGCCCTAGCTTCAGCTACTCCCGCAGCTTTCAACCTTTTGGACACATGGGGTGAGGCATCAAAGTCATCACAAACCTTTCGTTTAATAGACAGTGCTTGAAAAATTTAGGCCATGCCCTTATCAACAATCCGTTCCAAGACAAAGAAATGGGACAAGCTAGAATTTGGGCTCAATTCTTCGATATGAAAGTCAGGATTCGGCCCAACATCATTCACAAGAGTGTGGCTATCCAACAAATTGGACCCCAGCTCTGTAGGCTCAGTAACAAAATATTGAGGCTTAATCCCAACATTGGATTGGGCCGGAGACGTTGACACTTGGTTTACAAGCCCTAGGTCTGCACAGTGCTGCTTTACTCCTGGGTTAGGCATCTGTTCCCCTTTGAGTGAGCACGCCTCTACCTCTTCAGCCATTACCATTAGGGCTGTAGTCTGGCCACCTATCCCACTGTTCCCACCACTCTCCACACTCGGCCTTTGGGAAGGTGTACAGACTGCATGTACACCCATGTCTGTCCTTGTTGTACTAGTGGGCTTGTGGTTACCGGGCCGCGGCTCGTCCTCCCTACGCGCTGCGCCAAGACCCAAACTCGTTCCTTTGCCATGTCCACCCAATGGTGAATTTGGGCATCGGAGATGGCTAACTTGGGTGCTCGACCAGTTCTCAGCTCTGGTCTATACCCCAACTTGGCTCCTTCTTCACGAGATACAAATTTGCATGCAGATTTCTCATGGCCCACTCTTCCACAATCGTAGCAAAAATTCAACAACTTCTCATACTTGTAGGAGATTCATGTGTCTTTGGTCGCAAGGCCCTTCTGCTATAGAAGAAAACCAAGTGGCAGTGGTTTGGAAACATCCACTTCCATCCGAATACGAAGAAAACTACGATAAAGCAGAAGACCATCATGCATAGCCTCAACCCCAATAAGCCTCCCGATTCGATGTCCAATAATCTCCCAATTCTGGCGTGTCATCTTGGCAACCTGAATACCATGAACTTGTACCCAAAATGGACACCATTGAAACTCCGTCTCTGCCGGCAGATTTTCCCATAGAGAGGGGTTGAAGGACCGACAAATGCCCCATCACCGACCAAGGAGCCTCTAGGAGGACCCGTCGTCGATCTTCCACATTATCAAACTGAAACAAGAAAGTGTTCTCTAGCCAAGGGGAGATAATCACCTTTGCCCGAGGCCTCCAAGCCCCTTGGACAATTTTTATGACAGCTTGTCGATTCAGAGGTTTTGGGGCCAGAATCCTTCCTAATAAGCACAAATGGGATACATCAACATTCTCACCAGAGCCCTCCTCAAGATCTACACAGTCTAGGCCTTCAAGGGTTAAAGAAAAGGTTTCCATGGAATGGAAATGGAAACTAAAGAAACAAAGAGATACAGAGATACACTGGAACTCCACACCCTTAGGCACTCTACCCCAGACCGACTCTGAAGGCAAGGAAGAAACACAAACTCCAAAACAGGGTAGAAACCCTAACAGCTGCCAAAAGATAGAGACAACTCACAAACTCCGAAAACAGGATATAAACCCTAAAGGCTACCAAAAGGTAGAGACAACTCTCACAGAGGAGAGAGTTCGACCAATAATTCTAAGGGAGTTAAAAGTATATTAAGATAAAATAAAAATTAAAAAATTTGGGGATAGTTATATAAGCCATCTCTTTCTTTGATTTTTTTGGAGGGTTTTAGTTTAAGATTCCTGATATGAAGATTTTATAAGATAAAAAATATGCAACATTTTCATAGTAATTGGAATTCCTTAACGTTTTCACAGAAAAATTTCGGCACAGAGAAATTTCAACATAGAAATTTTGACACAAAAAAATTTGTTTTCAAAGAGAAATTTCAATTTTCAAAGAAAAATTTCACGTAGAAATTTAGCTTATCACGTAGAAATTTGTCACAAGCAAATTTGTGAAATTTCTTTGTGAAGGGTTAGAATTTTTCTAATAATATTATTCAAGGACCTTAACTAATAAGAAAAAAACATATTAGACCTCTCCTACTACTAAAAGTTGAAAAGGAATGTTTCACTAATTTTTCTTTTTTTTTTCTTTTTTGTCTATAGTGACTTTTTTTCAAAATTATGTGACTTTTTTTATATATTTATCTTAGGTAGACAAATCTAAAATGTAAATTTTTTCAAGATTCTAAAAAAAGAAAAAATTAAAAGTCAAAATAAACCAAAAAGACTACTATTTTTAGCTTCTTATTTCTTTGTCTTTTTTGAATTTTTTTTTAATTTCTCGATTCATCTCATCAAAATAAATTTAAATTTAAATTTTTTTTAAAAAATTTAAAAAAAGAATTAACTAGAAACAAAAATAAGAAGAAGAAGAAGAAGAGAAAAAAAAAAAAGACCACCAAATAAACAAAAACCCCAAACACCACTAGTGGTACTAGTAATGGATTTCAATCCAGCTTGACCAGTCAGTCCATAGCGTTTAGAAGCTTGGCAAGTCAAATTTGGCTCCTATTAAATTGCAGCAATTATTGCGTAAGGATCACGTGGGTTTTTTTTTTTTTTTTTTTTCATTTTTTCATTTTCTTTTTTACGATATGAGCTTTCTACTGTTTATATTTTCGACTTGCTGGTGTTATTCATGCATGTGAGTTCAGTAGTGGTCCAATCATTTGAATCGTTTATTCTGCAAAATTTTATATATATTATTCATAAAAAAAAATTATATTGGTATGATAATTACATTCTATTCATTTTATTACTAGCAGCAACTCGTGCTATGCACGGGAATGTATAATTTAAATAATTTATTATAGTCATTTTTGTATAATAAAATAAAAAATTCTTATAAATTTAAAATATAAGAGGGAATTGTAAATAAGAAATATTTTGAATATGATAACTATCTCATACCTAAGTTCATACATTCATTTTTTTTTATAAATTTGTCATTTAAAAAATTGATTATAAAATCATCTTAGTCCAAGTAGGTCATTTAGCAACTTGAACTATATTTCTATCGGACATTATTATAGCTTTAAAAACAAATAATGTAAAAATGGGTATTATTACAAATAATGTAAAATTGAACACTACTACAAATAATGTAAAAATGTTCAAAGCCCGCATTAAAGAAAACAACAAAAAATGCACGTAGTACATATACACATAGGTATACAAAAAGAATAAAATTCATCAAACCCTTGAATCCTACAATTGCTTAACTAATTGTGACGTTGTTGATGGTTGAATGCAACTCGAATCTTAAATGCAAAGCTTGAACAAAACTTTATATCCAATATGCAAATACTAAAAAAACTCTATGGTGTGTTAGAATATATAGCTAAAATATGAAGCATTTGAAAAATAAGATAGAAATGAAATTGAAGATCATTATCAGATAGGAATAAATTTGAAGATAATTATTAGATTTAAGATTAAAATAAATTTAAAAAAGGGATCATATGAACAATATAATAAAAATAAAGTTGGAGATAATGATAGGATTGGGGATTAAAAAAAAAAATTTAAAAGGAAGAAATAAGAAATAAAGATAAATGAAGATACAGGAGAAGATTAAGAAAAATAAAAAATAAAATAAAAAGAGATAAGGAGTCTTAGATAATAAAAGATTTTAAAAGTTAAAAATTTAAAATAAAAACAATATTAAGAGGGAAAAAAATGTGTTTTATTGGAGAAAAATAAGGATGAAGAAAAATTTAAAACATAATTTTGAGAGAGTGACATGTAGGAAAAAGAATATCAACTGTTTGAGAATTAAGTATTGAGACTTTGAAAATTTTAGAGTAGGTACTATATTTCCTTATATATAGTATAGATATAGATATATAGGTAAAAAGATAGATATCAAATCTAATTTGAAAAAAGATAAAAATAAAATAAACATCCTAAAAAAAAAAAAAAAAGAGAGAGAAATGTGGGAATTCGGTTACTGATAATCAAAATTTTTAAAAAGATAAGATATTTATGAGAGATTATGTATGAATAGAAGATAATTTAATTTTTGTTATATCAAAATAAAGGCATATATATTTTCTTGAATAGTAGCAAAATAAATTTACACTTTTAATAAAGTTGTAATAGAATAAAATATATTTAATTTTTAAATTGCATGCTTGTTGATGATTGTTTTTTTTTTTTTTTTAAATACATTGATAGAAAATTTTGAAATTGATGGTAGTCAATTGTTATCATTATAGCTTACAAAAAGAATTTAATAGTGGTCAATCATTAACCAATAATTTAGGATAAAATCATACATAGCCAATAAAAAATTAACACTTAGCAACTTAAATGTTGTAAAAATAAAAATAAAAAAATTGGAAAATTCAGAATAAAGTATTGAAATTTCTCAAATCATGTAGTTAGATATTTTGGTTAATTTTAAAATTTAAATGTTAAATCCAGTAATATTATGCTATGTGTAATAATTCAAAATTTAGATAATACACTAATAGATTTGAGCCACTTTTTTTCTTTCTAATATTGTAAAAAAAAATCAAAACTTTAAATTAGACATGTTTAGATAAAATTTAAAGATTTTAAAATTTTAAAATTAAATATTGTTAGATGTACCGATCACTTTAAGCCAAATATATTTTTATTTTTAAAAATTTTTAAATTTTTAAATTGAGAAATTGTGTTTAAGGTTTTGAAGCTATTGTGTGTGATTGTATTGTTAAGTGGGTGTATATTGGTTGTAGATGATCCGAAAAACTCTCATTTGAGAGAGCTTGAAGGAGCAAATGTGAGATTAACTTTATGCAGAGCTAATCTTCTTGAATTCGAGAGTTTGCACGAAGCCATTAATAAGTGTGATGGTGTGATAGACATGAGATAAAATAAATTAAATTAAATTCAAGATTTAATGAGTTTCGAATCTAATTAAATTGAAAAACAAAAGCAAATTAAAAATTTTAAAGTAAGCAAGCTCAAATCATGCAAAATGTAATAATAAAGAAGATGAAAAGATGTATAGATGAACTGAAAAATAATGGAAAAAAACAGAAAAGAAATATATACACACAAAAGTAATAAATACTGGAAAAGTACATATAAAGTAAGAAATAATATTATGAGCATAAAAATGAAGAAAATGAAAAAATTTGTAGATGAACTGAAAAATATTGAAAAAATATATATATACACTCAAAGTAACAAACACTGAAAAAATGCATATAAAGTAAGAAATAATATTACACTGACCTTGCAATGATTTTTGCAGATAATCAAACTTGAAAAATATAACAATGGAGAAGGTGAGTTATTATGAGCAAATAAAAGATGACTGGAATAAATTGAATAGAGAAACGTGTGTGTGGAAGTTGTAGAAGTTCTTGGCTTCTTTTTTTCTTTTTTTTCTTTTATAAATTGAGATTGAGAATGAGATAGATATTATTGTAGGTGATGGATATGGATGAATATTTTATTATTTTGAGATAAATATTATTATTGGTGATGGATATTGATGAATATTTTATTATTTTTTAATTTTATATTTTATATAAGGAGAATGAGTGAGAAGGCTTGAAGAGTGGGAAAGGAGGTGAAGGGAAGTGCCACGTAATATTTTTTTTCTTTAAAATTATGAGAATTTAGGATTTAAGTTTTGGAGCCTTTTGACTTAATAACTACATTTGGTTATATATATAGTATAGATAGATAGATAGATAGATAGTATAGATAGATAGATAGATAGATAGATAGATGTTTGATTTTAAATGTTGTCTATTCTTTTAAAGATAAATGTAATAAAATAAAATTGTTATAATGATCAAATCGTCTTAGTTTTTTTTTATAAATGACATTACACAGAGAGCTCGTACAAAATAAATAATTCAAATCATAAAATAAATAAAAAATTATAATAAACGCCACAAATCCAGCCTTCCCAATCTATCTTATATAGAACCAATAAGATGGATAGATAATTTGAAATTGATGACACGAGTTCATCATCCATACGTAAACATATATATAGATACATTGATAAAATTAGATACTAACTTCGTGAAGATTTAGCATGAGTGGTATCAATAATAAATCTTCAATCATTAACAGGCATGCCATGTGACAATATAATAATGCATGTTTTTTATGCACTTTGGTCAATTAATAAGGGGAAAAAGAAGGGGAGAGAGTACCTGCTGTGCATAGCAGGGTGCTGTGAGAGATTGGGTGTGTCCAGCTCGGAGTTATTTTAATAATTTCAACGGTTAATTTTGCAAGATATCATAAGAATAGACCATATTTGTTTATTTATTTTTAAATAAAACAAATAGCAAGCCTAATTTTGATAATGAAACATTTAAATTGATCATGTAATTATCAATATCAGATGAACACAATTTTTTACGTAAGTGACATGCTCCATTAGTTGTATAAGATGAATAACTTAAATTATCAAAATATGTCCAAAATAAGTGCACCCAATTAGAAGAGTTGGGCATACATGATGTCCACATTGAGGGTGATTCACTTACTACTATCAATGGCATTGGGGATGGGGCTCACTTGTCTTCTCCTTTTGGTCATATCTTGCAAGAAGCTTCAGAGTTGTTGTCTATCTCATGTTGGCCGTCTTGGGAATAAGGTCGCTCATGGCTTGGCTCGAATGGTTGGTTGCGGTGATGGGCTACTAGTATGGATGGAGGAAGTACCTCATGCTTTATATTGGAACAATTCGTTTTGAATTCTTCAGTTGGTAGTCTTTGGGTCTTCAAAACTTGGCGATGATCTTGTCTATATAGAACAAAAATTTGGTGTTTCAAGTCATGTTATTTAGTCACCTTACTAAAGACAATATTTGCATCCACCAAAAAAGTGTGCAGGGAGTTACAGCAAATTCGCCTCTAGGATACAATCAAACCTGATCTAAGGATTAAGTCTACCGGTGTCTGTACTGACGACAATAGATGAGAATACTCTTGATATAATCAAGAAAACCAAGACACTGATAATCAAGAATATAAAATTTGATTACCAATAAGAAAAGTAGAAACTTGCTTAAGAAACTCTTAATCGAAAACTCTAAATCAAGAGGGAGAAAGAAAGAGAGAATTGCAGGAATGCTTTTTGGATTTTTGGATGGATTAAAATGGCTAATTTCACAACCTATTTATAAGCCTTAATGCATCTGATCGAATGGTCATATCCTTTGATCCCATTCGATTAGATCTGATCATTGGATCGACGATCTATGGTGCAGATCATTCTCACACCGAATAGATGTCTTGACTAATCATACCTAATCACAATCGGGTGCCATCTCATCTGTGTGATCGCGCACATCTCCAATCAACGGCTATGATCAAACCTTTTCAAATCGATACGTAACCATTCAATCGGTTGGTTGACTCATTGCCAACAGACGCCACATCACTACCACGCGAAGTTGACTGTATTCCACACCGCCCATGCCACGTTGGATCCACATCATCATTCCAACTTGTCCGATGCAAATAAAAAGGCGCCCTCATGGCGCCCGTGCTAAGTGCAGAGTGCAAAGTGCACCATCAAACGCCACATAACTGTCACGACTCAAACCTGCCCCTATAAGTTTAGCGTCGTAACTGGCTAATAATCATTAGATTACCAAAGGCCTCTTAACAGGATAACATTTAATTGGGGCTGCAGAAACTATTATACCAAATATGAATAGTCCATAGAGTCGTGCAAATATACATGGGACAGAAATTTAAAACCTTATGTACCATATTTATATATATGACATCGTGATGCATTAGTCTTCATCACATTTGATACAGTTGTAGCCCAAAAAGAAAAATAGTTTTTATACACAAAACAAAAGACTTGCTCGTATTACAAACAAAAACATAAGGACTTTACTTATGCCACTTAGACTTGACTTGATCACACAAGGGAACCTCCTCCGAGGCACAACGGTTGGCTGACAAAACAGAAGTGCCAGATCCTCAACTTTGGGTTTAGTCACGTGCCTGGTCACCTATATACATAATACAAACAGTGAGCGGAAGCCCAGTGAATAATAACAGAGTAAAGATTTTAATGAATGATGCCCAGGACAGATTTCAAATCTCGTAGCAAATGAAAATCATTACCAGGTTTATAGCAGAAACAAAGTCATAGTCTTATTCATATTCAAATCATGTGTGGTACATCCATTAGCATAAACATATCTCTTTGGTCAAGCATATCAAGTTCCAAAAAGGAACCTCTGGTACCGGGTAACATATCTCATACATGAGCCAAGGTATTGTTTTCCCCGGGCGAGGGCCTGTGCCACGGTATTATCTCCCCCTGGCGAGTGTCTCATGACCATAAGCCACAATACTATGTTCCCTGGGCAAGTGTCTCTGCTAAGGATACTACAATTACTTTTTCAAGAACCTTGGACAATCATTCATTCATACAAAACATAGCATTTCAGAAAACTGATCATTTCTTATCATCAGAAAATAATTAAAGTCAAACATAGCTTTATAGAGCTATTACTCACAGATAATCGGTGGCTCCAAGTAGACGAGTAGGGTAGGTAATTCACTTAACTTGAGGCGCGTGACCTACATAACATGATAGATACATACATTGAAACACACGCTCGAATTGCACATAACTTATTTTATTTGTCTTAAGTGTGTTTCTAGCCTTTATCCTCATTATAGTGTTTTAATCTTGGCCTAGGAATACCTAGGATGAAATGAGGATGCAAAAATGTACTTGAAAATATTTTTCAAAACTTGCTAAAAACAGGGTCCACGCTCGAGCGGACATGCAAAATATAAGGGTACGCTCAAGCGTAACTTCCTTCGCTCGAGCAGTCTGCAAACTTTGAAAAAAGTACTGGTTGGTTGATTTTCACGCTTGACGGACGCTTGATCCTCGCTGAAGTGTAAGACTCAGACCTTCGCTCGAGCGTGACTTTTGTCGCTCAAGCGATCTACAAAAACACATGAACTTCTAGGATCATACATTTCACACTCAAGCGGACTTCTGGTCGCTCGAGCGGAGGTAAAAAAACAAAGATGGTCGCTCAAGGGTACAATACTTTGCTCGAGCGGAGGGTGTAAATTCTAGAATTTTCAAATTTGCTTCCAAGGTCCAAAACTCAATCTTAAAGCATCAAAACTCGATTTTTCTGGGCCAAAACTTGAGGAAGCACTTAGAAACTCATAAAACATCATGAATTAAGGATCATTTCAAGAAATCATGGCCCAATAGCTTGCCAATTGTGCAAAAAATTCAATTTCAAATTTATAAATGTTCCATGAACATGACATGCATGAATTTCTTTGAACTTGAGCTTCTCAAAACATGATCAAATGCTAACAAAACAACATGAAACTTGATGATTTCTCAAAATTAAGGTGAATCCAAAACGTACATGAGGGAATTCTTGGCAATTAAGCTCAAAATATGAGAAAATATGCATGCATGCATGGTATGAGTTACAATTCTCTAATTCCAACTTAATTCTCCTGTCAATCCATTTCTCTCACTTGAATTCTTGTAAAATCTAACTCAATTACACAACTAAGAGTTTGATTCCTTACCTAGAGTCCTTAATTCCTTAAATGCTAGTGTTCTCTTGCTTAATCTCTCTAATTCCCTTCAATTCCTCTAATAGTTGCTAGCTTGGCCTCAAATTGACTCCAATCTCTCCCCCTTCTCTCTCTCTCTCACGATTGGCATCAACAAACAAAAAAAAAATGGTGAAAAAAAGAGAGTTGAGATGTATATAGAAGCCTTATTAATGCTTGGGCAAAAGTGTAATTATTTGTTGATCAAGTTAATCAAGTAGACATTAAATTATTTTAATTTAATCGTTCTAAACCGAATTTCAATTAAACCTACCATAAAATTCTAAAAATTCTAATTAACACATAAATCAAGTCAATTTCTAAATCAGATGCCGATAAGGCCTTCAATTCATAATCCGAAATGGAAACGTGAATAGATCTTTCTACCTTAAACAGATATAAACACATATAATGCAATGTATGATGCAAAATTTCACTTTAATTTCTTTTTTTTTTAGGTATAATTAAACATGGATTAACGTTACCTATAGGTCGTGGTTGTTACAATAACCCACTGCCCATGTAACAACCCCTACTTGTGATTAGCCTATGAATCATGATTAAGGAATGCCTAATGAATAATCAAAATGAAATTCTGAATTAATTGCATGTATATTGCATTATTTGTGTTTATATCTGTCTGTATTTCCGAATCGGTATGCGAATTGAAGACCTTATCGATATTTGATCATGAAATTGACTTAGTTTATGTGTTATTTGGAATTTTTAGAACATTATGCTAGGTTCAATTAAAATTCGATTCGGAACCAAATAATTAGAATAAAATAATACCAATGGATTAGCCTTAACTCAACTTATAGAACTAATGCTAATCAAGCCTATATAAGGCTTATATTACATTCTTTAATCATCTCATCTTTACTATTTTGAGCATCAAAAACACGAGAGAGTGTAGACACCCCATTTTTGACCGACCTTAAGACTCAGACGTCATCGATTGAGCGCTTGGTGATATTGCATATTGCGCTCGTTCAGAAGTCTCAGAGTCTCGGCTACGAGCCTTGCCTCCGGACTTCCGGGCTATTTCGTGTCTTGCCTCAGTTTGCGAACCAGGCTCCGTTTTCTCTTTCCGAGGAGAGGGAGAGGTCCCGTAGACCATCTCTCAGTGGCCGTGGGCTACATTTCGTGGTCGTAGGCCATTTTGCCCATTTCGGAGCCCGGAGCCCGGTTTTTGGCGCCGTCAGGCCGTGTGCCTTGGTTCGGGACCACCTAACCATCTCCGATTGCCCCGGTTTTTGGTATGCATCTTGTTTACTCCCTTTTGAGGGACACTGAGGTCTGAGAGACCCACTTCATGGTCGAACGCCGCTTTCGGTGCTTAACGGGCAGTTTTCGGGGCCTCGGACTGCGCGTCTCGGCCCCCAAACCTTCATTTTGCATCGGTTTTCGTTCATTTTTGGCAGGAACCTCTGTTTCATCACCAGGAAGGCCATAGAAGGGTGGGAGGCCAGCAATTATTTCAGCAACCAGTTATATTCCTCCAGCGCCCTCCGATGCCCGTTTTTCTCACTTCCAAGCCAATGTTGACCACCCTAGGGTCATTTTTTTCAATTCTAACCCCCATATTTGTGTTGTAGACACCTGGGAGGACACAAATATTATATGGCCGGCCATTAATTCCACTTGAACCTTTTGAACCCCTTTGAAAAATGGCTTGTTCTTCTCTCCTGTTTTACAGTTGCCAATTTTGAACCACAGGGTTGTGTTGAGGACACCTGGGAGGCCACCAATTTGTGGTGGCCGGCCACTAATTCAAGTTGACCCTTTTGACCCCTGGCCGGCCGGCCATGGGGGGTGGCCGGCCGGCCACCTGCAGCTCCAATACCTGGCCGGCCAGCTTCCTCAGGGTGAGTACATTACAGCTGTGCATTGTTTTTCCCTCCAAAACCTGTATCCGGGGGGACTTTTTTTGAAGGGAAACTTGGAGGGACTTTCCCTCCCTTTTTTCCCTCTCTTTCTCCCCCTCTTTGGCCTTTATAACCAGCAGCCCAAACCTGGTTTTAGGGTTACAAAAAATCCCTAAGAGCTTTGCATACACATCTCCCTCTTCCTCTCTTCCAAACCCTCAAAAATCTTCCAAGTTCTACACCCTTTCTTCATCACCACCTAGCACCACCACCACTACTCCATTTCCAGCAGCTTGGGGAGTTTTTCAGAGGCTAGGAGGCAACATTTCTCAAGCCAAAAGGGAGCCAAGGATTGGTCTACAAGGGTAAGTTCATCTCCCCCTCTTTTGAGCTCTTTTTTGTACCATTGCTTAGCCCTATTTTCTTGCTGTTTTGAGCTCCGACCAAAACTGAAAATGTCATTTTTTTGAGCCATATTCCATGTTTCATTAAGGGCTCCTTGCAGTTTGAAGCTTCTTTTTGGCACTTGCTTCATTATCCTCTTGAATGCCATTATTTCGCATGATATTTTTGGCCTATGTGTGATCTGTTTTGGAGCATGATGTAAACTGTAAATAGGCTTATTTTGAGCCCTTATTCAACATTGAAGAAGGGCTCAACACTGTTTGGGACCTCCATATATCACTTGTCATTGTACCCCTCTTAGGTCCCCCTTTTTGCATGTTTTATTAGGCTATTTTGTCTCTGTTTTTGGACCTTGGTCCGAACTGAAAGTGGCCATATTTTGACCCTCTTGTCATGTTTCATTAAGGGTCTTTGGCTGTTTGATGAATATTTTGTATACTTTGTGTTATAGCCTCTTTTGAGCCTCATCTTGCATGACATTTTGAGTGTGTTGGTATACTGTTTTGGGGGCTACCATAAACTGTAAATAGCCATATTTTGGGCCCCTCTTCAACATTGTTGAAGGGCCCTAACCTGTTTGGGGCCAGCATATATCAGTTACTTCTTTGCCCCTTTGTTGGCCCATTTCTTGCATGAATTGTTTGCCATACTTGTATCTGTTTTTGGGGTTTGACATAAACTGTAAAACATCATTTTTTTTGGCCCCTCTTCAACATTGTAGAAGGGGCCTTCTGTGTTTGAGATCAGCAGCTATGACTTGCTTCATTACCTCTCTTGGCCCCCCCATTTTTGCATGCTAATTTTGCCCTATTTGTACCCACTGTTTGGCCATGCTTTGAACTGTAAAAATGCTTATTTTGGGGCTGCCTTGCTTCTGTCTTTTCATTCCATGTACCAATTATGCATGCATTGCATAGCTATAGGCCATTTCATGTGCTTAATTCCATGTTTCGGGACTCGTTCCTTGCATCGGGTTTCATTTCGCCTTGTTTCGGGGCTGTTTTCCCCCTCATTTTGCTACTGATTTTTACATGTTGCATATCATATTCCATGTCTTTGCCATGTCTCATTAGAGTGGCATTTCGGTGCCTGAGGGTCGGTCCTCGGTTTGCGTGCACGCGTGCACGCATTTCAAGTTGTCTTGTTTTCATCTTATGGCCTCTTATGTGAGTGTGGCTGAGGCTCTCTCATGTTGGTGTAAGCCCATATTGCATTGCGTATGCCATTTCATCCATAGCATTGTGTACGCTCGGTTGTGTAGCACCTCGTGTAGCGTGTATGCCATTCCATAACATTGTGTATGTTAGGATTGTATCTTAGTTGCATTTCATGCATACCATGCATATTGCATTGTGTTCGGGATAGGAGTTAGCCCGGGCACGGGAAACGAGGTGCGTTTCGTACTCCGAGTGACGGAACGTGTCTCAATTCCCAGTCACCGACACTCCGGATTATCCGTGATGGAGTTAGGTTTTAGTTGAGTTTTCACGTGCATTCATTCTATATTGAATTGTGCAATTCAGCTCCTCGGCCATCATGCATCGATATGCGTGATTGGTGGCACGAGGATCGAGGCATGCATACATTTGTGAAAATGCATTGCTATGCCCCTTTCCTGCTCTCTGTTGTAGCAAAATCAAGAATTAGCAGTCTTCCGAGGCTTGGCGCGCTTTTCAAGAATCGTTGCAAAACAGAGGCTAATTGGGGCATTCCAGTGGATTTCCACGCAAAGCAACCCAAACATGCATCATTCCATCATCCGGAGCAGAATCAAGGCAGTCCCTGGCTTGCATGCCAGTTTTATTATTTTCTTAGTTAATTTGTAAATTAATTAGGAATTTGTATTATTTGGACTGTAATATTTATTTGGACTGTACTATTCTTTCATTCAGGACTATATATTTATTCGGACCCTCTGCGCGAGGGCATAATTGTAATAAGTGTGCGTGAGTGTGATGTATGTCTTCCAACCCCACGTCTTTCTTCCCTTTTATTTACCTGCTTATGATGGTTAGATTAGGGCATATTTCAATTAGCATACAGTACGATAGCATGTCTGCATTCATTCATCTGTTTTGCATGCACCGGGCTCGACGCATCATACTAACTGCATCTGTATTTCAATTCCAAGTTGAATACATGTTAGCTGTAGCATCATCATATGCCATGTTTAGAATAGCCGAGCCTGCTATAGTTTGCATTTTTGCATGTGTTGCTTTAGGCATTTCTGTATACTTAGGATCATGCATGATTTCTAATGTAGTTTCTGTTTTGGCTTGGAGTACTCGGTGAGTTTTTATGCTTTAGCATCCTTGCATGCGTGTGAGTGACTGCCATGAATAGCATGCTTACCATGAGGCTAACTGCTTATGTGATATAACTGCTTGAATGCCTGTGGGTGAAGGTTGAGTTACTTGAAGTGGAACAAATCATTTCATGTTTGTTTTAAGCCCACTAGATAGTGGCGAAACCATTGTTTTCTAAGCCCACCCGAGGGTGGCAAATCCACGTCTTAGCCTACCTGCGGGTAGCACCATCAAACCATTTTCAAACAAACAAACATGAAATGTTTTGTTCCAATTCAAGCGACTCAGTCTATACTTGTATGCTATGCGCATCACATAGTAACCTAGGCTAATAACCGGAATAAGAACACATAATGTTTTCAAAAATAGATATCATGATTAGTAGAGGCCGGTCTTTGACCGGGCAAGCGGGGGTGCTCACGAAGTGACCTTCCCCAATCGTACCCAAGTTCCCGAGCCGAGGCAACTTTGGTGATGACGGACACGTGGCCTTTGGCACCGAGTCAGGGTTTCCTAAATTTCCCCATAAAAAATATTTAGGTGGCGACTCTGTATCTGGCAAAGCAGTCCATGTTTGGCACTTCTTTCAAAATCTGTTTTCTCAAAAACGATTTGCCGGATTTGGACTCTTTGGTTCAAGATTTAGAACCGTGACAATCGAGTCCTTGAACTGTAGTGAGCCCAAATGAACAGAACGGGACTTAACCCTCCCGGGGCGTTCGGGGACGTCTACAGAGAGTGAGAGATAGAAAGAGAGAGAGAGAGAGAGAGAGAGAGAGAGAAAAAAAGAGAGAAAAGGGAAGAATTGAGCTTAACTAAGGAAACTTGCTAGAGAATTTAGGGAACTTAAGAGGATAGTCAAGGAATTGTTCAACTTTGAGAAGATTAAGCTTTTACACTTGAGAATTCAAAGCTTGATGTAGGAATTCACTCATTTAGTTGTGTAGTTGTAGCACTTAATACATGAATTCAAGAGAGTTGGATAATTAATCCAAGAATTGAGCTAAGGAATAAGAGTTAGAAAGATAACCATACATGCATGCAAATTCTCTTACATTTGGAGTTTGATTTTGAAGAATTCTCACATGCATGCATTGATCATAGCTTGGTTTTGGAAATTCATCAAGTTTCATACCATTTTATCTTGTTTGATCATGTTTTGGAAGGCTGAAGCTAATGTCACCTCATGCATGTTATGTTTTCTACATTTCAAGTCTAGTTTTGTACAATTGGCAAAACTTTTGGGCTTGATTTTGCAAAATGGTTTATAATTCATCATATACTATGAGTGTTTCAGTGTTTTACTAAGTTTTGGCCCAAAAGGATGTGTTTTGAAGGTTTTAAATTGAGTTTTGGTCTTGAATCAGCAATCTGGAAATTCCAGGATTTGCACCATTCGCTCGAGCGATGAAGTCTGCACTCGAGCAGAGAATGCGAGCTCCTATTATTTTTGTAGAGTTTGGGGGTTAGTTTGAGCGGCAGAACCTACGCTCAAGCGACCACCCTTATTTTTGACCCTTCGCTCTAGCGACCGAAGTTGTGCTTGAGTATAGAATGAGAGCTCTCAGAAGTTTTACAGACTTTTGCAAACCGCTCGAGCGTAGGAAGTTGCGCTCGAGCGGAGACCCTTTTTACCCAGTCTTGCGCTCGAGCGACTGTTGAGTATAAAAATCATGTAACCAGTACTTTTGCAGACTTTGCGTACCGCTCGGGCGACCGATGTTACGCTCGAGCGGATTGCCCTATTTTTGTTAATTTGACTAAGTGTTTCAAGTTACATTTTGACATCCCCATTGCATCTTAGGCATTTCTAAACCTTAATCAAGACATACTAATGAGGATATAGATTAGAAAATACCAAGATATAAAAGAAATTAATTAAGTATCTTTTAAGCGTGTGTTTCAATGTGTATTCCCTTTGTGTTTGTGTAAGTCACACGCCATAGATTGTTTGGTCTGATTGTTCTGACTCTTCTGCTATTGGAGCTATCTGTGAGTAACAGCTCTGTAAAGTTATGTTAAGATATGATATGTTTTATGAAATGCTATTTTATGAATAGTGGATGAGTGTCCAATTTTCTGAAATGTATTTGTGGCATCCTTAGCTCACATGGCCCTCACCCAGGGGAAACAATACCGTGGCTTATGATCATATGGCCCTTACCCGGGGAAAACAATACCGTGGTTTATACATGGCCCTTGCTTGGGGGAAACAATACCATAGCTACTTGTGTACAAGATATGGACCTTTGGGGTCGTCGGTACTGACTATGTATATGGGTCCTAGGACCAAGATGATACGATAGCTAACGAATGTACCACATATAACTGCATATGATTTTTGGCTATGTGTATAAATCTGAATCTGTTTATGATATGAACTTTGATTCTTGAAACTATTTGGACATCATTCATAAACCCCTTTACTCTGTTGTTATTCACTGGGCTCCAGCTCACCATATTATTATGTATGTATGCAGGTGACCAGGCGCGTGATCAGACTCAGAGTTAATTGCCTGGAGTTTCGTTTTGTCAGCTAGCCACAGTGCCTTCTAAGGAGGTTCCCGTTTTGTAGTGATCAAGTTTTTGTAAACCATAGTAAAGATCCTTTTTGTATTTCTTTTGTTAAGTTTTGGACAAGTCTTTTGTTTGTCTGTATGTATGAATGGTGATGTGGGTATAACGTCTTAATTATGTAAATTAAGTTTTAAATTTTCAATCTTATGTATGTCTACTCAGCTCTATGGACATCATATTTTGTTATTTGCTTCAACTAGGCCCTTAATTTGTTTAATTTGATCAGAGGCCTTTGGTAATCCTAGGATTACTGGCCGGTTATGACACTAAACATATAGGGGCAGGTTTAGGTTGTGACAGCCCACGCCACACATGCGCACGTATGCGTGTGCAGATGGTGTGAACCACCATCCTTGCGGTGTGAGTGCATGCACACTAGCATCCATTCCACAATTCCATATTCAAAGGAATATTCCATGTAGTACTTTATTAAGGTAGTGTTTGATAAAGATTGAAAATTAAGTGTTGAAAACTGAATGCTAAATTTTTAAAGTTGAAAAACTGTTTGATAAAAATTTAAATGTTGAATTAAAAATAAGTTGTTTGTTACATGTAACATAAAATTTGAAATTTATTATTTTTAAATTATATATTTTAATTTTTATATTGTGATGATTGTAATTGTAACAATCCCGACCCATGATTAACGTTAATCCATGTTTAATTATGCATAATGAGTAATTAAAGTGAAATTTTGCATCATATGTTACCTTATTTGTGTTTATATCTGTTTAACGTAGAAAGATCTGTTCATGTTTTTGTTTCGGTTTGCAAAATGAAGGCCTTATCGGCATCCGATTTAGAAATTGACTTGATTTATGTATTATTTGGGATTTATAGAATTTTGTGGTAAGTTTAATTGAAATTCGATTCGGAACGATTAAATTAGAATAAAATAATTTCAAATGATTAGTCTAAACAAGAATTCATAAAGCTTCACTAATTAGCCTATATAAGGCCACTACCAAGCCCAAGACTCCCTTTTTCCTCATTCATTTTGAGCTTAAACGTGTGGAAGGAAAGAGAGAAAGAGATTGAAGCCAACATTAAAGGAGGAAGAGAATTAAGAAGGAAATATGGGAGATTGAAGAGAATTGAGTGAATTTAGCTCCAACACTTGCTAACTCAAGGCTTAAGGTAGAAAATTCAACTCCTTAATTAAGAATTTGAATTACTTGGTGTAAGAATTCAAGAAAAATTGAAGATTAAGCATGAGAATCAAGCTAAAATTTGAGAATTGTAACTCATACCATACATGCATGCATAATTCCTTCTATTTTGAGTTTAATGGTTAAGGATTTTCACATACATGTACTAAGTCTACCATAGTCTTGTAATTTCATTAAGTTTTCCATCAAATTACCTTAGTTGATCATGTTTTGGAAGCTATGAGTTCAAATGAATACATGCATGCCATATTTATAACATGTTCTTACATTTCAAGTTAAATTTTTGCGCAATTGACTTACTTTTAGGCCTTGATTTCATGAAATGAACTTCAAACCATGATGTTTTACAAGTTCTTAGATATTTTCCAGAATTTTGGCCTAAGAAAATGAGTTTTGAGGTATGGAATTCGAGTTTGGAGCTTGGGGGTGCAATCTAGAAATTCCAGATTCTGTACTTTCGCTCAAGAGTGAGACTCTGCACTCGAGCTTCCACCTTTGTTTTTGCATCTTCGCTGGAGCTACCAGAAGCTTGCTCGAGCGTGAAATACATGCTCCCAGAAGTTTCATGTTTTCGCAGACCGCTCAAGCGTTAAGAGTTGCGCTCAAGTGAGGACATGAGTCTCACGCTCCAGCGACCATCGAGCGTCCGTTGAGCATGAAAATCGCATAACCAGTACTTTTCAAAATTTACAGAACATTCGAGCATGGGAAGTTTCACTTGACCATCCCCTCACACATTGCATATCCGTTCGAGCGAGGACCCTGTTTTAAGAAATTTGACCAAGTGTTTTCCAATACATTTTTGCATCCTCATTGCATCCTAGCTATTCCTAAGCCAAGATTAAGACATAGTAATGAGGGTAAAATGTAGAAACACACTAAGAACGGAACGTAATGAGTTAAATATATTCCAACGTGTATTTCAAATATGTATTTGTTATGTATTGATATAGGTTACGTGTCGTAAACTGTTTGATTAGTCTGCTCTGTCTGTCTGCACCCGAAGCCATTTGTGAATAATAATTTAGTAAAGTTATGTTCAACTTTATTTATTTTTTGTATGATGAATTAAGATCTGTTTTCTGAAATGATATATTATGTACAATGAATGATTGTCTAATTTCTAATAATGTATTTGTGGCATCATTAGCATCATGTAATATCTGTTAGCTGTTACCCGGTATCGGAGGTTCCATCATGAAACTTATTATGTATGTCATCTATTAACCATATGGGAGGCTCCATCATGGGGCTTGTAACGCCCCAAAAATTAGGCAGGGTATATCTATTTATGCAACAAAACCCACTTAATAGACAAATACATATATATAGCTAACTAGTCCATACATCCATTTCCATTAAATCCCAAATGCCAAATACATGCTGTTCACATCTCAATGCCCTAGTTCTAATTCCAAGCATGCATTTTACAACAAGTATGAAATGGAAACCAAACAAATAATAAGTGCCTTACAGACTTACAAATTTATCCAAGAACATTCTTGGTTACACAAATTGGAGTTTCAACGCAACACAAATACAGCCATGGGCTTACATCCAACATATAACCATAAAACAAAAAATGAAGCCTCAGTGCCGAGTCCTCCCAAGTTAATGCCTTGGCAGAGGCATATCACCTATAGCTAAAATGGTTTCCCTTATAGGGTGAGCCACAACCCAGTAGAGATATACTACACAACATATGGACCATGACAAGACTAAAGAAGAGTGTGCTCATGCCATGCTCATGATGAAATAGTTTATCTATCTTTTTATAAAGCTTGCAATGCTGAGATGTAACAATAGATATAAAGCCATTTCCATTTTAAACCATATCTGTTACATGAATATAAGCTCTGTGAATCTCTAGGTGAGTGTCTACAAGTAGGCGCTAATGCACTACCACTGTCATTTTTACCAGTAAACTGGAAGGTTCGACACCTAACCGCGTGGTTCTACACCTTCTACCCACATTCACCAAGTATTCATCTTTTCGCAAGCAAATACATTTCCAAACATTTGTCAAAAACAGATACATTTCCAATGAAATGAATGTAATGCAACGTCCAATGCAACAAATGAGGAATGTGGTTCAATTTACCTAAGTCTCATGCATTTTTACAATAATCATGGCTATCCTCTACCAATAGCCTAAAACAGATATTTCTAAATAGATATTTAAACAATTAAATTCTAAAAATTCTGATAAATACAATCTATTCCACATCTCATCAAATATGAACAACTACACTAGTTTTCATATCACAATCACGTCCAGTAACCTCTCAAGGTCCATTTCTAACCGTGTCGGTTTTATTCCAACAGATACATTAAGCAAAATAATACCGTTAATGCCTAAGAAAACATCATTTTCTTTCCAAACTCATTCTCCAAGCATTATTCAACTATGATATCCTATTTTGATCAAAAACCCCAAAAGTTAAACGTAATTTTTTTGTTTTCTTTAAAAATGCTCTTTTAGTCACAAACTGGTAAAAGTTTCAAAACCAATCAAGTTGAAATTTGTTTTTATTCAAATTTAAAACATAACTCTTTCATAACCTTACAAACATATTCCAAGTTTACACTTTCGTAATTTGGGTATTAACTCTTTATTTTTCTCAAAATTCTTCTTTTAAGCAAATAAATCACAAATTTTTCAAAAATTCTAATTAAATTATATAAAACTCTAAGCTCCATATAATCAAGTAAAAGTGCATAAAGAAGTATAAGAAAAATCCCTACCTCAAGCCAATAAGCTTTCAAATTTTTTGGCAATAAAAATTAAATCTGCTCGAAGCCAAACGACACCTTTTTCATCCTCTACATTTTGATCCAAAGCATTATGGATCAAAAATAACTTATACTAGATCAAACCCATGAAAAACCAACATTGGAACCCATTTTTCTCTTTTTCTCCTCACGGCAAAAACCCAAAGTTCAACAAAATATCCTATTTGGTCACTTATATATATATATATTATAAACAAATATCTAACCAAATATCTAACCATATATATATACACCTATATATATATATATATATCAATTTAAAATTACATTTCAACATCTTTAATGACAAAAGTAAATATAATATTTTCTCACCACAAAATATATTTTGTTTAATGGTACACACCATAAATATTTACAACTCTTTTATCATAATCAAATAATAATAATAAAACCACAACACTATTACATGGTTACTAACAGGTCACAATTTAATCAATTCGGTCTAAAATGAATGGAGTTTAATAATTTAATATAAATCTCCAATTGAGATTAAAGTATAAATTCAATTTGATTCAATTCGTTACAGGGCTCAGCACGTTTATTCTCTGTTACCCGAATCCGGAGGTTTCTTTATGGAACTGGTTACTCATAACCATCATATGTCTGCATCTATTCTGCATCTGTTCTGGTAGCGCTAATGGATGTACCGCATATGATTAAGCATGAACTCTGATTTCTGTATATGATTTGAACAAGAATATGAATTTGAATTATGATTTCTGAATCTGGTATGGATATCATTCATTAAAACCCCTTACTCTGTTATTATTTACTGGGCTTCCGCTCACTATTTATATTATGTATGTAGGTGATCAGGCACGTGACCAGGCTCAGAGTTGAGGACCTAGCGTCTTAGTTTTTATCAGTCAACCTTTGTGCCTCCCGAAGAGGTTCCGGATTAAGTCAAGTTTAGTGGCTATTTTTGTGAATGTACTAGATTTTGTTTCTTTAGAATTACGAGCGAGATTTTTAATAATATGTTCATGGAGTGATGTATAAATACTGTATCTTTTGACGCCACTTGCTAGTTTATAAAAGTTTTAAATTATCTGTCCCATGTATGTCTTCACAGCTCAATGGGTTACATATATTTTGTATATTTGCTTCCGCAGCCCCTAACTATATGTTATTCTATTCAGAGGCATTTGGTAATCAAAGGATTACTGGCCGGTTACGATGCTAAACATGTAGGGGCAGGTTTGGGTCATGACAGTAATGGTGGTGGTGGTGGTGAAGTAGTATAGTGGTGATGGTGGTGGTGGCGGTGGCATGGTAGTGGTAATGGTAGTGGTAGCCATGGTTTTAAAAACCGGACCGGACCGGCTGGTTCAACCGGTGACCGGATGGGGTTCCGGTCCGGTCAGCCCCCTTAAACCGGCCAGTTGTAAAAACCGGCCTATTTATTGAAAACCGGTGAACCCACCGGTTTTTTTTTTTTTATTTTCTTTCTTTCTTTCTTTCTTTCTTATTATATATATATATATATATTATATAATAAAAATTTAATTGAAAACTCTCTTTTAAGGGTCTCCTCTTGTGAGGAATCCCATTGAGAGCTTGAAATTATTGTGAAAGAGCTTCTATCTATTTATAAGAAAAAAATTCTTCCAAAAAAAACTCAAGAAATCTATGTGGGATTCAATCAAATTCATTGGAGGGAAACTTAAAATTTTGATATCCCTCCAAAAATTTTGCTCTTCTTTCAATCAAAGTATTTGAATTAAAATCATATGGAGGGAAGGGAATATTGAATATTTGATTTCTTCTTCCAAAATTAAAATTAATAATATTTCTAAATATATTTTTATATTTTTTAATAAAAAAAGTATTAAGAGAAATATTTAAGATTATTAAAATTTTTAATTTATAATTTTATTACTTATATTTTTATTTAAATATAATTTTAATATATTTATGACGTCACGGTTCGATTCCGGTTCAACCCGACGGTTGAATCGGTGACCCGTCCACCCGATCATTTTTCCGGTTCATTCACCGGTCCGGTTTTTAAAACATTGGTGGTAGCGATGATAGTAGTAGTAAAATGATGGTGATGTTCATGGCAATAATGACAATGGTGATGAAGTTGATGGTAGTAGTAGTGGTGGTGGTGGTGGCGGCTACGATGCCATGATGGTAGTGGCGGTGACGGTAATGGTAGCGGTGGCATGGTGATGGTGGTAGTGATAGTAGTGTTGATGCTGGTGGTAGTAGTAATAGTGGTGGTGATATGATGGTGGTAGTGATAATGGTAGCGATGGCAGTGGCATGATGGTAGCGATGTGGTAGCGGTGGCATGATGGTTGTGGTGGTAGTGGTAGAGGTGGTGGTATTAAGTTTATAATAGTGTATATTGATATTTATGTTTAATATTTATAAATTCAGTCAGAATTAAGTAAGTTTTATATGACTTAAAATTTTCTTAAATTTCAGCTTATATTTTAAGAGGCACTTAAATTTTTAAATGATATCAATTATGGTTATCAAACCTTAATTGATTATCACTTAATCAATTCAATTTTAAATACTAAATCATATTATCAAACATCCCTTAGGTGGTGTTTGTTTTGGGGGATTGAGGGGTGGGATTGGACTATTAGTCCATCCGGACTAATAGTCTACTGTTTGGTTCAAAATTTTTGCATCAGACTATTAGTTCCAAATCCATTGGA
Organism: Camellia granthamiana; assembly: GCA_036172215.1. Lineage (NCBI taxonomy): Eukaryota > Viridiplantae > Streptophyta > Magnoliopsida > Ericales > Theaceae > Camellia > Camellia granthamiana. The sequence goes on along the minus strand of CM069905.1, from coordinate 149,425,207 downwards.
TTATTATATCCCATGGGAGGCAGGGGCGGGGGGTGGGGGGTGGGCACAAATGGAGGGATAAGGGGGGATATGGGATTAGATGGTGAAATGACCATTTTGACCCTCTACTATTTAATTATGTATTATATTCAGTAAAATTCAATAAAATTTAAATGTCTCAATTTAAAAATAAAATAATTTTATTTAATTTTTATTGATATTTTATTTATTTAATTTTTTTAAATAATCTTTTATAGATATTTTATTGATGTTTTATTTTAAAATTTTGTTTATATTTTATTTAATTTCATTATTTAAATTTTAATAGATGTTTTATTTAATTTCATTATTTAATTATTATTTTTTAAATAAATTTATTTAAAATTTTAATTAAAAAAATGACATATATTTTTATTGACATTTTATTTATTTAATTTTTTTAATTGTGTAAAAAATAAAATAAATTTTCATTTAATCTAGTCAAAAATAATTAAAATATTAAAGATATGTTTAATATTGGTATTACTTAGTAAATAATTGAAAAGGGTAAAATAGTAATTTGAACATTTATCCTTCTCCATAATATTCCAAATAAACATAGGATTTATATCCTATCCAACCAAGTAGTTTTTTTCCTGACATCTAATCCTATAACTAAACAAACATGGGATACAAATCCAATCTAACCAAATAGTCTGTGGGCAATGTATTCCAAAACTAACAGTCCAGTGGATTCCAATCCCCCCTTATCCAATCCGTCCAAGCAAACACACCCTAAGGCCATGTTTGTTTGGACAGACTAAATTAGGTTAGATTAGCATTCCCATGACTAATAGTCCTAGGACTATGAATCCCTTTGGATTGTGTATCATATCTTATGTTTGGATTAAGTTAGAATTATGAGGGACTAATAATCCAGACTTTAGCTTAGTCCTTCAATTTATATCCAACCCCCCTCTGTGGGATTGAATAGTCTATCATGTGTGAGATACCATATCCAGATGGATTGTTAGTCCGTACTATAATTATTTAACCAAATATCGGATTAATAATTTTATTAGACTATTAATCCAATCCCAAACTCATGTCCACCCAAACAAACATGAGCCAAGTATTCTATATTTTTCTCTCTTTCTAACATGGACAAAATCCCCCAAACTTATGTAGAACTTTCTGAAAAAAAACAATAAAAGTTTTAAAAACACTCAAAAACTAAATTATAAATTTTGAAAATCCCCCAACACTTTATTGTCTTTAGTCTGGGCTGAAATTTCGTAACTTGGTTTTCAGTTTAACTAATCTGGAAAAAAAAAAAACTCCACTGTTGTTCCCACAACAAGGACTCCTCTTGGAGAAAAGAAGTTCAAAAAGAATTTTAAATTGTACAAAAGTTGTGTCTAGCCTAATAATTTTGAGGCTATGGATTCAAATTTTGGAACAATCATTTTGTGCACTATATCAAAAAAATAAGTATGTATCTAATTTTTTATTCTCAAAGACACATTAATATATAATAATTGAAAGTTGTTACAAAAGTTGTGCGTAGATTAATGAAAATTAATGAAAGGAATAAATATATTTGATTGACAAAATCAATAGATTAATCACATGAAATTGATGGAGGCATGTTCCTACTTTAAACTGTTCAAAGTTTGTTAAAAAATTGAACATCAATCCACTTTATTTTATATATAAAAGCCAACATCAAAGTTTGTTTTTTTAGGGGGTGGTGGGAACTGGAACACTCCTATGAGATTCTGTGTAAGAGAGCTCAATTATTGGACAAGTTGTGCAGTCTTATTTTTAACACTATATTATAGATAAGCAAACTTAGAGATAAATAAATTGTCTTAAGTTTTGGTTATAAACACACGCATAACTCGTCACTCACCTTAGGTATTAATTTCGGTCTTTTTTTTATTTTAAAAATACAAAACCTCAAGTACTAGTTAGATAGCCAAAGGATCATTTTGATTTTTGATGAACTCTGTTAAGAGAACTAATCTTTTGGTCGGTGTGCGGACCGATTTCCGCAATAGAGTAAGATGGAACTTCGTGGACGAACCCTGGTGCACCGATGGTGGAGGCCTGCACAAGGAATAAATAGTTAGGCTGCCCGACCGGAGGTTGGTCGGAAACCCCTCCGACGGTCGAGTCAGTACCGAAGTTTGGTAGAGACAAGATAAAGAAGACTAATGTGTTTTTTAGAGTTCAGAGATCTGCCATTTTCAAAGAGAGTCAGGTTACCTTTTACAAGGATCGTATGACTTATCCATCAAGCTCCCTTATTCTACGCCTGGTCTTCAGCCGTGATTGTAGCACATCCCTTACTAGAGGGGAGCAACATCCGTCATTCGCGGACACCACATGCCTTTTACTTTACAGAGTATTGACTGATCTGTTAGCACTCATGTTGTCGTTGAGTGGGAGCCTTGGATCCCATGTTATGGACTTACCCGCTTCGGAGTGGGAAGTGATGCTATGGTCAGGCCCATGGTCTTTCCCTCTTCGGAGTGGGGAGTGGGCCAAGACTGATCCCTTAGCTCGGCCCATCATAGAGTGGAGAGAGAGAGCCCACTTCGGAGTGGGGACCTTCGTCCAGTCCAACAAGGTTCCATACAACTAGGCTTGAGTACGGAGTAGGGACCTTCGTCCAATCTAGTAAGGACCTTCGTCCAGTCTAGTAGGGACCTTCGTCCAATCCAACGAGGTTCCATACAAATAGGCTTGAATAATTATGTCCCCTTCATTTGCCCCCTGGCTTGTACTAAAAAGTTATTGAGTGGAAGCCATTATTTGTATTCAGTCTAATTTATTCAAAGTATAGTCTGACCTTCAAATTTAATTATATATATGTATATATATATATATATGTATATATTTTTAATAGATATCTCGGCCCACTTTAAGATTTTGATTTGGCATGAAAGTTTGTCTAGACTGCCATATTTGGACTTAGAATTGCATTGTTTATTAATTCAAATGCTTGAATTTACATAAATTAGTTAGGTGGCCCCGAATTCCACCTAATTCCTTATTTATTTATTATTATTTTATTTATTTATTATTTTTTATTAGTTTGGCATTGTGTATATAGACTCCAGCTTTTTCTTTGAAAATAACACATTTTTGAATATTACCTGGGGCCCGCCATTTTATTATTTGCAAATTGTTTTCCAATCTGTGCAGAGTTGTATGTTCGGCCTTCTTGACTTGTCTTTGATGTTGCACTGGTGCTCGGTTGGCCGAGCTGAATATTTAAAATTGATACAACTCGGTCTTGTAACTCGGTTGTACTTTTTTTTTTTTAATGGATTCTTTATAGTAATGCCATGCTCTGTTGCATTTTTGTATGTCTTGAACTTCAATTTCTAATTTTTTACTTGCATGTGTTATGCTTGCCCCCGGCCGAGCAGGGGCTCTCTAGAGAAGGAGGTCGCCTGTTCGGTCTGACTAGGCTCCATGCCGTAGAAAAATTGGAAGAAATAACTTTTGATGCCCCCAATCCGAGCAGAGACATCGTAGGGAATTTGTTCGGTAAAACTAAGCTTTATGCCTTAGAAAAATTTGAGGAAAGAACTTTCCATGTCCCTAGCTGAGCAGAGGCTCTAAGACTATATAGGGCGTCTAATCTAGTAGACCAGGCTTTGTGCCTTAGAAATGTCTAGTTGGATTCGGCCGGGCATTTCGTTGCTCGGCTTTTACTTGATTCTGTCAAGCTTAACTCATCGTAGAGTGTAACTCGGCTCTTCGTTGAGCGCGAGTTGTTACCATGGACCATGCTTTCAAGTAACGATACTTGGCACAAATTCCACCAAGCTATACCACTTGGCGCCCTACTCCAACCGAAAGGCCGAGTTTGCAAGTTGGGCCATAGGTTAAGACCTGTAACCCGTTCTTGCTCAATTGTCGAGCGAAAATATGTACGACACATATGAAAAAGAACACAATTCATAGGAAAAAGGTGATTTCAATAATACTTAGAGAATTGCGATTACATTCAAAAGCTGTTTAGATCATTTCATCACTGATAATATTTCTTCAAGTTGGCAACATTCCAAGGACGAGGAATGGGCTTGCCTGCTAGGTCAGTCAGGTAGTAAGCTCCGTTGCCTAAGGCAGAGGTAACTCTGTAAGGCCCTTCCCAGTTAGGGCCGAGCTTCCCTTCACCAGGGACCTTCTTATGATCCATGACCTTCCTTAGTACCAGATCTCCAGGTAGAAATTGGCGAATTAGCACATTTTTATTGAAACTTCTAGTAAGTTGTTGCTGGTATGCTGCCAGACGAATGAGCGCGGCTTCTCTGCGCTCCTCTGTCAGGTCAAGAGCCTGGGCGATGGCCTCATCATTGTTTGCTGGTTCAAAGATTTCAGACCGAATAGTGGGAAGGCTGACCTCCAAGGGGATGATGGCCTCTATCCCATAAGTGAGAGAGTAAGGCGTCTCCCCTGTCGATTGCCGTGGTGTTGTTTTGTATGCCCACAGAACGTTTGGCAGTTCTTCCACCCATTTGCCTTTGGCCTTCTCCAACCGCTTCTTCATCCCATTGATGACCGTCTTGTTAAACGCTTCAGCTTGACCGTTGCCTTGAGGGTAGACTGGAGTAGAATTTCGGAACTCAATTTTTAAGTCAGAACAGAACTTCCTGAAAACCTTTCCGTCAAACTGGGTGCCGTTGTCAGATAGTAAGGCCCTTGGGATGCCGAATCGAGTAATGACGTTCCTCCAAATGAACATTTTCATGTCAGCTTCCTTTATGCTTGCTAAGGCTTCAATCTCCACCCACTTAGTGAAATAGTCAGTGGCAGCAACGAAGAACCTTTTGTTAGCAGTACCCCTTGCTAGAGGTCTAACGATGTCCAGACCCCATTGTGCAAATGGCCATGGACTGGTGATGGGAGTTAAGTTCTTGGCTGGTTGATGAATGAGTGGGGCAAACCTTTGGCACTTGTCGCATTTTTGGACATACTATTGGGCATCTTTCTGCATACGCGGCCACCAGTACCCATGAGTGAGTGCTCGGTGTGCCAAGGACCGACCTCCAGTATGACTGCCACAGATCCCCTCGTGGATTTCATAAAGAAAGTTTTCCACAAGATTGGGGTGAACACAAAGAAGATACGGACCGAGGTAAGACTTTTTATAGAGCTTGCCCGAAGGTGAGACCCAAAATCGCGCAGCTCGGTGCCTTGTTTTATGTGCTTCTTTCTTGTCATCTGGAAGGGCACCATTTTTTAAGAAGGCAAGGAGAGGGTCCATCCAGCTCGGACCAAGGTCAGTACAAAGGACCGAGCTGGGTGGATCGATGGTCGGTTGAGGAACAAATTCGACCCATATCTTGCGACCATTTCTGGAGTCCACCGAAGAGCCAAGACAGGCTAAGGCATCGGCGTGGCTATTTCTGTCACGGCCAATTTTCACAACCCTGATAGCTTGAAATTTGCGGATCAGGTGCTTGGCTTGTTCTGCATAGGATGTCATTCGGTCGTCGCGAGTTTCGTATAGTCCAGTCAATTGGTTCACCACAAGTTGAGAGTCGCTATAAACGAGCAACTCCTCTGCATTAAAGTGTTCTGCGCTACGGAGACCAGCTAGCAGAGCCTCGTACTCTGCTTCGTTGTTGGAAGCCTTCCATCCCAGTCTGACAGCTTGCTCCCAAATAAACCCCTCTGGTGAAATAAGGACCATTCCCGCTCCAGAACCCTTTTGGTTGGAGGATCCATCAACGAACAATTGCCAAATGTCTCCAATGAAAAGTTTCCATGCCTCAGCGGGGGTTTGATGAGTGTTGTGGATTTCAGTTGCTAAGGCCGAGCTCCCTTCGGAGGAGCCGGTCGGTCCTGGAGTGAACTCAGCTACGAAGTCTGCTAACACTTGAGCTTTGATAGCAATCCGTGGTTGGAATTTAATATCAAACTCCCCTAATTCTACTGCCCACTTCGCTGTCCGGCCCGAGAAATCAGCTCGGCTGAACACAGACTTTAGAGGGTACTCTGTGAGGACATTGATAGTGTGTCCTTGGAAGTAGTGAGCAAGCTTCCTAGAAGCTATCAGTAGGGCGTATGCCAGCTTCTCTAGAGGTAGGTATCTGGTTTCGGCATCCAAGAGGGTTTTGCTAACGTAGTATACTGGCTTTTGTTCTTTCCCTTCCTCTCTAATCAAGACTGCACTCACAGCGTGATCGGAGACAGCCAAGTAAAGAAAGAGCTCTTCGTTGGGGACTGGAGTAGACAAAAGGAGAGGGGAAGAAAGATACTTTTTCAATTCTGCGAGTGCTTCGGAGCACTGGTCACTCCATTTGAAGTCTGCTTTCTTCCTTAGGAGTTGGAAGAAGGGTCTCATTCGATTAGAGGACCGACTAATGAAACGATTCAATGCTGCAGCCATACCAGCAAGCTTTTGGAGTTCCCTAGCCTTTGTAGGTGCTTCGATGTCTTGGAGGGCTTTGATCTGGTCGGGATTGACTTCGATACCTTGCCTGGTCACCATATATCCCAAGAACTTCCCTGAACCGACCCCGAATGCACATTTCGAGGCGTTCAAGCGAAGCTTGTGGGTCTTCAGGATTTGGAACACTTCCTCCAAGTCTCTCAGATGATGTTCGGCCAATTTACTTTTGACCACCATATCATCTATATAGGCTTCCATAGTCTTGCCTAGTTGGTCCTTGAACATTTTAGTGACCATCCGTTGATAGGTCGCACCGGCGTTCTTCAGGCCGAAGGGCATCACTTTGTAGCAGTAGGTGCCCCTTGGGCTAATGAATGTTGTCTTCTCCTGGTCAGGGCCAAACAGGGGGATTTGATGATAGCCACTGTAGGCATCTAGGAAGCTCATCCGTTCATGTCCGGCAGTTGCATCTACTAGTTGGTCTATCCGTGGGAGAGGAAAACTGTCCTTAGGACAAGCTTTGTTGAGGCTGGTGAAGTCGACGCACACCCTCCATTTTCCATTCTTTTTCTTCACCACGACAGTGTTGGACAACCATTTCGGATATTGTACCTCTCGTATGACCCCTGCCACTAGAAGCTTGTTTACCTCTTGGATGACCGCTTCTGTATGTTCTGCAGATGATCGTCTGCTCTTTTGGACTACGGGCCGAGCTGCTAGTTGGACATTGAGTTGGTGACATGCAAAGGTTGGGTCCAACCCAGGAGTCTCGTAAGCAGACCAGGCAAATACTTCTATATTCTTGCGGAGAAGAGTTAGCAACTGCTCCTTCTCTCTAGCGAGAAGCGAAGTGCCGAGTAGAAAGAACTTGTCTGGATCTCCTCCGCCCACCAAGATCGTTTCGAGGTCCTCCACCATCTTCTCTGTTGGCACTCTACCAACGTCTTTCAGTACAGGCTGATCAGGCAGTTCGACCATCTGGACTTCCTTACATGCTTGTTTAGACTTCATGGCGGCGATGAAGCAGTGCTTTACCGCTACTTGGTCACCCTTGATCTCCTCCACCCCACTCTTTGTTGGGAAACGGACTACCTGGTGGTAAGTGGATGGCACTGCCTCCATTGTATGAATCCAAGGTCGACCAAGTATTGCATTGTAAGGAGATGAAGTATTGATCACCAGGAAGTCGACAGGGACCACTTTGGACTTTGCTGTGACGGACAAGGTAATCCGGCCTAACGGCCACTCTGTCTGTCCATTGAAGCCGACCAGAGGGGAGACTGCAGGGATTAAGTGTTGCTCATCAAGACCTAGCTTTTTGAAAAGGTCATAATACATAATGTCAGCAGCGCTCCCTTGATCAATTAGGACTCGTTTCACATCAAATTTGTTCGCCACACCAACGGTGATGATCAGGGCATCAGTGTGAGGATGTTGGATCCCTTCTAGATCTTTCTCAGAGAACACAATGTTGAATTGAGAGGGCTTTGCTTCTGTTCTAGACTTCTTGAACAATGGTCCTACTGACATGACTTGTTGCAAGTGCGTGGCTCTCTGAATCTCGCCATGAAGGGCATTCTCCCTTTGGGGGTCGGTCATCCCATGGATAACGTTTATCACTAGCCTTGGAGCTTGGTCCTCTGGTAGAGGGATTGGGAGTTGTCCCTGTTTTGCCCTTGTCTTTTCCACATCGATCCATTGCTGGAGATGGCCGGCAGTAACCAAGTCTTCGAGATGCCTCTTAAGGTCTCTGCAGTTCTGCGTCTTATGCCCTTTCTCACGATGGTAGGTGCACCGCCACTCCTGGTTGCGCCGAGCAGGGTCCCCCATCATCTTAGGAGGCCAAACGAAGTAGGGTTCTCCCTTGATTTTTTCCAAGAGCCTGTAGATCGGCTCCGTGAACACAGTGGTTATGGCTTCGTAGGATCTACTCCTTTCTTCTTCGGTTTGCATGGTTGGTTGCTTATTTTGGCCATACCTCTTTCTTTGGTCCTCCATCCTAGGCTGTTCGGTTCTATGTTGCCAAGAGTCCTTAACTCCCTCATCTGCGACTGACACTTGTATAGAGGCTGTGTCATCTTCCACACGGGCTCGCTCCTCTATTCGAGCCCTCAGCTCTTTCAAGTCAGAGGCGGGTCGTTTTGTCAATGACTGCCTGAGCTTATGTGAAGGAGGGAGGCCTTGTTTGAAGTATAGAACTGCCAACGGCTCACTACAAACATCTTCTTCCAAATCGCCATATGCCTCCCAATATCGCCGAGCGTATTTGCGCAAAGACTCCTTTTTATCCTTCCGAGTATTGAACAAGGTATCCAATCCCTTCGGGATTCGGCTATTAGAAACAAACCGTGCGACGAAGGCTTCGGAGAGCTGAGCCCAATCATAGATTGATTGAGGAGGAAGCTTGTCATACCACCGGAGGCCATGCTCACCAAGGCTAGAGGCAAAAACCTTGCACATGAACGCATCGTTTTGATTCCAAAGTGACATCATTTGGCGGTAATGGCTGATATGAGTCAGGGGGTCTGACTTCCCATCATAGAGGATGAACTTTGGTGGACTGTACTTATGAGGAGCTTCCACCGCTTCAATCTCAGTGCAAAGGGGGGAAGAGACTAGTCGGTCCAGAGCACGACGCTCTATCTGATGAACGGACCGATCTAGATGCCTCTTTTCCCTTTCTAATTGCCGTTCTGCTACTTTGTTCGACCGTCGGTCATCCTCTTGGTTGTCGTTCAACCATGTCCTCAAGTCACGCGGTCGCTCGTCACGACGGCGTGGAGGAGGAGAGATTGCTGAATAACGACTAATGGATTTTTGTCTCTTGCGAGAGTTTTCTCGAGGATTCTCTGTCCTACTACTGGCTCCCTCACTGCGTACCGGAATCAGCCGGCTACGCTCACCACGAGCAGGACTGTAGTTAGACCGTTCACGTCGTGGGGGTGGAGGAGGAGTATACCTCCGTTGCTACGACAGTCCCCCTCCGGACTTCCTTGGCTCACCCTGAGGTACCATCTGCTTCCTCAGTTGAGCACGTAACTCCTCAATCTCCAGACTCATCGAGTCGATGACACGATCACGGTGGTCCTTCTCAACAAACAGCCGTTGAGATGATTGATAGGCGACGGCATGACGTCGCTCCGCCGTATGGAGGGTCAGACTGTCGTGGTCCATCAGGTTGTCGTTCCCGGTAGGGAAGGCCAGACCCTTATCTTTGGTTCTCTCCGTTCCTGGAGTCTTCTCTCCAATCCCTGGTTGCAAAGTTCCTTCAACGTCCATCGTCGGAGTTCGTTACAAAGCAATCGGAGAACGATTCCCACAGACGGCGCCAAATGTGCGGACCGATTTCCGCAATAGAGTAAGATGGAACTTCGTGGACGAACCCTGGTGCACCGATGGTGGAGGCCTGCACAAGGAATAAATAGTTAGGCTGCCCGACCGGAGGTTGGTCGGAAACCCCTCCGACGGTCGAGTCAGTACCGAAGTTTGGTAGAGACAAGATAAAGAAGACTAATGTCTTTTTTAGAGTTCAGAGATCTGCCATTTTCAAAGAGAGTCAGGTTACCTTTTATAAGGATCGTATGACTTATCCATCAAGCTCCCTTATTCTACGCCTGGTCTTCAGCCGTGATTGTAGCACATCCCTTACTAGAGGGGAGCAAGATCCGTCATTCGCGGACACCACATGCCTTTTACTTTACAGAGTATTGACTGATCTGTTAGCACTCATGTTGTCGTTGAGTGGGAGCCTTGGATCCCATGTTATGGACTTACCCGCTTCGGAGTGGGAAGTGATGCTATGGTCAGGCCCATGGTCTTTCCCTCTTCGGAGTGGGGAGTGGGCCAAGACTGATCCCTTAGCTCGGCCCATCATAGAGTGGAGAGAGAGAGCCCACTTCGGAGTGGGGACCTTCGTCCAGTCCAACAAGGTTCCATACAACTAGGCTTGAGTACGGAGTAGGGACCTTCGTCCAGTCTAGTAGGGACCTTCGTCCAATCCAACGAGGTTCCATACAAATAGGCTTGAATAATTATGTCCCCTTCAGTCGGTCTTAGTTTTCTTATTGACATTAAACTTTCTTCTTTTATTCAATTCATGAATGGAGTAATGAACGTTTTGCCAATTTCAACAAAAAAAATTATGGAGATAACCAAAGAAAACATGGATATATACACAATGTCTATGCACTTCTTGTTTTTTTTTTTAAAGATTGATAACAGCTAAAACGAAATACATCAAATAAAAAAATTTGAAGTCTCGGACAAAACAAGATGCACTAACGAGGGAGGGACCTCCTCCATTCAAATCATGGGTTCTTCAAAAGCAACCACTATTCGAGCGAGACAATGTGCCACCAAGTTGGCTTGACACTTCACATGTTGGAGCACCTTTTCTTCAAAGGGGGGCGGGACCTCCTCCATAATGGAATTGGAGATGCTGTTTACGTAGTTTGTGAAGCAGTAATTGTTGTGCGGTAAAATTGGCTTATTTCGGGACATATTTTGATAATTTGAATCGTTCAAATTTTAGAATACATCAAGTAGAATATGTCTGTAAAAAATCAAGTTAATCGGATATTTTTTATCTATTCATCCACTCACATTTGTATTCATTTTAATATTTTAAATCACAATTATTATTTATTTTTATAGATACAAATGTGCATGGATGAATGGATAAACGATATCTAATTAACTTAATTTGTTGCAGGCATGTTCTACTTGATGTATTCTAAAATATGAACGGTTTGAATTATCAAAATAAGTTCCGAAATAAACTTGTTTTACCGTACAACAGTTAGGCCTCGTTTGGGAATAGGCTAATTTAGTAACTTTTTGGCTATTTGGCTAAAATATGAACTAAAAAAAACTAGTATGTTTGGGATGACTTTTTGGCTTTTTATGAAAAGATGTGCAAAAAGTAGAGAAAAAAGAAAATCTTTGACTTTTTGGTATGGGTTGTTGGCTTTTTGACTAATTTAATAACTTTTTAACTAAAATGAAGAGTTCCCAAACGAGGCCTTACTGTGTGGACTATGCAACAGCATCCCCAATTCTAAGTAATAAATAATGTGGTCAAACCCAAGATAATAGGTTGCAGGAGAACACGCAGCTCAAACAACACCTTCAAACACCACCCATCAAAAACCCAAATCTTTGTGACCCATCTTCGGATGCGCTTCGAACAATATAAATTAGTAATTTAATAACGACATACAGATAAAATGGCATAAATTTACACTTTTTTGAATCATAATTAAAAAAATAAAAAAAATTATAATCAAATATAAAAAAGTCATAATTAAAATTTTAAAATAATATCATAATTAAAGAAAAAAATTAGTCATAATTAAAATAAATAAATAAATAAATAAAGAGTAACTAAGTGTGTAAATGATATGGGACATGTATAATAGAATTCTCCATAATTTATATATAGAATAATGTGATGGTGTTGGAACTTAAGAAAACGCTATGGTGCACATCTTTCAAAAAGTTTATACCATATATACCTCATAACTAAAAAAATGACATAATTTTATTTTTCTGAGTCATAACTAAAATATACATGTATATATATATATATATAATAACTAAATACAACGGCTTATTTTGAAAAGTAAGTTAAAAGTTAGCTTTTCGATTTTTTTTGAAAAAAATATGTAAAAAAGTAGAGAGATGATGTGACTCAGAAAAGTCGAAAAATTAAAAAGTTGGCTTTTAGCCGAATTCCCAAAATAGGCCGACATAAGGCATAATTAAAAAATTTATGAGTCAAAACTAAAATAATATCATAACTGTTGGCTTATTTTTCCTACGAAGGAAAATATCATAAATGCGAACGTGCCAGCAAAGATTGAAAAATCTTTACAGATTAAATTCAAACCAATTATCAAGCGATTGCGTTGACGGTTATTTTACCTCAACAAAGAGGACTTCAAAATTGTCAAGTGTAGAAAACAGAAAAATTAAAAGAAGAATGAGGGACGGAGAAAGATGATTGAGTGAACAATCAAAGTAATAATTACTTACCTCTACTCCTATGCTTCGAAAAGGAAATACATAAAATGCTTTGAAGAAAATGCTGAAAATAAATGCTTCGAAATATAAATTTATGTTAAACTACTCCTAAGATAAAGAAAATGACAAGAAATATTGAAATCAATTGTCTTTGATTTAAGTTCTAGATCCTTTACAATGTAGCCATGAATGACTATTTATAAGCAAATATTTGTAGGAAAAAACTTCCAGAAATAACAACCCAATAACCACGTAAAACTACCCACTCTTTCATCTTTATTCCCACAATGCCACATATCCCTCCATGTTTTCATAACTTCCTTTAACCTCCGATTCATGCTCCATGTTCTAGACTTTATTCTCCATCATCTTTTCACATTTCATAACTTCTCATAACCTCCAAATGAGTAGAAGGATGCCACATGTCCTGCAATTATATAAATAATAAATAAAAATAATAATTGCAGATTTATGGTGCCAACATTACCCCCCACGGCCCTTAAAAAATGATGTTTACTTGAATTTTTGAAGGGCCGAACCAAGCACATGACTAATCTAAGCAATAAAGTGCTTCAAATAATATCGACAAAGTACTTCAAATGATATGATAGCACCAATAAAGTGCTTCGAATGAGTATGAAATTATTGCTAAATGTTATGAATTATATATATACACATTGAAGGGATATTATTGCAGAAAAGCTTCGAAAGATAACCACATATTTTCAAGGCAAAGCCAATAATTCACCTTAGCAAACTATTACACATGCTAAATAACCAGCTTCAAAGGTGGTATAGAGGACCAAAATCATCATTCAAAGATCGAAAGTACCGACAAAAGACGAATTACATCCTTGGAAATACTCGGCAAAGTTTCGAAGGTTCACAACCATCACTATTGTTTCTTCGAAGTTGTTGTTGATGCAAAATGGAGTGCTTCTAAGCTTACAAAATTATGACAAAAGGGCTTTCGAAGCAACTTTTGGCCAACATTGTGGTTATTCAAATTTTGTATGTTTTGGTTCACACATAATTAATGAAAAATATTAATTTTATGTTTTAAACCAATTATTAATTCTCCGAAGACACCAAAACTATTGTTCTTCGAACCAACTTTTGTAGACTACTAGTTACATTTTCATGTAACAAATGGCTATAAAAATGGTTATCAGTAAAGCAACTAATTATCATGTCAAAAATAAGCATTATTCGATAATTAATTAATTGTCATTTTACATATATTTGAAGGGAGGTACACATTTCGAAAGTTTTCTTGGCCCATGTTACATTTCGAAGGTGTTTATTGATGACAAAACCACCATTCGAAAGTCACATATGTTACTAAAGGATCAAAGTCGTCATTCAAAAGTGCTCACGACATCTCTTCGAACCAAATCCAAAGAGTTGGATTACTATGAAATTAGTTTGGCATTTTAACTAGCCATTAATGGCTATAAAATGATATTTCAATGAATAACATGCTTCGAAATGTCTTGAGACGTGCTTCGAAGGTAACCACAAAATCAAATGGTGATCGTTTTATGGATCAACTAATAACAATATTTTTGGCTCAATATATTACAATAACGAAATATTATTTGTTAGTCATTCCATCAAAATCAACGTAGATGTGATCCACAAATCCAAAATGGATTTTGAACAACAAAAATCATGGTATAGTGTGACCATGAAAATTCATACTTTTTGACACTTTGAAAAATGTCAATATAGCGAATTCCAGTTTTCCCTTCTGTATTTGTTGTACTCCGGACTTTCGTTCCGTGGAGTTGGTGGTTGTATACCTTATTGTTATCCTTTAATTCCATATGTTTGAGTTTTAGGATGTGTTGGGCGTGTTTCGAACAGGTGGGTTAAGCCTTAGTTCAAATTCTTGTTGCTCAGTTTTTTTGAGTGGTTCGCTCGAGCGGGTCCTTGTGCGCTCGAGCGGAGATTTCATACTTCCAGTATTTCGTGCCTCTGTAAAACTTCTGCAGGTGTGTTTTTCATGCTCGAGCAGGTTTCTTTACGCTCGAGCGGGTCGCGCTCGAGCGGGTATGTTGGAGCTCGAGCGGGTAGTGCTTTGTCTGTGAAAGTTCTGGGAGGGGGAAATCTACGCTCGAGCGGACTGGTTTTCGCGCTCGAGCGGATGTACTTTATTCTTGTGTCTTGGCGCTCGAGTGGGCCTTCTTGCGCTCGAGCAAATCCAGTTTTTTGTTCTTGACGCTCGAGCTTCCTGTTCTCCGCTCGAGCGGACCCGTCGTATATCAGATGGCAGTTGGGCATTTTTGAATCACTTTTTACACTCACACTCTCTCTCTTACTTTCTAAAAACCGATTTTGAAAGCTCCTCTCTCTAGAAAATACCTTCTCTCTAGGGTTTGATCTAGTTAGAGTGCTCCACTCCCTTGGTGCCTTTGTAAAAAGAGTGTTGATCGTCGAGGGCTACGTTTTGATCCGAGAAATTGTTGATTTGGAGCACTTTGAATTTCTTCATCTTCTCCATTTGAGCTCTAACTTCGAGGTAGGGATATCCTACTCCATCTTATGAGCTTTGTCTTTAGATTTTAGTATTTCGATAAGTTGGGGGTTGTTGGGGAATTTTGAGAAAGTTTGGGGCCTTTGTGTAATTTTCAAAAGATGGGCATTCAAACATATAAACTCTTATGTATGTAATACATTGGAAAATGGACTTGGTGTTGGGTTGTTGATGAAAAAGGAACCTTAGAGTTGGTATTGTGAATTTGGGAAAAAGCCCTAATTGCATGATAAATTAATTGGTATAATTAATTTTGGGAAATGAGAAATTGAATAGGAAATATCCAAATTGGAATGCTATGGGATTAAAGGGTGTAGTTGGATTAATTTATCGCTCACCTAGGCAAATGTTGATATTTTATCCATTTGGTACATTTATTTCCTGTTTAGAAATAACTGTTTTGGGCTATCGGTGGAGGATAGTCTTGATTGTTGTAGACAATGCATGATGATTAGGCAAACTAAAACTAATCAATGGAATGTGTCATCAAGTATGACGGTTGAAAAATACATTAACTTTATGTATTGATTGAACATGTATATGATAATTGTTTATATACATTGTGTTGTGTGGGAGGAGAAAAGGGATGTACTCTACGGTTTAGGGGAAGATAGGGGATGGACCTCTAAACCGGAATTTGTATGACATAGATACAGCACTACAATGTATATCATGGTGAAGTATGGAAGTGTTTGTTTGATTTGATATAACACTAAAATGTATATCATCATCAATTGTGGAATATAGAAGTGTTTCTATGTTATATTGATACAGCACCAAAATGTGTATCACTTGTGAAGTAAGGAAGTGATTTATGTGTTATTGATACAACACCAAAATATGTATCCGTCATGAATTTCGAAAGTGTTTTAGTAATGATTTATAATCTCATTAAATTATTTGGCCAGGTTCTGAGCCTTGTTTTCAAATTCAAAGTTGAATGAGAAATGGAAAGTGAAATGTAACATAGATATGATTGTCATGAAACTGTAATATGGCATGAGTTGAAATATAAGTATGGACCATCTGTTGAATGCTATTATTTTAGTCATTGTTCATAGTTGGTTTAGTATATTTCTACTGGGCTGTGGCTCACCCTATATGGGACATCATTTTCAGGTACAGATAGCATGCCACCTCCAAGGACGTAGCTTGAAAGGCTTAGTGGCTGGGACTCCTTTTGTTGTTTTGTTGTATTACATGTATATCAAGCCAAGGGCTTTCTTTGTATAGAGTTAGCACTCTCTTTTTGTAACCAAGTGTTGACTTGGAAAGTTGTAAGCCCATGGGGCATTTACTTTTGTTTTCAACATGCAATACATTTTGTAATGATTACTCTGATGGAATATATTTATGCTTCATTCTCTTATGTCTAAGCAGGCTATTGTTGGATGATTTATGGGTTTATTTTGAGGGCGTTACAGTCAAAAATTTTGAATTCATGAACAGTGGCTTGTTCATTATTCTTGACCATGTTTTTTTTAAAAACATGACTTTAGCCGAATTGATTTTCTTAATTATTTGGCAAAGTTGGTTGTTTTTCCATATTAGCCATTAATGGCATATGAAAATCACCCATAGATATGTTATTTTCATGACTTGACTCTCCAAAAATTGGTTTTGAGAGCCCCCGAGCCAAGTATGGAACATCATTCTTTACCAAATTTGGCTCAAGAACATGCTTAATTTCATAATTTAGCTCTTTAAAAACGGACTCTTAAACCCCCCGAGCCATTGATAAAATCAATTCTTTGCTTTTGCTATTTTTAACCATGGAAAAATTCTTAAAAAATTCACCAATTCCGGCCATTAAAGCCTCAGTTAAAGACTTTGTAGTAAGAGTTGATAACCTATCATTCCATTGGCGAATTTCCATATCAAGTTGATGAATTTCTCCAATTAAATGGTGTCTTTTTTCTTCCACCAAATAATATTGTAAGGAATGAAAGTTTATTTCATCAAGAAAATTGTTCTTTTCTTGAAGATCCAAAATTTTTTGTTTACGCCAATAAATTTCATCTAGGCTATTTGAAATGGACAAATCCAATTCATTTTTCATTTCTTACACTTGACGTCCCACTGGGCGTGCCAAAAATTGTTGGCTTATTTTTCTTACGAAGAAAAATATCATAAATGGGAGCGTGCCAGCAAAGATTGAAAAACCCTTACAGATTAAATTCAAGCCAATTATCAAGCGATTGCGTTGACAGTTCTTTTGCCTCAACAAAAAGGACTTCAAAATTGTCAAGTGTAAAGAACAGAAAAATTAAAAGAAGAATGAGGGACGGAGAAAGATGATTGAGTGAATAATCGAAGTAATAATTACTTACCTCTACTCTTATGCTTTGAAAATGAAATGCATAAAATGCTTTGAAGAAAATGCTGAAAATAAATGCTTCGAAATATAAATCTATGTTAAACTACTCCTAAGATAAGGAAAATGATAAGAAATATTGAAATCAATTGTCTTTGATTTAAGTTCTGGATCCTTTACAATGTAGCCATGAATGGCTATTTATAGGCAAATATTTGTAGAAAAAAACTTCCAGAAATAACTACCCAATAACCACCTAAAACTACCCACTCTTCTATCTTCATTCCCACAATGCCACATATCCTTTCATGTCTTCATAACTTCCTTTAACCTCCGATTCATGCTCTATGTTCTCCACTTTATTCTCCATCATCTTTTCACATTTCATAACTTCTCATAACCTCCAAATGAGTAGGAGGATGCCACATGTCCTGCAATTATATAAATAATAAATAATAATAAAAATTACAGATTTATGGTGCCAACAATAACTAAATAAGAAATTTTATTATAACTAAAGAAGAAAATTAGGTAATTTATTTCTAATGTACATTTTTAAAAGTAAATATGATTTAAACATGTCCGTAGTGACCTTAATTTTCTTTAGTCATTATTTATTTTTATTATTGTTATTATTATCTTATTTTATTTTTGGCTTTATTAATTGTGTGGTCATATGAGAATTTAATGTGATATTTAATGAATTTAATGTGGTAATTAATCAATTTAATGTGTTATTTAATTATATACAATTAATCTAAATATTTAAATATTTATATTTGTTATATAAAAAAAAAAAAAAGAGGTGTTATATATATGGGAGCTTTTTTGATAAATCCACTTTCTAAGAGCTTTATTCCATCCAACTCATATTCTTTTTGACTATTCCATTAGGTCCTATTTGAGATAAGAAGACCAAAATACCCTTTTCATCTATTTATGTTCCATTTAGTTCATATTATTTTCTTATGTTTTAATAAGTCCTATGGGTAACATAATTACCAAAACACCCCTAATGTGAATGTTCACACCGTCAATGTGAATGTTCATATCGTCAATATATAGGGGCCCGGCCCATGTCGATCCTCGTGGGTGCCCGAAAAAATTCGAGTCCGTTGACAATGTGAAAATTCACATTGACATGTTAACATTCACATTAATAGGGGTGTAAAATTGGCCCGTGTCCCGTGACGGCGCGAAACCCACCTGCGGCCCATGGGCAGCCTAGGGCGGGCCCGATCCGGCCCGTTGACAATGTGAATATTCACATTGACATGTTAACATTCACATTGATAAGAATATAAAATTGGCCCGCGGCCCATGGGCGGCCAAAAGCCCGCCCGTGGCCCGAGACGGGCCCGACCCGGCCCGTTGACAATGTGAATATTCACATTGACATGTTAACATTCACATTGATAGGAGTGTAAAATTAGCCCGCGCCTCGTGGCTGCCAGAAACCCGCCCATGGCCTGTGGGCGGCCTGGGGCGGGTCCGGCCCGGCCTGTTGACAATGTGAATATTCATATTGACACGTTAACATTCACATTGATAAGAGTATAAAATTGGCCAGCGGCCGAGGGCGGGCCCGACCCGGCCCGGCCCGTTGACAATGTGAATATTCACATTGACATGTTAACATTCATATTGATAAGAGTATAAAATTGGCCCACGGCCCATGGGCGGCCAAAAGTCCGCCCGCGACTCGGGGCGGGCTCGGCCTGTTGACAATGTGAATATTCACATTGACATGTTAACATTCACATTGATAGGATTGTAAAATTAGCCCGCGCCTCGTGGCTGCCTGAAATCCGCCCACGGCCCGGGGCGGGCCTGGCCATTTTTTTTTAATTCTTTTTAATTTTTTCTACCAAAATTTTATTATTTTTCACAAAAAAAGACAATATGCCTCGGAGCGGGCCGGGCCTCAGACCGAACCTTTAATGGGCCTTAACCGGGCCGATGGGCCGAGCCGGGCTTCAAAGTGATGGCCAAGGCCCTAGCCTAGGGTCTTGGACTAGGCTCGAGCCTGGGCCCAAACGAGCCTTTCCCGGGCCAGGCCGGGCCGGGCCGACCCACGAGCCAAAAAATTAGACCTAGCCCGTAGTCCTGGCACAAGGGTATTCGGGCCTTGGATGGGCCGATGAATCGAGCCTTGGGACGGGCCGGTGGGCCTGGGTCTAGCCTCGAGCTTAGGCCGGGCTTGGGCAGGCCTGGACATTTTTTTTTAATTCTTTTTAATTTTATTATTTTCCACAAAAAAATATATTGCGCCTCGGGCGGGCTGGGCCTCGGACCGAGCCTTGAATGGGCCTTAAGCCGGCCGATGGGCCGGGCTTCAAAGTGATGGCCTAGGCCCTAACCTAGGGTCTCGGACATGCTCGAGCCCGGACCCAAACGAGTCTGCCTCGGGCCGTGGGCCAATTCTACATTCTTATCAATGTGCATTTTAACATGTCAATGTGAATATTCACATTGTCAACGAGCCGGGCCGGACCTACCCCAGGCCGTGGGCAAGCTTCGGGCAGCGGGCAAATTTTACACTCCTATCAATGTTCATGTTAACATGTCAATGTGAATATTCACATTGTCACGGGTTGGACCAAGCCCGCCTCGGGCTGCGGTCAAGCTTCGGGCCGCCCACGGGCTGCGGGCCAATTTTACACTCTTATCAATATGAATATTAACATGTCAATGTGAATATTCACATTGTCAACAGTCCGGGTCGGGCCCGCCCTGGGCCGCTGGCTAATTTTATACTTTTATCAATGTGAATGTTAACATGTCAATGTGAATATTCACATTGTCAACAAGCCAGGCCGGGCCCGCCCCGGGCCGCCCACGGGCCGTGGGCAGGTTTCGTGCAGCCGCGAGGGACGGACTAATTTTACACTCCTATCAATGTGAATGTTAACATGTCAATATGAATATTCACATTGTCAACGGGCCAAGCCGGGCCCGCCCCGGGCCGCGGACGGGTTTTTGGCGGCCCATGGGCCGCTGGCCAATTTTATACTCTTATCAATGTGAATGTTAACATGTCAATGTAAATATTCACATTGTCAACGGGTTGGACCGGGCCCGTCCCGGGCCGCCCATGGGCCACGGGCGGGTTTCGCGCCACCACGGGACGTGGGCCAATTTTACACTCCTATTAATGTGAATGTTAACATGTCAATGTGAATATTCACATTGTCAACGGGCCGGGCCCGCCCCGGCTCACGGGCGGGTTTCGGGCCGCCCACGGGCCAATGTTACATTCCTACCAATATGAATTTTAAAATATGAATGTTCACATCATAAAATTGCTAACCGTTCAAAAAATATTTATAAGGGTATCAAAATTAAATATAAGGGCATAAGTGTCCAAGAAAATAGTGTAAATCAATAAAAAGGATTTTATGGAATAAAACTATACATACATGGGAGTAAATAGGTTAAAAAATTCATTCATGGATTTCTTGGGTTAAAACACTTCTAAATGGGATTTATCAATAAAAATCCCTATATATATATTTAATCTTATATTTATATTTATATATATTATAATTATGTTGTATTATATAATATAATATATTATAATTGTTTATTAATAGGATTAGGTTTTAATATAATATTATATAAAGTGAATTAGGTTAAAATATGGATTAGGGGATCAAAGAAAAGAAAGGAGAAACAAAGGTGAAGGCAGCCGTGGGAGAGAGAGAAAGAGAGAGAGAGAGAGAGATTGAGAGAGAACAGTGAGAGACGCCGAGAAAGAAAAGGGAAAAGGGAAAAGGGAAAAAGGGCAAAGGAAGAAAATATTAGGGTTTTGTTTTGGTGACTCCATTAATCTTTTAAATATTTTTTGAATTTAAAAAAAAATATTGTGAGTACAAAACCCACTTCTTTTGATTTATGTTTAATTCATTGTTTTTATTTTTTTATTTTTTTGATGTTAGTTCAATTTTGTATTTATATAAAGATGATAGATTGATTTTAATTATTTTGATTAGTTGTGTATGTCAGATTTAGGGTTTTTATATAGATTTATTTTATGGTTGTATTATATGAAATTAAAATTAATTAGGAACCCATAGATAAATTTTTTATACTCCACCATGACTCCATGAATTGTTATTTTATTTGAGTGTTGGAGAGAAAGAGTGTATAAAAAAAAAAGTGAGAATTATGAGATTTATTTGAATGCCTTAGGCTTGGCATTGTTATGTTTATTCTCATGAGTGAGATGTTGTGTATATATATATTGTTGTCTCGTTCTCATGAGTAGACAAGTGCTTTGATTTACGCGCGTACGTATATGCTAACCATCCGAGGAGTGTGAGTCAAACTCGAGACGATATCTCTGTGCAAGTTTGGCTTCGGAGCGGTGTTAGGTATATGGGAGGCACATGGGATATATGTGTAGGCCGGAAGTAGAGAGCTGAAGTGGTGGAGTTAAGGTACAAAGAATTTAATTATGAGTTTATTGTTATAGTGTGTATTGTACTGATTGGTACAGGTTGAAAAATAGTAAACGATTTCGATAAATTATGAAATTTGAGCAGAGGCATGTATACGTGATTTTAGATAATTTTTGTGTTTTAACTTTTTATTAAAAAGATCGATTAGAACTTATAATCGGATGATCTTAGATATTATAGTTTTGATTCATTTTAGCAATGCAAATTTTAGAGGCTGTTTTAACCCACGAAACGAGCTCATTTTTTTTGGTTTCGCGTAAATTGAAGTAAAACATTATTCTGAACACTTTTCGTGTTTTGAACTTTTCCGAAAAAAATCATCTTACAGCAGTTTCTTTTCGTTTTCAGTTCTAGATTTTTCGATCAAATTTCGTTTAGAATTTTATATTAAGTTTTTCTCTCAACCTGTTTAGTTTCTACTAAATTAGTTCGCGATGCCTTTTAGGAAATTTGATTCTGTACAACTTTTATTTTTTAAATTTTGGTCAATTCGAATTATTTAAGTATGAAACGGTGCATTTTTTTTTATACTTATTCAGCAAGTTACTTATGATTAAATTATACTAACTTTATTTTTTGCAGGATGGTGGGTCTTACTAACCTTTTTATGCAGGGCTGACCCACTATATTTTTATTTCTATTTTGTTTATTTTATAATCAATTTATATTTCGTTGTGTACGGACAAGAAACTAAAAGCCACCGTATCTCGGGAAACTACCCATTCGTCTCAGTGCGGTTGGAACTACTTGTCTTGTCTCGTAATAAGAATTAAATGTATTTTTGTTTGTGTCTGGTGGACACGTGGGTGTTAAATCTTGTACTCATACCAATATACCTGTATACTGACCCGTTTTGTCTCTTGGCAACTCGGGTGCGTTCTGTTTGAGCGCAGCCGAGCGTCCTTTGCAGGATTAGTTGAGGCTATAGTGGTGATAAGAAATAACTATGATCGTAGAACATCTCGTTTGGATTTCTTTTGTTTTCTTAAGCTTAGGATTGATATTAGTTTATGTATTTATTATTTTTTTTTTTTTTATGACTTTAGTATTGGAATAATTTGGCATGGTTTGTAACTGTACTTTATTGAAGTTGTTGTAACTAGTTGTTGCTACCTTAATGTTGAGGTATTGGTTAGTTATGAGATTATGGTGGATGGTTTGGTTGGCGTTTAGTTTATTTTGTTTCACTCCTAGGGTTTGGATGATGGAATATTGATTAGGGTTTAGTCCTAATGCAATATTTAAGTGTCCAAATTTTGGGGCGTAACAATGTCATTATTCATATATGATAAATTTAATTTTTAAATAAATAATCAATTAAAGTCATTAAAAATAAATCATTCAAATTAATAGATTTATAATGGACTGAATAAGAAGTTACGATTCAAATAATTAATGGGAGAAAAAAACATTCTATGTAAAATTTATCATATTTTTTTAGAAAAATATTGAGTTGTATCACAGAGCATAAGAAGCAACATAAAATAAATAAATAAATAAAATTGATGAAATAATTAAATAATATATAATAGTTCTTTTGTAAATAAGTTGAGTGAGAAAAAATAAAAAATTGAGATTTTCACTAATGTAGCATAGCATAGTATAATAACATGGTTAGGGTATTTGAGAAGGAATTTGAAAAAGGAAAAGAAAAATATGTGTGAAATTAAGTAAAATATAAATATATTTTATTCACATTTCACCTATTTTTTTCATTTCTCGTTTTAAATCTCTTCTCAAATCTCTCAACCAAACACAGCATAAGTGAACCGTAAGGTGGGCTCCATTTTTTGTGAGAGAAGTCACGGGTCCTGCTCATAATTTCAAACTCAACTCATCTACAAAAACACACCCACCATGTGGAGTCTGGTCTATACGGGTTGGCCCGAACTACCCATTTGCACAAACAAATACAAAAACCCCGTGAAAAACTTTACCCGAAAAGAAGCTCCAAATTCTCGTGAGAAATCGAGAGAGAAAATGGCGATGATGAGGTCGTTGTACCGCTCGATCTGCTTTAGGTCTCTCTGTTCCTCTTCTGCCACCGTCAATCACTGTCAACACCACCCACAGGGCCTTCGCTATTTCCATCTTTCTCCCCCTCCTCCTTCCCCTTTTCCATTTTCCCCCAAAACCATCCCTTCCGGTACTTTCTCGCTTTCTTCCGCAACTTTCTGCTTTTACCTATATATCTGAACATATGCTTTGTTGATTAGGACTAATCTGAATACTTATACATAGGGCTGCAAATGAACCGAACTGTTCATGAACAAGCTTAGCTCGGCTCGTTAAGGGCTCGGATCGGCTTAGCTCGTTTAGTAAACGAGGCGAACTCGAGCTCGAATATTAGGCTCGTTTAGTAAACAAGCCGAGCTCGAGCTCGCATAAACTTGGCTCGTTAAGCTCGGCTAGTTTATCTTTATTTAAATTATATAATAAATATATTATTTATATATTAAATAATATATAAATATATATAAATACATTATTTATATATTAAATAATATAAATAATATTTTTTATTTAAATATTTATATTTAAATAATATAAATAATATTAAAAAAAATTATCGAGCCGAGCCAAGCCGACCTCGAGTTTCATTAAAATTAACGAGCCAAGCCGAGCTCGAGCCCAGTTCCTTATCGAGCCGAGCTCGAGTTCAATAAACGAGCTCGATAAGTAAACGAGCCAAGCTTGAGCTCAGCAAAGCTCAGCTAGACTCGGTTCGTTTGTAGCCCTAGTTATACATATTATTCTTCTTTTTAGGACAAGAATTTATGTATTTATGAAATTTAGTGTGCAATTCTTTTGAGCGCTTCAGCTGTTTGATTATATGTCTTGTTGACCTATTAGTGCACTGTAATCTAATGTCCACTGTTCCTAATTTTTTTTTTTTCCTATTTAAGGTGGAATTACCTCCTTTCTCATCCATCACCCAAACATTCCATTAGTTTGGGGATTTTTTTTACAAAATGTTTTTCATTGAATTCATTTATTTCTAGTCTTTTATGTTTGTATTTTTTCATCCTATTTTACATTTTTATATGCTTTCGAATTTAGGAAGATGCCTCAGTGAAAGGAAAAAATTTAAGAAAAAGAAAAAAAAAAAAAAAAAAATTAGAATCACTTTGGATCACTAACTAAATTTATCATTTTTTGAAAAATATTCTGGATTTCAAAACGCGCAGTCCATAGCGTAACCACCCGGGTATTAACGTTTTATGGTAGCACTGGTTCCGTGGTTGAAGCTGAGAGGATGATAAGTAGTGAGAGAGAGTTCCTTGATAAACAAAATAATATCTTATTATTGGTTCATGTGCATTCCTATGCTGCCTCACTGCTAGTTTCTGTACATCTTTGCTCATAGGTTATTTTCATATTCAGCTTCCCTTTTCTGAATTATGGTCTCATATTGTGACATACAGATTGCCGGCCTCCTTTCACAATGGCCATTGGAAGTACACACTTTTTTAGTGAAGATGTGACCCACTTTCCTGACATAAATGACCCTGAAATTCTATTTGTTTTTAAGGACTTAATGGCTGCAAGTTGGGATGAGCTTCCAGATACACTCATCAGTGATGCAAATAAGGCTTTGTCTAAAAATACAGACGACAAGGCAGCCCAAGAAGCTGTGGCAAATGTTTTCCGTGCAGCTGAGGCTGACGAGGAGTTTAGTGGGATGCTCGTGTCTTTGAGGATGGCAATTGATGACAGCACTGGATTGGGTGGAGAGGTGACATAAATTATATGGGAAGAATGACATTTTTTTTTTTTTTTTTTCTGTCTCTCAAGTTCTTGTGGTCTAATGATTTAAAATTTTGCTACTTATTGTAGGATGTAAAACCCTTGCCGGAGGAATTTGTAAACGCATTGCGTACAGTCTATCAAAGATACACTACATATTTGGATGCTTTTGGGCCAAACGAGACCTATTTGCGTAAGAAAGTTGAAACTGAGCTTGGAACGAAAATGATACACTTAAAGATGAGGTGCAGTGGTATTGGTTCTGAGTGGGGAAAGGTATTGCAGTTTTTGCACATTGCTTTCTTGTCACTATGTTTATTTAGAGCACTCCAGTCCAGCCATACCACAATATGTAAGTTTTATGAAAGCCTATTTTGTTGGTGTGTGAGATTTAATGTGCTACATGTTGTGGGCACCTAACCAATTACTATAGTTCTTTTGAAACAGACATGAAAGCATACTAAAGTAATCATCAAATTGTGTTTACAATCAGCTTGCCTTTTAACTTGCGTGATGTACATAATTGCATGTATGCAATAGTGTATAGTGTTAGTTTGGGTTTATGTTGAGTTTGGGCAAGTTTAGATGAAGATTTATCTTTTCAGGAAACTCAGATCATTTGTTCTGTGGGAAAACCCCTTCCTTAAATAAGTTTGCGTTGTCTTAAAAAACTTTACATGCTGAAATAAGTCAGTAGCCTTGAGCTGCTCCCTTTTTTTGGCTGTACATGAAATTGGTCTAGATGAAATGGTAGCTTTGCCCAACAGTAATGCTTACCGTTAGCGTCCTTGATGCTATGGATTCTAGTCACAGAATAGTCTCTCCAAAAATGGGGTAAGGTTGCGTACATCTTGCCCTTCCGAGATCGTGCTTTAGTAGGAACCTCGTGTACTGGGCTGCCTTTTTTATGAAATTGGTCTAGATCTTTAAATGCAGGTATGGTGTGACAATGTCTCGACCACTAATTAGGCCAAATGAATATCAGCTATCATGAATTTTACGACTCATGCCTGTAACCATTCTTTTGTGCAATATTCTGAAAAATATAAAGTATGTTTAATTATTGAATCAGTTTATGTTCCGATTGCAGGTTACAGTTCTGGGGACTTGTGGACTTTCAGGTTCCTATGTTGAGCACAGAGCTTAGTTTCTTGGAGATGGTTAAAAGCATCATGTCTTCATGTTGTCTTTTCTCTTGGGGAACTTTTTTCATGTTTGTTCCTCTTTCAGACATTTTACTGGTGCTGTCATTACTCTTTAAATAAATCCAGTTTGATCTTATGTGCTCTGCTTCTTCTTTTCTTTTCTTTATTTTTTTTAATGAAGTTTGGTGAAACTAATAATTACAACTTAATGTTGCACATAACATCAGAAAGCTAATGTAAGGAAATTGGTTTCCTTTGGGTTAGAAATATTTGTTTGCCATTAGTTTGTCCTCTCATTTTGAGCCATTGTTGAGTATAATTTGTATTTAATAGTGTTTGATTACCTTATGTAGGAAGATTATAGCATCATCTAAAGTAGATTTAGTATTAAATAAATACCTTGGCTAGGATATTATATGATGTTGACGAAGGATGGTGCTATTAAGGAAAATTGTACGGAAAGAAGAAAATTTTACACTACAAAAGTTCTATCCAGAATGATAAGGCTCGATTTTTTTTAATAAAAAAAAAAAGAAAAAAAAAGAAAAGAAAAAAAGAAAATAAAAGAAAATAAAGAGGTAATGCAAATAGTGATATCTATATAGTATATTTTATCAGGTGCAAAGTTTTAAGGGAAAATTGCATTTGAGTGGAGTGGAGCAGTGGCAGAAAAATATATTTTTATGATGGTGTAACACTCTTGTGTGCGTGGTGTAAATTTATTCTTGTGCTTAGTCCAACTCTTTATATGTGTTAGAGTTGTATCAAAAAAAAAAAGAAACTCATTTGTAATGCAATTATTTTGTGATTGTCTCATGTATTTACAATTTCAACAATGATTCATACCACCTAAAAAAAGACTACTAATAGTACTAATGCATTAGGAATGCCAAAAAAAACAAAAAAGGCATAGGCAGTGGGCGGGACTCACTGTCACATCATTAGTGGTGCTATTAGAGCACCACTTTTAGTGCTCTTAACCATTTTTTTTTTACAATTTTACCAGGTTTTAAAAATCTTTATTCAGGCTTGCCTCAATACTAAGGTAAAATGCATCAAAACTTTGATTTTAGGCTATACTCTCCAAAGGTTTCACATCATAGTTCAAGACATGTGTCTTTTATGCATAAGGATATGAATACGCATATGCACAAGTTGCATTAGGCTATTGTTAAACATGGTTTAAACATAAAAAGGCAAAAAATAAACAGAATTCTTTTTACAATTATATTTTATAGTAGTAAACGATCAATCAAGAAAAAAACACAAAGTTAATACTCAAGTGAGAAACTCAATTATCAAAACTAAGAATATTAATTTCACTTTCAATGAAGGCAAATTTTTTTTTTCTACAGTGCAATATTCAATGCTTTGAGGAGAAAAGTATTTAAATTTTTATATTTAATTTTTAACATTTTTTAAAATATTTAATTTATTTATTAAATATTAAATTTTCAAATTAAAATGCTCACGCCTTGATATCTCAAGGCATACGCCTTAAAAAGCTTCAAATTACACATTCACTTTAAAAAAAATTGATCAGATGTTATTTGCAAGTTTCAGTTGGATGTATATTTGTCGAAATTATATAAACATAGCTTTGTTGACATGATAATGGATGATGATGACATTTTCCACAAGATGGTTTTAGACTTTTTAGTACTATCATGCACTCACCAAAGCACTCATCTCTTCAACAAATAAGAGGTAAGTGGATGAAACTGCTCATTTGCAATGGAAAGGTATATTCCTTTTTCAGTTGCAACTCAAATCTTCTTTTATGCATTATTACATTAATGTCAACACTAAATGCACTTTTTATTCTCACATTATTTTGCAGTCATGAACTACAGGAAAACATCATTTCATCAAGGTAGCTTCACCAGTCTAACACCTTTGCGCCATGACCATGACTCCGATGGAGATTTGGGCAGAGGTGGAAGCAACAGAGCCTTCCGGCAGAGACCAAAAGGCCACCCCTTACAGTGACAAAACTCTTGAATAATTGAGCGCCGACGCAACAATTCTTGATAATCAATGCCATGCCAGAACTCCTGAACGACAAAGGGCCTGAAATCGCGACAATCAAGCCTGCTTAAGCTTGAACACCGAGAAAATTGTGTCTTGACAGACAAAAATTCTTCCACACTTCTAACAGTCGAGCAGCGAGAGAGACAACTGCCAACAGAGAAGAAGTCCTCTTTTTCTTCATGATCACTGTCCTCATTTTTTTGCATTGCCTTTGGAGTTGTGAACAATTCTCCGGTACTTGGAGAGATGATCCAGTTAAAGCTATCCATCGAAAAGCTGGCTTTACGTCTTGTTTTTGCTTCCATTGCTCTGCTTCGAATCTCTGAAACAACTACCTGAAAGAAAGATCATACCCAGTAAGATTTTAACCCAAAAAAAGACAAGTATATTGCCAGAAAAATGATCTTGAACTTGAATGAGCTTCTGGTATTTTAGAAACTACTTCTTGATCATCATCCGCATCGCTTCCTGAATCCTCTTCATCCGCGTTTCTTGAAGAAATCCGTCCACGGCACCTTTGGCACTTGGCGAAAGCATCCTTGAGGGTTGAGGTGAGGAATTTGCATCTGCTAGTGGGATTTGGTGGCTCCTCATGATAAAGTAAGCTCATTGTTGGAGAAAGTTGGGTGGAAATTATTGAT
Organism: Camellia granthamiana; assembly: GCA_036172215.1. NCBI lineage: Eukaryota > Viridiplantae > Streptophyta > Magnoliopsida > Ericales > Theaceae > Camellia > Camellia granthamiana. Next base: position 149,395,942 of record CM069905.1, on the reverse strand, counting down.
GGGTTTGTGGGTTAGAACGATATTATTATGTATAGAAGTGAATATTTATAATTGATGTTTGGTTTGATGTGAAAATTGAACTCTTTCGTGCGATAGTGGCCTCTCAGCTTATCCAAATATTCTGCACTTCTATCCTTTGGGGTAAAGACTACGTTAAAACAGGATAAGAAAGTTTTAACAAATTACTTCTAAATTTCACTTCAGCATCTGATCGTTATCAGAATAGAGAAAACAGATTTTTGTAAAGTTGAGCCAAGCTAACTTTTGTAGAGTTTGAGCTCAGCTCATTTGTTTATCGAGCTTGAAAATCATATTCAAACACAACTTGACAATTAATTAAACTTTTGGCTTAGCTCATTAATATTAAACAAGTTTGAGCTCGGCTTGAATTTTGACAATGAGAAATTTTTTAGATATTATTTATATATTTATTTTATTATTTAAATAAATAATAAATGAACTGAATTTATTTAAATTGTGCTCACTTATTAAACAAATTTAAATGATTCGAACTTGTTTATTTATTTAATGAAATAAGCTTATAAACAACTTGATTCATTTGCACCTCATCGAAGTGACAAGTTGATGTATGCATTTGTTGCTATTTTACTATGCCTGTTTGAGGTGCCACATTTGGAGATTTTGAGTTTCACTTAAAGTTTAAGATAAGAGTAAACTAGACGTGGCACCAAACCATCACTTCTACTCCACAAATTTCATAAAAATAATAATAATACTCCCTCAATAGAAGTTTAATCTAAAAGATCAGAAAATAACAAAATGGTTGTTTGGTATACATTCTAGGAAAACTGACTGCAACAATATCACTACACTCTTAAGTACTAAAACCATTGCAAACATGAAGTGTGGCCAACGGTTGCCACTTTTAATAACCTATCATTCACAAAACCATATCAAATTATTCAAATTGATTCAGTCCAGACTGGTTAACGGTTCAATCGTTTTTTTCATTTCAGGACATTTTTATCTAATGTTGATTCATATCTTTATTGTTTTCTGATGTTCTCTTAGCCGGTCCAAATGTAGACAATTATTTCTAATCCACAATTTAGAAGGATCCACAACACCCAATCTCAAATGGGTAGGTCTCACCTTGTGAAAAAGTGGCAGCCCCAAACTAAAACCAAATTCATTATCAAAAAAAAAAAAAAGAAAAGAAAGAAAGAAAAAGGAAGAAGAAGAAGAAGAAAGTATAATCATTACACTGATCTGTGTCTATATACGCGTACAAATAACAAACAATATTCTTAAAGAAACAACCAACAGAAATTGCCTACATCAAAACCCGTATAGACAGCCAAATACTAAAAATTTTGGCAAAATATCAGCACCAATGCATTTCCAGTTTTTGGATGTTTTTCCCAAACTGAAAGACAGCCTCAAAACACCTACTCAGCCATTTGAAAAGATACGACAAAAAATAGACTGTTAGATCATTGATAAGAAATTATCATCAGCCAAAATAAATTAAGCAAAACCCATATCCTATGTTACAGATGATCGTTGGTTTGAAGCTTAATATCTGCATTAATCAACAAACGGACTTGTAGAGAGCACGAACCACAAGAAAGAATAATTGATGACGGCAAAGTAGCATCTGATATATGTAAAGAGATCTTACTCCCATCCCTCAACAATTGATACCCCATCTCCTCCAACTCAGAAGAATCAATGGAGAAGTAGTCACCACATCGGCACTGGTAAAAGAGCTCCAAAAATTCACCAGTATTTTCAACCATCAAATCCTCTAAACCAACATCTTCTGCAGCTACAAAATCATGCCTTGATGCTTGTAACTCACTATCATAAGCCACGCGCGACTTTGAGTTGCTGAGGATTTCCCAAGCCCTCTGCACCTCTAGAAATCTATTACCCGACTCATGGTTGGGAAAGGAAGTCTCGGATGTCTTTTGCAATTTATCTGGATGGGAATCAAGCATGGCAGACCGATAGCTTGTACGGATTTCTTCATAGTTTGCATCTTCCCTCACACCTAGAATGTCATAATGGGTTTTACCAATCAATTTTTTGCCTAAAAGCATGGTTGAAAATTGCAAGTAGCTTGTAACAAACCACTTCCACTGCAAATGCACAAAGCATTTCACATTTAGTTTTTTTTTTTTTTTTTTGAAATATACATAAAGGAACTGCACTAAAAATTAAAATAACTAAATCTTAAATAAAGTACTGATGAGAACAATATTATAATTCTAACAACAATATTAACATCCCAAGGCAAGCAATTGAAGACAAATTGAGAGACAAGCAGTTCAAGACTTTCCAAGAACAATAAACAGTTCAACAGTACCAAAGGAAGCAATAACTTCAAAACACACACACACACACTAAAGCTGTAATGTGCTGATTGGTGTTGGGAAATTGTAGCAGAAATGGAAAAGGAAAAGAAAATGAGGAGGAAACCAGTTTCCTTGGGTATTTTCCCTACTACTTAAAATACTAAAAATTCTCTAAAAATATCGGAAATCATGAAAAATAAGAGAAATGACATCTAAAGTAAAAATTCTCCATTTTGTTATCTGCTTCTTCTTTTCCATGGTACCTAAACAAGAAAAAATGCTTTCATTTGTCTCTTTTCCCTCACGAAATCCACGACCCAAATGAAGCAAAAGCAATTGTAGAATTCACTGCATTTTGGGAGCAATCATCACAATTTTGCTAGGTGAGTCATGAGTTTCCAAATTGAAGCTACCTACCTAGCTATCACACACCGCTAAGCTAACTATTACAATTTACAAGCATAACACATGATTTGAGCTCAAAAGGATTCCAAACCAAAAACCATATTGAACAACCTATCCACTTCCATAGAAGATTCTTAAAACAATTCCTTTTCCATCTCTGCCCCGTCCACCCATCCATTTCAGTTTTCTTTTCTTTTAGTCTGTTTGTGTTTGGTTCATGGATTTTGGGAGATTTCATTCACATTCAACCTACCTTATCTCTTTTCCTTTTCAAATCTCCCTTCAAATCCGTGAACCAAACACAACCCTAAGAAAAAATTAAAATAAAAAACAGAGAAAGCACAAAACACAGATAAACAAAGAAGTAAGCATAAATAAACAACTTAATGACTAGCCTAAAAATGGTTTTTGATTGTTGAGGGAACAACAAAAAAATCAATTTATATTGATCCACAAATCGCAAGACATTCTTTTTCCCGGAATGAATCAATATATAAAGTACAGAAAAATCATTCAATAATTTTTTACAATCAAACCCAAAGGCAAAATTAACATTAAAACAAGAAACAGAGAGGTTACAATCAAGCTCGTCAAATTTTAATTCTAGAATTCAAGAAGAAGCTAGGCAATACCCGACGGCTGCGATCAGCTGCTGGGAGTACCGGCGGCTGAGATCTTCGTCACGATCGATGAAAGACGCAGAAGAAGACGGACGACGGAGGAGAGAGGCTGAAAAATTGACCTAGTTTTTTAAATTGGATATTTTTATAATATTGATAAGTTTTGGGGTAAATTGCAGAAATTTGGATTTAGGTAAAAATATTACAAAACAATAACGAAAAATTATTGTAATTATAATTGAGGTGGGATTTTGAAGAGGGTGTAGCTTCCCTCTAGTTATAGATTAGATTGGAGGGTATTGTTGGATTTGTAGAGGTTTACTACGGATCCCATTTCTATAATATGAACCGTTCAATGTGTAGAACTCGTCGAGTATTATATGCCTATAAAAAATCACGTTGATCGGACATTGATAGTTATGTGATTGAATCAGTTTTGTACAAAACAAAATAGATGTTGAACGAATTAACGGTTGACAGAAACATGATTCGATGAGATAGCTATCGATATCCGATTAACATGATTGTTTACAATCATATAATAAGCGACAAGTTCTACACACTGAACGGTTCAGATTATCGAAACGTGACAAGTGGTGGGCTCTCACGGGCCCAACAACAGCCTCCAGATCGATCTAGGACTGAAGGAAAGCTGCTCAGTGAAATCTTTATTTATTATCAAATGGTGGTGTAGACATCCCATCTTAACCGATATTAAGACTTGGGCGCTTCCTTCCAAACACCTGATGATGAAAGTTAGAATATGCTATCTTATAAATTTCTCAACAAAAGACCCGAGTTCAAGTTTTAATTCTAACCTCATAATTGTTTTGACTAAATTATTTTAGATTTATTCAAAACTTCCAGACATCCCACAGGTGGCCTGCTCTATTATTTATATTTATCAAAAATAGGATTCCAAATTTCATCTTTAAATTTTAGTTTTGAATCATCAAGTTTTTAATTATAATAATTAAGTTTTTAAATTTTAACTTTAGTTTAATATAATCTTCCTCTTATCATTTGCAGTTAAAATTTAGACTCATGTAAACTATGTAAGCACATTTTTAAAATATTAGAGAAAAAACTTTTATTAAAAAAATACTTTTCTCCTTTTAATTTTTACTCAAAATTCATTATAATTATTTATGTTTCAACTTTCATATCAAACCATAAAGATGAGAAATTGACAACCACAATAAAATATAAGGATTAAAGTATTAGGACTTAACTACTGCAATTAGAAGATAAAGAATCAAAATAAAATTTGAAACAAAAATTCAAAGAATCAAACATAGTCAAGATAAAGGAAACTGTTAAAATCAATATTGTTTGAATTATTGAATACTCGTTGCATTTGCTTCGCCAAAAACCAAATGCTCTAACAATCATGCATAGCCGAGATAGTTAAAAATATTTGAAGAGCGAGAGAGAGAGAGAGAGAGAGAATGAGCGATGCTTATAAGTTGACAAATACCAATGATATATTGAAACAATTTATCATATGACATCCTTGGGGCACAAGCATTTGCACAATTGCACATCTGACTCTTATAAAGCCCCTTTTTTCTCAGTTTAGCACCGGACTTCAACTTCAAAGCATCGGCACCAAACCCACCACAATGAATCATCAACAAAATCCGACCAACATCAAAAAGAGTGAAACAACAAAAAAGACAAATGTTGAAAGCCCCAACTGATATATGAGCATATTGCAAGTCTAGAGATTACAATTACAGAGGGGCTTCATGTAGGTAGTATTTGTAAAGTTTCCACAACACAGTGAACAGTTTCTAACTCTACCGTCTTCAGATTCGCTGTCAATTGTTGACAGAAACCAATTATGCAGTAACAACACCAGAGACCCATGGAACAATCACGGGCACATTTGGGTGGGAGTTCCTATAAGATTCCGAATACTTGTCTTTGAAATTCACTCTGGGTTTTTCCGCCTGTGTTACAAAGATCAGAGCAAGAACAGCCAAAAATTCAGATGAAATTAATGTTAAATTGCAAAATAGGTCGGCCTTGTTTGGTGAAGCTTATGGGGTTGCTTATAGCATTCCTTTATTATGAAAATTTGAGCCCGAGTGTTTAGTGCAGCTTTTATTTACAACTTGTGAGGCAAAATAGCTTAAATAAAGCAGGAGCCACATTGCTTTTAGCTTTTACTTCTAATTGTTAGGTTTTATTTAAAAAAGAGAACTTAATAACTTCATAAGAAGGTACGCCAATGCTTACATATTTGAGCCAGCACTCCATATGTTTGTGCTCATAAATGTCGGGGGAATAGCACCCTGTCTCTGATGGGCAATATACCCATATATTGCATTTCTTTTCGCCTAGTCTGGCACGTTTTGAATGATCCAAGCAAGCCTGACAACAGTCATATGCACTTTCTTTATGATGGGTAAGGCCCCATCTGACCGCAGCACCATCATAATCCGTATGAAGTTCAGGGTGGCATTCAGGAGGAAGTTGCCTTCCAGCTAAAATTTCATCATCTGGAGAGAACATACATGCCGCAGTAAATATCAATTCAAGAAAACAATACAATCTAATTTTTGCCCTTCCAAAATAGGGCATATATCGGAGATCAATTCTTCAAACGAGCAAAATAAATATTGATTTATTACCGAAATCTGTTGCACCCTCCGGTTTGTCATCATGTTCCTCATTATTGATTTCAACTGGTATCCAAAGACCAATTTCGTTTGACAGCTGACTCCAACCGGACTCTAATGCTCTTGCAAGCGTCCCTACAAGCATATCCCCTTGCAATTCTAAGTAACAATGATCCTTCTAGACAAAAATTGTCACAAAAGCGACTTAAATTCTTACAAATGGATTTTAAATATTTCCTACAGGCCAAATAGTCTTCGAACCCATAAAAACAAAAAATAAATAAATAACTCTTCCAAACATGGATATGATAAGAGAGGAGATTCTACCAGCTTCCTTTGGCGGAACAGTTGAGCTCAAGGTCTTTCCAAGAGTTAGTTGTTTTGCTTCTTTTAGCTTTTCCTTGCGCCAGCTTTCAACAGCTTCTGTCATAGAAAACAATATCAATAGGATATCAGGAAAGATAAGGGGAGCTAATATTATAGACAACAAAAAGATTGTGAGATAGATGATTACATAATTCACTACAACTGTTTTTAAACATTATTATCATTAAGGGTGCACAAAATACCCAGAAAACCCGAGAACCAAAGGGTCTGGTCGGGTTAGTTTGGTTTTTCCAATACATTCCTTGGAAGATCCCATGGTAGACACAGAGATAATATCCCTTTCAGATTGGCAGAAAATACTACACTGGTGCACCGTCCATAATGAGGAATTACCAGAGAAAAAACTAGCAATAAGATTGTGCTCTAGCTCCAACACACAACCCATTTGGTTCCAAATTTATTTAAGAAGAACTACAAATTTGTTGTTGACTTCATAGTAAATATGAATTTAAGGTAATACCTTTTGAATCAACCATATATATAAAAGCACTACATTATCAAGTCTAGAGTAACTAGATTCATGATCCAAATCCAACCCCTGCCATTATTTCAACAAGAAATAATTTCCCACTACCCTATACTATTTGGTTGAGTTTTCAGAATAAGTTTTCTAGTAAATTTTGAAAAAATATTTTGGTGAAACAAAAAGAAAAAAAAAAAAAAAAAAAAAAAAAAAAAACACTCATCATTAATTTCATATAGTTTTCTTTTTAGTTGGGAGGAAATAATTTTTAAAAATTCAAAAAAAATATCTCTTGTAGTGCTTAGTTTTGTCAAACTAGTTTCTAATTTTTCAACCAAAAAAAAATCAGAAAACAACTTCTGAGAACTCAATCAAACCCAAAGTATATTGAAATGTACCTAAGGATAACCAATGCTACTTTCTGTGTGGTGTGGCATTGGTAATTCTAGTAATAAGATTTTCAGTGTGTAGTAAATGTAAAGCAACACTACAGAGACAGAGTGTGATCAGATCTAAAGACTTGTTTGTCCATGAAACAATTAAAAATGCCAATGTATCTTCAAGGAGACATCAAATCAAAACCAAATACATACTGAACCACCAATTGATAATCAAATATCAGATAAGAATGTGTCCATTAGTCAAGAAATAAAACATAATAATTAAGGAAGCTTACGAATCATTGACAATTTGCAAGGATGCAGCAACCAACCAAAGATCATCAAATGTTCAATACAAATGTATCACAAAAATAGTGGACATAAAACATTATAATTAAGGGCAATATAATATCCATGAGCTTTAACATCAATCACTTCATCCCATAGCATAAAAAAAATGTTTTTCACAATATCCAGGGAAAAAGGTCCTGATAGATTTGGTTATAAGAGAAGAGGCAATGACAATTGAAGAAGGATCATCTCTCGTCATTGCCTAAACAGATTGCATTCTTTTGATCATGCAAATTCAAAATAAGGGATTCATAATCCAAATTCGCTAAGATGAAGACCAAAAATGAACTTCTTGTGAAGATGGACAAATTCAACTGTGGAAGGGTTCTATTAGCAGGATTTTTAAAATGATCACCTGAATGCAGGATATCAACAAAATTAAGGTGTTCTTTACAAGCAATTCCCTGTGGTTTATTTGGAGTTGAATTAATAATAATAATCCAAACATGCCATATCCACCTAAATCACGAGATTTGCCAAACCACATGATACTGATTAGATTGATGTTGTTCATGCAAACCTCAAACATATTAGTTAGAATGTCACATTGCAACAAGTCAAGTTCAACTTCAACAAAATTTGACAGGTTCAGATAGTCCATCTGAGATCCAACCACCTACTTTTAGATGGTCCATCTGAGATCCAACTCCCAATGCATCTGGATCTCCAACATGGCTTCCCAAGTCATTGCCATAGTACCTCTCCATGAGGTAGTCATCCTTTGTGAGGCAGCCATCAAGAGGCAACTCTTAGGCCGCTTCACTTGGCATGCTCGGCTTAGTGGCTCACCGTCTCAAGTGCATATCTTCTGATACTTGTCATGCCAATTTAGTTGAGGAACAGGGCTCGGGAACCTCCTCTTGGGGTGGTGCCTCAATCATGGGGAGTCCGGCCGACTCATGACCCTTCATCAAGGTTCCACATAGAACTCACCTTGACCGAGAGAGAGAGAGAGAGAGAGAGAGAGAGAGAGAGAGGCGTCTACAAGAAGATAGAGAATGTTGACCAAGGCAGGTGACTAAACATACTTACCCAATGCATCTCCTTGATATGAACCCTGAGGTTCGAACATTGGTGCAGTTGGATCAAGAGGGATAACTCCTATTTATAGGTTGTAGGCAATCCTAAAAACTCATGGAAACCTTCTCAAACTAATCCCACCCAACATAAATACCTAGTAAGACTCAAATCATATCACAAAAGTTATTAAAAGTAATAGAAAGAAAATAGAGCAACATTAAATCAAAGGCTCCTAACAAAAATAACCATTTAATAGTAATAATCAATTTATTATCTTCTTGTGGGTCCTACATTAACAAGGCAGCAGCATCTCCTTTGATGAGTACATTGAAGGTGTTTAGATTTCAAGGCAGCTCTTAACACACTCTTAAGAAGAGTGAAATAATTAATAATCCAAACCACCACCACATAGAGTGTGATTCATTAACATGGTTTTTTTAATTATTATGATTATTTGTTTGTGAGGAAGGAAAAATAATAAAAGAAATAGCTTGGATCCCACGCTGGCTAAGCTAGCAATAATTCTAATGAGAGCCACCACGTGGCATGTCAACACCATCAAAATAACAATTCAGTAACCTATATGAACACAACCTCATTAAAGAGATGAGGGATAAGGAAGTTTCCTCAAACATAAGAAACTTATTCCTACAAGACTTAGCAATAAGATGTGGCCACTAGAGGTTTGCCTGGTCTTTAACTTTAGTGCCTCCAAGGATTAGTTCTCGATTGTTCAGATATGAGGTAACTCGGACCCAATTGGGCTGGGCAAGGCGTGAGATACCCCGGATTATCAAAAAAAGATGTGCAACATATCTTATCATTAAGGGAAATCTCTAAAAGATGGGACTTGGGCAACAAGCATACTTACATAGCAAGGATCCTCACATTATAAATAGACCTACAACCTCATAGGCCAAGGTATGTGATACAAAAAAACACAAGAACACTGTCATTTATATTTGAAGAGCTTCGCTGACTTAAGCATCAGAATGTCCTCCGGTCTTGTTTCGCAACAATTAAAAGATTGATGCTTACTCGTATCATGTCCAGAACAAAATCAACTTGTTGGTACCTTTTTCCTTCTATAGTTTACTTTTTCTTTATGCTACTCACCTTTTTCTTTATTTTCTTGTTGGTACCTTTCTTTTGGTTGGTGGCGGGGAGTGTCAAAGTGGGGTTCTTCACAAAATAAAATGCTATACATTACTCTAACTAATACATATATTCAAATTCCTAAGAGGCCATAGCTTGCCTATCCTATCTATATGGAGTGTTTGGAGATTGTCTATGCTTGCACCCAACTTTTGATTTATTTGTATAAAGTGAGTGCCCTTTGACTCACACCCATGTATCCACAATTGACACCATGACCCATCAATAAGAAAAAATGATAGGGGCCCCAAATGTTTTACCAACATTTCTATCAAATGTCTCACATGGGTGTAGGACCCACACTATGTGGGTCCCATGTGGGTCTCACACCCATGTGAGACATTTAGTAGAAATGTTGGTAAAACATTTGGGGTCCTTAGCATTACTCCATCAATAATAGACCATAGAAATCGTTGATTTAGATGAGTTTCTCTCTGATTATACTTATTTTTGTTTCATAAGTTCTCTGTTATTATTATAACCTTTATGGGTCTAATCATTTATTTTAGGTTCTTTACTTTTATTCTTCTTTCTTAAATTCTGTCTTCCCTATCTATATCTTACCTCTATAATTTTGGTTGGGTGCATGTATCAAATAAATTAGATAATTGGTTGCACTCACAATTTTTTTTTTTCCCTACTTGGAAATTGGAGCCTTTGTTAAAAAATAGCAATTAGACGCATCCTAACCAAACAAAAATCAGGTTTTTTTTTTCTTCTCAATCCAAGCACAACACACCATAAGTATCAACATGTTCTTTTGTTATCATAAAAGAAAATAAATGGAAACCTGTTTCATATTTGTTCTTAAAAATTTTAAAACAACCAACACAACCAAATGCCTGAATAAACTATGCTAATTTGTTAGCCATTAACTAAAACAAGTTCTGAAAATATTTTGTAGACGAAAAGATCACTTTACAATGCATAACCATTTGTATCAGACAACATAGGCTAACAATTTTTTCGATCTGCAAGCATAGGGTAAGAATTACATATTCTTCCGAGAAAGTGTCAGATAAGAATCACATTAAGAAAGGGTTGTGTTATGTTTGATACATATTGGACATGCCCATGAAATGTGTCTTATTTTTAAAAATTAGAACCAAACATGCTTCAAATACTTGAGGAAGTGTGTGCCCATCACTTAAATACACAAAACACATCACAAATTTGAAGAAAATAGCTCAAGTCAATGATTAAAATCAAAATAATGTGAATTCATACCTATTAATTCCTAAGCCTGAAGCCTAAAACTTCCAATTTGTTTAGGGCATTTCAAGATAGCCATTAACACTTTTCATTAACACTTCTTTTCTAATATATAGGATGGGGGAAAAATCTCTCTAATTGTTTTGATATAATAAAATGTATATATGACAAATAAATGTAATTATTATTATTGTTATTATGTATCTAACACATATATTTTATCTATCGTCCTGCCTTTATTTTTTGAAAATTACTGTATATACCCGTGTTTTGTGTCTGCATCTATGCTTCTTAGGTCATAGAAAATGGGTTTCCAAAGTTTTAGGAGTTTCCCATCATATATATAGACTTCCAAAGAAGCAGGTTTTCTGTCAAAATTAAATTTAACATTAAACAAAATAGAAAAAGATCCAACTATGTGATAGTTAATTGGAAACAATCAGTTTATAATCTTTCACTCATTCATCAAGTTGCACTGCCAATGTTTAATACATCCAATATATAACTCACTGCTATATGCTTAACATTACCACAACTTTTAACAATTTACAGCTCAACAAACTCTTAGGCACTTGACTATTTGCCCACTTAATCAAACTAAGTAAAAACTATGAAAACTTACAACAGAATTAGACTTCCACCTTGTACAAAATATTGTCGTTGTTGGCATCAACTCCAATGCCAGTAAATGTTAAATAAGCAAGCAGGTTCAAAGTAACATGGCTTAAAGTCCCCATAAACTTCCATAAATAAGTTTTATTTTCAAGAAACAGCCAAAGTGTAAAAGAGACAATGTTTAAAATCTTGTTCTATATTGTAACTTTCCAAGCAGAATTAAAGTAGCAAAAGATGATATAGTATAGTATAGACAATTGTAACAGGCTAAAGAATAGAGGACCAAATATGAATTAACACTAACATCACAATGCAGGCAAAGAATGAACAGAATTGGTAAAGTTACTTGTTTAAGTAATATGTACTGACCTCGCTGCTCGCTCACATTGGCACCGGCTCTCAAGCCCCTCAACCTTCCAACGATCTCATCCGTTATCTTCTGTTTCAAGTGCTGCGGCAATTCGACGGGGCTTTGTTCACTTAAAAATTCCTTCTTGATTTCTTTTACCTTTTATCACAACAAAATGTTCCTCATTACACTATATTTTATCAATCCAATTAAACTTATCAAAAAAATTCCAAAACATGGTACACAGATTCGCTGAAACCTAAAATGGGTCTTACCAATTTAATTAGCTCTACAGGTTCGGATGCTTTTCGTATTCGAATTGAATCTTCCATTTTCCTAATCTGATCTGGGGTGTACTTAACAACTGTATACAAGAAACTCCTATTAGAAAAAAAAATAATAATAATAATAACAAAAAATGGGGAATTGGGTATATGAAAAAGCCCCAATTAGGAAATGGGTTGGAGAAATCCAAATAAAAACTAGGTGTGTGGAGCTGGAAGAACACTTACCGTTTTGTGAATCGTTATAAGAATAGATGTAAAGCGAAGTGTACAAAGAGTGAAGAACATAGAGAGCAACGCCAATGTTGATTGAGCATACGATGAGAGTGGTTCGCTTGTACGAACACCATTTCCCTCTCCCATTATACCCCCACTCACCCCCACCCCTCGCCATCTTTCTTTTCTTCCTTCGTTAACTTCGTCTCCATCCCATCATCTCCCTCTCTCTCTCTCTCTCTCTCTATATATATTTCTATATCTGTATCTATCTCTCTCTCTCTTTGATATTCAAAGAATGTTTCTTGATTGCCTCTAATGGATCAATCGATTGATCGTATCATCAATCAACCGCTTTCTTCTTTTGGGTTCGGCAAATTATGTGCTTTTTGTCTCAAGATATTTGAAGAAGATCTCAGATGATGAGAAATATAGTAAAGTAAAATCAAAAAATTAAGAAAAAGATTATGTATATGAGTGTTGTGATTTGGTGCTAATTTTGGCCCCAGATTGATTTGTGCTAATTAAGTTTTAATCCACATTAGACTGTGTTAACGTGTAAAATTAGGTTCGAATCATGATTATTATTAAATTAAATATTAATGAGTAGGATTATTAGTGGTTGTAATGGCGGTGTGCCTAAAGTGCGCGTGGTGGGTTACGGGATAGGTTGCTCTGTTTTTTTTGAGCCACGTACTAACGTGCGCTGGAAGAAGGGTAAGGTAATCAGCAATGTTATTTGGCTCCGTTTGGCAAGAGAGGTTTGGAGTTTTTTTTGACTAAAATAGTCACAAAAAATAAAATAGACTTTTTAGTTTAATAAGACAAAATATCATATCTAACCCATAATCATTACATTCTTTATCTCACAAAAAAGTCAAAAAAACCAAAAGTCCTTCACAAACCAAGCTTTTTAACCCAAGGCTAAAATAGCCAAAAAAATCAAAAAACCAAAATGCCAACCAACTTCCCAAACGAAGCCTCTCATGGAGTCATGTTATAGGCCTCGAATATTGAGACACGAATTTATCTCGAATTTATTTAATCATTTATCTGGCCGGTCATTGGGTAAAGAGGCTAATAGTCGCGATCAACAATGTGACAACCGCGGTAGACAAGTGCTTCACTCGGTCGTCTGGGTGATCGTCTGGCCAGTCGACCGGTGACCACAAATTCGCGCCATTCACGCCTGAAGCTCTCGAGGCGTAAAGCATTAACCTACTCACATGGGTCAAATATGGAAACTGTTTTACCAGACGATCGGTGAAACAATTGTCCAAACGATCGGAGGATATTATGATAGTCACAATCAATAAGTTTTGATCAAAATGACAGTCGCAAACGATACCATGACAATCACGATTAACAAGTGATCGGATGCACAATTTCTGTGTTCAATCGGATGCACAATTTCTGCGTTCAGATCTATGTTCAATCGTTTATGCGCCTAGACTTTTTATAAGGCAATTAATGCAAGTCATTTAGGCACTATTTTGCAAGTTGCTTTTTTTTTGGGCTAAAATAGACAATAAAGATAAAAATAAGTTCAAATAGTTAATAAGACAAAACATCACATCTAATTTATAATCATTTCACTTTTTCTCTCATAGTCATCAAATCAACTATCAAAAAAAAATTAACTATTTTCCTAAACACAACTATTTTAACCAGACTAAAATAATCAAAAAATTAAATAATCAATTAAAATAATTTATTTCCATGAGAAATAGAGCGAGAGATTATTGTAGCAAGTTGCAACAATATATTATAATATAAATACATAAATTTTCTTAATTGAGGTGACAACAATTATATTATTATAAAGCATTTCGTCTTAAATTTTAAAATTTTAAAATTAAATGATACGATTGTAAGTGAAAAAAAATTATAAAATTTATTAATTTACATAATATTTTTATTTTATAATTATACGTTACATTTACTGTATTTTGTTTATTCTTTATACAATATATATTTGTAGATCACTCACTTGCGATTAGGGCTATGTAAAATACCGCCTAATCCGCTAAAACCGCACCGATCCGCATCTATCCGCATTGCTCTAACCGCTAACCGCAGTTTAACTTTTAAAATTTATAATCCACCAACCGAACCGAACCGAACCGAACCGCTCCGCTCCGCTATAGTTAATACATATATATTTTTTAACCTCCAATGAAATATCAATGTAAAAATGAGTATGAGAGAGATTTAAGATATGAAATTTATTACACATTAATAGTTATATATATGAAACATATTATGTAAAATTACTTTGTGTTATATATCTAAAAAATATTATACAAATTAGTATTATACATTATGATAATTTTATAATATTCTTCAATCCGCCAAAAACCGCCAAAACCGCAATTTGTCAATCCGCTAATCCGCCAACCCGCCATTCGGTTTGTAAATTTACTCTCAAACCGCCCGAACTGCACTGCGCACACCCCTACTTGCGACACACATATAGTGATTCAATGTTAAAATGAGTTTTGTGTGGGGTTTATTGTATGAATAATTGTGGGTTGTGTACGGGCACGAAAAATACTTTACACGTGTATTCTTTGTGATCAAATCTGAACTCTTCCAAACGGCGCCGTATTTCCTGTAAAACAACACCGATGAACTAACTAGTGGGTGTGTGTTGGAAAACTCCTCCGATGCTTAAGTCAGTTCTCAAGATCTACATGAAAAAAACTCTATAAATTCTGTAAACTAAATATGCGTTTACCTCTATTTAGGTTACTCTGAGTTTTTATATCTTTCGCATGATAGAATTTTAGTTAAACTTTAATTCCTTACCCGTAGAGTCCTATCAGGATTCCATCTTTTAAAGGATAAGGCCTATCCTTTAACACCCTTATTATCAAAATTCAAGTAAAACGGCTCAACTCCCGAGCAGACAACTGAGTTTACTCAAGATTCTAACACAATTGTATGTCAATTACACAACCGCTTTAGTTAAGTCTCACTAACCTCTAATGAGACTGCCAAGTTGAATCTCAACACAAAAACACAAAAACCATGCTAAATTTGTCTAATTCATCCTTCGGTTAGGTTCTTTACTTCGATCAACGACCTAATAAGCCGTTTAGCTCGCTTAACATGCATGCTTTGTTTGCCCGATCAACATCTCTAGCTCGATTCAAACTTCCAAGTCAACAAACTTAGCTCGGCCCAAAACTTATGATCATATATAGACAAGCCCAAGATTAAGGACCATGACAATTAGCTCGGCCTAAGACTATGGACCATACTGATTTAGCCTGACCCACTAGTTCAGTGTAACTCTTAGGTTGTCACAATAATTAATAAATAAATTGTTGGAAAATAATGGATTTTCAGCAACTTTAATTCGAAATTAAAGTGAGACTTAACCGCCGATTGAGGTGGATCTTAGTGGTTTTGAGAAGATTGCAATACAAAAATAATAAGCCGAAATCGTTGAGTTGTGAATAAGAATTGTCTCATAAAATGGGCATCAATAATGTTGAGTTTAGATTTAGACTTAGTCTTGGTTTGGACTGGGGCCTAGACTTGTACTTGTGCATGTGTTGGGTTTGGTCTTAGACTTGGACTTAGTCTTGAGCTTTGGGCTAAGTTGTGTTGGGCTTAGTTTGTGCATGTGTTTGAGATTGGGCTTGGATCGGGTTGTGACCCAACACCCGTATCCGTTTTGCAACTCATCTAGTTTAATTCTCAAAACTTATACATTATATACACATTATGATTTATATAATGGTTTTGGAGTTTTGAACCTTTGTAACTCTAGCCCTAATGGCTAGAGTTAATGACATTTGATGACCCCATTGATGTTAGCCTTCATGGCTAAGCCTCTCCTCTACTAGTATAAATAAAGGCATTTCTCCTCCAACTTAGTAGGTTGTTTTTTAGAGAGGTTTTGTGATGAAAAATGAGATGGTATTTTGAAATAAAAAGTTGGAGATGATTTTTTACACCAAAGAAATTTTTTTCTATCTTTTTTTGTTAGCCTCTTCTTTGGTTCTTGTTAAAGAGAATGCAGTCATTGTCAAGTTCGCCGAAGCTATTTAGAAGGTGCTTCTGCATTAGCTGGTTTCAACCGTCGTATCCTGGGAGACAGACGCCTGCATAACTCCAGCACCCATTGGGAGACGGTGAATCTGTTTTAAGAAAACTATGGTATTACACATGTTTCGGTTTGCATCATTTATCTTTTGTTCTTCAAAGTTTTAAATTTAAATAATTTCTCGTATATTATTTTTGTGGGACATATTTTGAGAGTAACAGCATGTGGCTAAGGCGATACCGAAGTATCAGCTGAGATGCCACGTGGCCTGGTCATGATGCCGAGGTGATCTCGGCTAGGTCGAGATTATCTGCGGGGATATCGGAATCCGGAATGAGCAGATAAGGGACAAGAGTCCTAGAATAGAAGAGGACCTCAGTCTGGATAAAGATAAAGCTCTTAGGGAGTTTATCTCTATCTAGCTAAGAGTCCAAGATGAGCATTGAGCCAAAGCCCATTAAAGCTAGGCTTCTACAGAGATCAAGTGAGTGCTGGCTATAAAAGTAAGGCACCCTCGTGGGTCTAAAGTATGTTTTTTATATTCTGTCTAGAACTATTGGTTATCTTTAAGAGATATTGATTACTGACTTGATCATCGGAATGCCCTTGGGTAGACGAACCACTGCCGGATTCTTATCTTTCTGTGACAGGTTGTTCGAGCTTAATCTATTCTGCTAGTGCTCTCTACCTGAGTTCCCCCTTTGGTTGTGCGTTCGGAAATCGACACCTATAATTTGGCGCCGTCTGTGGGAATCGTAAAAAGAATTGATAGCCAGCGATGGGCAGAAAAAAAAGGTCGGGGACGACATTCTTAGCGGGAGTGGTAAAATCACCGATCCTAACATAGAGAAAGAGAACTGTAATGAAGAACCTCGGGATCAAAATCCCAGGGAAAATGATGTCAGCCAAAAGGGAGATGTACTGAAGAAAGCAGGCAGAAGCGAGTATTACAATGAAAGTGACCTCTAGGTATGGAAAGATAGATGCCTAAGGAGGGACGACGAGATGAAAGGAATGGCAAACAAGTTAGCAAAACTGCAATCGGTTGTCAACTTCATGATGCAGAACAACGTCATACAACCACCGTTTCCATTGGAGGATACGCCGATTCCAACGGCCAAGAACGACGCCCCCAAAAGGGGGACAGAAAGCAGTCCCTGCGGCCCTCAGCATGACAGGGCAAAAGAGCATTCACATCAGCCTTCACGGGAGGTCGGGCGAGAAGAATCGATAAGAGGAAAGTCTCAGAAGACACCTCGTGCCAAGGGAACTTATATCAAGGAACATCAACATGTTCAAGGGAAGGAACTTTGTTTTGACACGGTGATTGAAGAGAAGTCGAAAAGGACGCATAACGACATCGGAAACAGTGCACCAAAGAGGCTGAAGTCTGTTGACAACCGAGCTCTTAGTTGGACTAAGGAGGATCTGAGGGACTACCTCCAGAGGAAGAGACAGAATGCCGAGGTCACATCCCCCGTTAAACCGAGGACGCCTTTCTCAGTAGAACTGGATAGGTTTGAGGCCCCAAAAAGGTTTCTTATACCGAGGTTCCAGATATATGACAGTAAGTCTGATCCGAACTTTTACGTAGGCTTGTACTTGAATTCAATAGCACTGTACACCAAGAACGAGCCGTTGCTATGCAAGGTGTTCCCTTTATCCTTTAGGGAAATCATGTCAGATTGGTTTCACAAATTGCCGAAAAGAACTGTAAAGAGTTGGGAAGGCCTGACCAAGATGTTTGTGGCCAGGTTTGTTACAAACAAATTACAGCCGTTGAGGGTAGACTCCTTAATGGCTTTGAAAATTGACGAGAATGAAAGCCTCAGGGCTTATGCCAAAAGGTATTATAAGGTGTTTAACCGAATACCATGGTGTAATCAAGAGTTGGCAGTCGTATCTTTTAAGAACGGCCTAAAGGATGACTGCATGCTTCAAAAGTCACTGGCAAAGACTCTATCGAAGAGTATGGAAGTGCTCATGGCCAGGATCGAGAAATATGCGAGAGTAGAAGAGGATACGTCAGGAACGAAGGCGTTAAAGCAGGAGAAAAAGAACAGCTCACCGAAGCGAGGCTGAGGTAATACAAATTTTAATAGACAAGAAACAGGACTGAGGGTTGCACAAGCAATCACCACTGTGTTCCAGATCCCGGTTTATAAAGTCTTGGAGAGGATCAGGAACCAGTCGTATTATAGAGCACCAGAGAAGATTCCTGGTGAATTTATGGGAAGAAGCCTTAGGAAGCACTGTGCCTACCATAATGAGGACAAGCACTTGACTTAAGGGTACAGAGCTCTGAAGACGCATCTGGAAGATCTGGTTAGACAAGGTCACTTAAGGGACCTAGTAGATGAAACCAGAACGAGCGAAGAGTAGGCAAGGCTGCCCCAGGCACTGGCAACACCACCTCCACCAGTACCACAATCGCAAGTAGACGGACCTCAAGTGATCAATGTGATTCACTTGAGGGTCAATGAGAACGAGGTACATGGGGAGACTCAGAGGGTGAAACACTTACAACATGTGTATCAGGTCCAGCAAAAGAGGCCTAGGACATACGAGTACCAAGGACCAATGGTGTCCTTTACGGAAGCCGACCTGGACATGGTGCAGTATCCACACAACGATGTTCTGGTAGTAACCCTCAAGATTAGAGAATGCTAGGTAAGGCGTATTCTGATTGACCAAGGCAGCTCTTGTGACATCATGTATGTTAGATGTTACAACGAGCTCGGCCTTCACCGAGATGATTTGGAGCAGTCCAATAGCCTAATGGTCGGGTTCAATAGAAAGCCGACATGGCCCCTGGAGCAACAAATTTGGAGGTGCAGGCAGGCACCAAGAAGGTAAGCTTAGAGTTCACAATAATTGACACCCTCTCCTCTTACAATGTTGTCATGAGAAGGTCATGGTTGCATGCAGTGAAGGTTGTTCCCTCAACACTGCATTAACTATTGCGGTTCCCAACGGAGCATGGAATTGAGGAGGTCAGAGGGGATCAGGTGCAGGCAAAGAATTGCTCCATGGTAGCAATGAAATCCACCCGTAATGTGCGAGAAGCAGAAACAGTAGAGATTGAGGACGAGGACATGGAGGTCCTAGATAACGTCGGTAAAAAGTTGGTCGACAAAAGTGAAGAAAACTTAAAGAAGATCCTGGTCCAACAAGGGGATGAAAAACACTTCTTCCTTCTTGGCTCAGGCTTGGCCGAGGAGGAGGAGAAGAAGGAGTTATAGTCATTCTTGCGAGCAAACATAGAGGTGTTTTCCTAGACGCCATAGGAGATGCCTGACATTGATCCCGAGGTCACTTGCCATAGACAAAATGTAGACACGTCGGCTAAACCTTTCATTCAGCGAGCAAGGAGGCTGACGCTGGTTCATGTGGAGATCGTAGAGGAGAAAGTGGACAAATTGTTGGAGGCCAGAGCCATTCGGGAGGTAAATTACCCAACTTGGTTGTCAAACACAGTTGTTGTGAAAAAGAAGAATGAGAAGTGGAGGGTCTGCGTGGACTTCACCAGCCTGAATAAGGCTTGTCCCAAAGACAGGTTCCCACTCCCCAAGATCGATCAATTAGTAGATGCCACTTTAGGGCATAGAAGGATGAGTTTCCTAGACGCTTACAGGGGGTACCATCAGATATCAATGTACCCCCCTGATGAGGAGAAGACTGCATTTATCACCCTAAAATGGCTGTATTGCTACAAAGTGATGCCTTTCGGGTTGAAAAAATGCAGGAGCAACCTACTAGAGGTTGATGACCAAGATGTTCAGACATCTAATTGGCAAAATAGTGGAAGTATACATTGATGACATGGTCGTGAAGACCAAAGAACCTGAGAATCACTTGGCTGACTTGAAAGCAATTTTCGATATTCTTAGAACATATTGGCTTCGACTCAATGCTTCGAAATGCGCATTTGGAGTTGGGTCTGGTAAGTTTCTAGGATACCTGGTTACTAGAAGGGGCATTGAGACAAGCCCAGATCAAATCAAGGCCGTCATTCACTTGAAGAGCCCAACATCGGCAAAACAAGTACAGGTGCTGATAGGAATGGCCGCAGCCCAGAATAGGTTTATAAACAGAAGTTCAAATAAGTGTAAACCATTTTTTAGTTTATTGAAAAAGGCTACAGATTTTTTGTGGACAGAAGAGTGTGAGGTCGCCTTGGCTGACTTGAAAAAATACCTGACCACAGCTCTAGTTATTTCAAATCCGATACCTAGAGAGGAACTGTTCTTATACTTGGAGGTTTCGAAGCATGCAATGAGTGCAGTGGTAATCAGAGAAGAGAAGGGAGAACAAAGGGCAGTATACTACTTGAGTAAAACCTTAGCAAGTGCAGAGACTAGGTATTTGCCCCTAGAGAAATTGACACTGGCCTTGGTAATGGCTTCTAAAAAGTTAAATTATTACTTCCAAGCCCACAAGATTGTGGTGTTGACTGAGCATCCCTTGAAGTCCCTGTTACAGTAAGGAGATCTGACAAACAAGGTAGCCAGGTGGGCAGTGATATTGGACCAGTATGACTTAGAGTTTAGACCCAGAACGGCAATCAAAGGCTAGGTTCTGGTCGACTTTGTGGCCGAGTTCACACCTGGTGCCATTCCACGTCGGGCTCTGGTGAGCCACGGCTTAGGGTGTCCAAGGGAACAAGAGGAAACCCATCTGGGAATGAAAAACCCCATAGCAGAATAGAAGAAAGAAGAAAAACCCAGGCCCTGTGATATCTATATCGGCGACTCATTCCGCATGTTTGTTGATGAGAGTTCAAACCGTTAAGAAGCGGGGGCAAGAGTAGTGTTGGTATCACCAGATGGGCAAATGTTGGAACAGTCTATCTGTTTAGGGTTCAAAGCCTCAAACAATGAAGTAGAATGTGAGGCACTAATCGCAGGGTTGAAGCTAGCAGCAGCAATGGAAGCTGATGAGGTGGTAGTCTTCTGTGACTCCCAACTTATTATGAACTAGGCAACAGGCAAGTATGCAGCCCGAGATAAAAGAATGATAGTCTATGTCAAAGAAGTTGTTAGACTACTAGCCTTATTTCAGGATTGTCGACTACAGCAGGTTAGCCGAGATGACAACAGCCATGCCGATGCGTTGGCTAACCTAGCTAGTGCAATGAAATCAGGGGTGGCAAGGACAATAATGGTTGATTATTTGTCAGGCCCAAGTGTGGAACCACTAATTACAGAGTATGAAGCAATGTGTATGGAGATAGGTCCAAGTTGGATGGATACAATAGTGATGTTTCTTAGGAACGGAAAACTGCCAGATGATCGTAAAGAGACACATAAGTCCAGACTGAAGCCGGCAAGGTTTAGTCTAACAGCAAAAGGATATCTCTACAGAAGATCTTTTACTGGTCCCCTTTTGAGGTGTGTGCATCCCTCCAAGATTGAAGACTTCTTCTATGAAATACATGAAGGGGTAGGTGGCAGCCATACTAGGGGCAGATCACTTGCTCATAGGGCCATTACTCAGGGGTACTGATGGCCCTACATGCAGAAAGATGTTGAAACCTACGTCAAAAAGTGCAAGAAGTGTCAAAGGTTTGCACCTTTGATACATCAACCAATAACAGATTTGAACCCAGTATCCAGCCCTTAGCCATTTGCCCAGTGAGATATGGATCTTGTTGGACAATTGCCTCAAGCAACTGGGCAAAGAAAGTTTCTGCTGGTAGCAACTGATTACCTCACAAAGTAGGTAGAAGCTGAGCCCCTTACAAAGATTCGAAATATTGATGTGAAAAACTTTATATGGAAATAACATCATCACCAGGTTTGGGATTCCAAGGGCAATAATAGCAGACAATGGCACTCAGTTTGACAGTAAGTTAATCAAAAGCTTCTGTGCAAAGTACAAAATCAAAAACTACTACTCTACTCCAAGTTTTCCCCAGAGTAATAGTCAGGCAAAAGCATCCAATAAAACTATCTTGGATGGGATCAAAAAGAGGTTAGAAGCAGCAAAGGGAAAATGAGTGGAGAAGTTGCCCAATGTACTCTGGGCACATCGGACTACGCCGAAAAGATCAACTGGGGAGTCTCCATTTGCCATGGCTTATAGCACTTGAAGTAGTTATTCCTCTAGAAGTCGGCATTCCAGGGATCAGAACCTAGGGAGTAGAAAATGGTATTAATGAGGAATTTTTAGCTCGAAATCTAGACCTATTGGAGGAGAAAAGAGAGAGAGAGCAGCAATTCAGTTGGGAGCATACCAGCAACAACTTGCTAGGGCTTACAACAAGAAGGTCAACCCCATAGAGTTCAAAGTTGGGGACCTTGTGTTAAGGAAAGTAGTTGGCAACAAGAAGGATCTTATGGAGGGCAAGCTTGGCCCAAATTGGGAGGGGCCTTATAAAATCATCTCGGTCGCCGGCAATGGGGCATATCGGCTTGAAGATAGCGATGGCAAAGAGTTGCCAAGACCCTGGAACACTTGCAACCTAAAATTTTTCTATCATTAGATTTTTGTTTTTTGAAGTTTATGTCATTAGCCGAAGTAACAATAAAATTTTGGTTTGATTTTTATGAATCTGAAATTTGTGTGATAGGACTAACCAGTCCTATGGCGATGTTTCTGAATGAAGCATGACGAATAACTTAGATTTATTATATGGTAGAGTTAAATTATACTTGCATATAATAGAATTGAACTAAGTTGACGATATTTCTGAATAAAACAAGGTGAATAACTTAGACTTATTATATGGCAGAGTTGAATTATACTTGTATATAATAGAGTTGAACTAAGTTAGCGATGTTTCTGAATGAAACATGACGAATAACTTAGACTTATTATATGGCAGAGTTGAATTATACTTGCATATAATAGCGTTGAACTAAGCATGACGAATAAACTTATCATATGACAGAGTCAAATTGTACTTGCATATGATAGAGTTGAACTAAGATTTGCCATGTCGGCAGAGTTAAACTCCGAATGGAACTAAGTGTGCTTTAATCGGATTAACAGAGAAAACTAGATTGAACACCTCGGCTAGTCTTTGTTCGAATCTGACTTTGGCGAAAGGCTATAAGTGCTTAATGTGAACTTAAGTGAAACTTAGGTTAACATTAGGAGGGTAGAGAGCTTGGGAAGACTTGTTGAAATTTTTTACAAGCTAGAATTGGCTCAAACACTTGTTGAAATTTCAGAAAAATTTACAAGTTGAAGTTAGCCGAGGTAATATTGAAAGAAGTATTCGAGATACATACTGGCCGAGATGACCGACCAGGTTATCAAAACTTGGAAAGGATGAAGTCCTAATAAAAGACAGCATATGAAGGTAAACAAGCAATGCTTGACTGAATAAACACTTGTAAAAATATTTGTTAACTGTTATCCAAGGTATTCCAATTGTTGGCCAAGGCAAATAGTCAACGTTTATATCTGAGGTATTATACCCCGGAGTTATTATACAGCTAAGGTATACTTTGAAGAAATGCAAAAATATCTTAAGTATGAAAGCAGTAAACATGCATAGAAGAAAAAAAGGCATAAAGACTTACATTCAGAAGATGGAACTTATTCACAGGCAAAAAGGCATTTCAGCCTGGCAAAAAGACAACTTGTTCGGATACAAAAGAAGGCACATCGACCAAATTGAAGCTCAGAATTGTTCAGACAAAAAGTACAAACTGAAAGAAGAAAAGTTCAGATAAAAAGAAAAAAGTTCTAAGTGTTGGAGGCATGGGTATCAGTTTCAGTTTGCTCAACCTCGGCTGTTGGCGTTGTGTCGGCCTTGGTTGGCGAAGTGGTTTCCTTCTCTGCCACTATCTCGACATCGATTTCCAGCAAGGTTTGGTCCAAACTCCTCTCGACTGTCTAAACCTTGGCCTCAGAAGTGGTTTGTTTTGGAGAGGCTGCATTGGAAACCAAGTTTTCCTCATCATGAGTCAAGTCCAGGACTTGATCATTCAAAGTTGGGGACTTGGCCTCCTTAGCAGTATTATCTTCCTCTTCGGCATTGTCGGATTCGGATTTCTCTTTGTCGGTTTCCTCGTCTAGCTCTTTAGAAGTCGGGGGGAATGGCGTTTAGAGTTTGCTTATATCCCAGAGGTTAAAGTCCATAGGGACGGATAATTTGTTAAGGGCTGCAGTCCAGCTGAGATAGAAACCTCGGTTACAGGCTTGGTTGACTTGATCTTTATACGCGTAGCGGACTGCAGCTTGCCCTTCTGAGAAGGCCTTCTCGTCGGTCGCCTTGATCTCGACTTCTTTCGCAACCAACACTTCTTGAAGCTCTACCTTGACCTTGGCAGTTTTTTCCTCGGCATCCTTAATCTCAGATCTCAACACTTTGGCTGCAGCCTCGGCCACCTCAGCTTTTTCCTTGGCCCAATCTTGGGCCCGTCTGGCTACCTTGGCCTGATCAAGCAGAACTTTGATTTTGGCCTTAGCATTGTTTAGAGAAGAGAGAAAACCAGCAGCTTTCTTGGTTTTGTGCATTAACTCCTCTTTGAAAACCTAGACTTTCGTGGCGAAAGAGTGGGCGTGTTGGATAGCCTGCAAGAAGGCAAAGAAAATTCATTAAGTATGAAAACCAAAGTTAGAACAAGATAAAAGAGTACCAAGTGTTAGGTGTTTACCAAAACAGAATGTTGCATCATCAGAGCAAAATTCTCATATTCAGTGATCTCGTCCATATAAGTGAGATCGGTTGGAAAGAGCACGGCTGTTGAGAGAGTGGCGCCGACCTCAATACTATCAATGGCACTATCACTAGCCTTCATTGGCTGATCCTCAATCATTATGGCTGGGGCCCAAAGCTCATTGGCTTTAAACGTACCCAAGGTTATGGCAGCTTTGGACCTCAGCTTTTTTGACCGAGTGGTATCAGTTGGATCTGCCTCAGCAGGACTCTTCTCGACAGCAGGGACTGTTTTCTCGATCTCGGCAAGCTTCGAGATTGGTACTGTATCTTTCGATTCGACTTGGGTGGCAGAGGCTTTTGCCTTAGCCCTCTTTACCCTTTTTTGTTTTGGTTTTTGTTGAGACCGAGATGGTGAAGAAGAGGCAACAGTGACCACTCCTGGCAGGTCGGCCAAGAGGTCCTTAACAACTGTTTTTCGGCCCATGAGTAGTAGCAAGGGTGACTTTGGTTTCAAAGTGAATGGCTGGCAAGACAGTTGGTGGGATCACTGGATCGTAAGCCGACGCCTTCGAATCCTGACGTTTACGGCTACGAGTCCTGCCTGCTGGAACGTTTGCTGGGGCACGACGTCGGTGTCGGCGTTGGAATGTCGGGATAAGTTGAGAGACAGAGGTAGATGACAACTCAACTGGATCTGAGAAGGAGACCTGGTCTGGCCTGGGTGATGAGGAAGTTGAAGGAGTTGTAGCAAACGGAGGAGTCTTGCTTTGGCGTGGAACGTCAGCCAGGACCGACTTATAGGTCAGGATATAATCAAGCAAAAGTGAGGCCTTGTGTTTTTCAACTGGCAAATCTAGTAGCTTTTTCAAATCCTTGCTGGGGAAGAAAGTTTGTCAGAAATCCTTTACCAGTTGGGGAAGAGTTGCAAAAAGAACAAGAAGAAAAAACGTTCAAAAAGGGATATTTGAGTTAGCAAGTCCTAAACAGAAAAAGAATTAAAAAGATGACTCAGTTCTTACCATCACCCTCTTTAAACACCGATCGGCACATAGGAAAGAGATGAAGATCATCATCAGGAGCAAACTCCAAGTTACCCGAGACAATGACGTAATCATCTCTAGCACCCTTGTTGGAGTCTGGGAGATTGGCTATGATTTTGTATGTTGTGGATCTGGGTTTTAGGTAGTAAATGTAGCCTTTTTCAGACTTTAGGCCACATATGGTATAACAATACTGAATGTCGGCTAAAGTGATCCTGGCTTTTTCTCAGCGTGTCAGTTCGATTATACCGTTTATAACTCTATATGAGTTGATGGCAAGTTGCATAGGGTTAAGTTTGTAATAGTGAAGGACCTCACGGAAAAGAGTGTCTAAAGGGAACCGAAGTCCACACTCTATAAAGGTAACTACGGGGAAGGGCATAGAGTCTCCGTCCGGCATGATGGAATCCTCCTCCCCGGCTAACCTAAGCTGGACGTCAGCAGGGATGGAAAATTCTCTTCTAAAGTGCTCAAGTTTTTTTGGGGTGTCCACTCTCCACCTGAACATACCCATTATCTCTGCTAGAGTGGTTAGATAACAGAGTGATGGATATAGGTTCAAATACCTCAGCTAAAGCCTAAAGCTGGGACTGGGGCGAGGGTTTTTTGAGGTTTAAAGAGGAATTCGTTTCAATTTTCCTAAAAGAATGTGATTTCTATCAAATCCCAAACCTAAATCTATATGGAAACAAGAATCAAAGGCAAGAATCTGGAAATAAGTCAAAGAAAAACAGAAAAGAACATGATTCAGAATCAAGAAAGCAACATTTTTTTTCAAGAAACATTGAGTAGGTATGTGCAGATGTGCAAAAGCTAAGAACAATGGCAAAATTGTTGAAGCTTCAAATTTATAAACACTATGTCCGGGATTCACGAACAATGTGAATAGACACAAGGATATATTGTACAGTTAAGATCCAAGAACAAACATTGATTTACAATGGCAACGAACAGCATGTGAACAGGTAATAGATTTTGAACAAATCAAAGAAGCAATGAAAGTCCAAACTTAAAGAGGGAGGAAGTTGTGAACTTACCGAGTGGAGCCGACAGAAAGTAGGTCGGAATGAGGATCGTCGGAGTCTAACGATGGTATTGCCAAGAGCCTGATAGTAAAAAGCTCACCAGAAACGGTAGTTGGATGATCTCAGAATGCTTGCAAACACGGTAATGGAGGTTTGGGGGAAGATTCATAGACAGAGAAAACTTTGAAAGAGAGTGCGAGAATGCGAAGTGAAAAGACAGAGAGAGCGAAAAAGTTTTTGTTAAAACGCGAAAAGGTGGCAAAACGTAATTAAAAGGCCTTGGACGATGTGCTTGTCAGGCGATGTGCACAGAAGCGACACGACCTGATAGCGCGTGTTAAGTACGAACCAATAAAAAAGGGACGCGTCGAAGGAACGGTTGAGGAAACTGTGCGTGACAGCTCATGCGCAGATTAAACTCTTGGAATTCTTGATTTAATGAAGCAAAAATCTCGGCTAGAGGAACAATCTCAGTTAAGATACTTAAAGAACTTGGTTCTTGGTTCTTGATCCCTAATAAAAATGGATAGTTGAGTCCTGGATACTTGAAACCGACGAGTCATGATCTCGATGGAAAGAAAGAATGAATTTTAGCCGACATCATCTAGGAGTGGGCAATGTAGGTTCCATCACCTCAGGATGCCGAGGTAATAGAACCTAGGGGTAGTTGTGGGGACATATTTTGAGAGTAACAACACGTGGCTAAGGTGATGCCGAAATATCAGCCGAGATGTCACGTGGCCTGGTCATGATGCTGAGGTGATCTTGGCTAGGTTGAGGTTGTCTGCGGGGATATCGGAATCCGGAATGAGCAGATAAAGGACAAGAGTCCTAGAATAAGAGAGGACCTCAGTCTGGATAAAGATAAAGCTCTTAGGGAGTTTATCTCTATCTAGCTGGGTGTCCAAAATTAGCATTGAGCCAAAGTCCATTAAAGCTAGGCTTCTACAGGGATCAGGTGAGTGTTGGCTATAAAAGTAAGGCACCCTCGTAGATCTAAGGTATGCTTTTTATGTTCTGTCTAATGAGTTAAGCACTATTGGTTATCTTTGAGAGATATTGATTGCTGACTTGATCATCGAAGTGCCCCCGGGTGGACGAACCACCGCCGGATTCTTATCTTTCTGTGACAAGTTGTTCAGGCTTAATCTATTCTACTGGTACTCTCTAGCTAAGTTCCCACTTTGGTTGTGTGGTCGAAAATCGACACTCACAATTTTATATATCCGTTTGAATCCATCTTGTAATATATTCCATGGTGTAATCTAATTCATTCTTGTTTTTTTTTTTTAGTTCTATAGTTTATTGTATATTTCATTCTTTATTAATAAATAATAATAATAATAATAATAATAATAATAATAATAATAATTGTTTTGTCATTTCTATTTAATTCATTTTATATATTTTTCTTATATTTTTATGGAAAAATACCAACAATCTTAAAACAGATTTTTTATAAATAGTTTTTGAAAAAACAATTTAGCTTTTATTTTAATTTCTTCCAATAACTCCTAGAGTTAAAATTAATTTAATTCCCTAAAGTTATTGGATTGTTTTGAGTTGTTTATTTCTAATAATTTATTCATGCAATTTATTTTATGTTAATTAGTTGTTATTACATGAGTTATTTGATTGTTAGTGTTTAAGTTGGCAGGAGTTTATAAAAATAAGAATTTTATTATGTAATATTCTTACTATTTGATTTGATTTGTTTGTTATTTGTTTTCTTTTGTAGCTAACTTTCTTGACAGGTTTACCTAAGTGAGAAAGAATGATATATAATACGAACAAATAAAATAAATTGGAATTAGTAAATTGGACTATTAATTGTGATTTGAACAGGATTACCTTTGCGTGGAATAAGGAAAAATATTGGACCTTCGGAATTTTAGTGAATTTAATTATTCACTTTATAGTTTAGTTTGATTTCGTATTTATTCAGTATGTTATTTTGAAAGTTTGATAACAATTTTGATTTAATTTGATTTATTAAATTCTGAGAAAATCAAAGTGTTGGAATTCGTGTTTTGAGAATTTCAAGAGACTTGTCTAGTTTAAAGGTTTTTGACGATATAAAATATCTCAAAATAGGTTTGTTTTAGGAGGAAATTTAATAAAACATTTTCGTTTTTGCTATATAATGGTCTTATTTCTGAGTTTGCTTATGATTATGTTGTATTATAAAGTACGTGGATCCTAAGAGAGAATTAGTGCATGGTGGAATAATTTTGCATTATAATTCTATTAATTAATTGTTGTTTCGGTAGTGAGTTCTTTCATGTCTTGATGGGTAATCAAGGAAATTACTCCAAAATATTTTTTGTATTCATGGAATGGTAAATGAAAGTTTAACCCTATTGTTATATATATTTGCTCATAATTGCATGGTCGGATTGCTAACATTATGACCATAATATTCCTGTACGTATAATTGATTTATAGCCATGCAACTCATGACATTCTTGTAACTGCAATGCATCTATAACCTTTAAATTACACATTGAGAGTTATAGTTGAAATTACTTGTGTAATATTCACTTTATTGGTTCATTAACTTATCTTGTATCTAAGTGTGTATATGAACAGTGAGCATGGAGATTTCGCGGCAACGAGGATAGAGTTTTGTAATGTGTTTTACACAAAAATAAGCATTATAAGTGGAGAAGTGTCTTCTTGGCTAAATAGACAATTTCGGATGCAACCATGAACTCCGTTTTGCAAATTTAGACAATTTGTGATTGTAACAGTTGCATTTCCATTTCCATTTGTAATGTTTTTAATTTCTAATTTGTAATAGTTTCACCATAATGAAAGGAAATGAAGAATGGAAGAAATTATAAACTTTCAGTTTAGAGAAAATCTTTGGGATTAATTTTATTATTTCCAAAGTGTTTTGGTTTTCTGTAATGGAAACCAAAGTTTAGCCTTGACTAAAGAGTGTTTCTGATTTGTTCAAAAATGACAATTAAGATGGATTTGGTTTCAAACCTTTGTGATTAGAGGAAATCTTTGGGTTTAATCTTTTATTCCCAAAGTACTAGGAAACCAAGTTTTGAGAAAGTTTTTAGTTATAATTTAATTATTTTCAAAGTGTTTTGCTTTGGGAAAAGAAACCAACTTTTAACATTAGCTAAAATATTTTTGATTTTTATTTAGAATAATGGGCTCAGTTTCGAAAGTACCGATTAACTTTTATGAGTGGCACAATTCTGATAAGAAATTTTAATTGGTTATGTGTTTTGTAAACTTAGTTTGTTTTAACTTAATTTATCCCCTGAAAAAACTTAATTCTAAATTTGTTTCTCATGGATTAGGAGTCAACATACTCTTGAAAGTTTTGTCTAAGGTTAGCTAGGTCTTAAGTGGGACCGGTATGACCTCTCCAGTCTTCCTAGAAACTTTCCTGACCATGTTCGATTCTAGGGTAAGTGATGAAATCAATTTTGAATTAAATTTCAGACTTTGAGATTTTCTAGTGTTAAGTTTAGTTTCTGAAAAAACAGAATAATGAAATTCTGTAGTGATTTTTCAGAAATAGCTTCAAGAGGTGACAACAGAAAATGTTGTTCCACCTGGCAACCTTAAACCTTGCAAGGTTCTTAAATGAAGATCTAAAAAGATCAAACGTGATTAAAGGAAATCATAAGATTGCATAATAATATCTTTGAATGAATCAGAGGCAATTAGTATGTAATCCTTGTGTCAATTATAGTACGTATGATTGCTATGTGACTTTGCTTAAAAGCAAAGATGAGACAACTGGTTAGGATGTGTGAATATATTTTTTGAATTTTTAAATTCTAAAGATATTCTTAAATTAGTGGCTCCTAGTGAGTATAAGATCACTGATCACAGAGATAGAAAACTGGTGATTCCTAGGAGGTGTTAGACCACTAGCTACATAATTATCAGATTGTGGTTTCTAATAGTAAATAGATTACTGATTATATGTTAAGACATGATGGTTCCTAGTAGTAGAGAAGCTACTGATCATTAATTCCTAGTAATGAAAGTGACTATTGATCACATTTAAAACAATATGGTTCCTAGTAGTAGAGAGTCTACTGACCAGATGATGAAATTAGTGATTCCTAGTGATAAGACTACTGGCCATGTTATGAAGTTCCGAATAGTAGACTATTGATCACTAGGTTTGTGATTCCAAATAGTAAGGCTATTGACTTCAAAGTGACATGTTAGACCAAACTTGTTTTAGTGCCTTGAATTCAAGAAAAGACCTAATTCGATTAATGACGGTCTGGGAATATGTTTTCTATGATATGATTTTGAGAGTTTCATAATCATTGTGACACATGAAATTGTTTAAAGACCCTGTATGAATTTTTTGAAAGGCCGGGAGCCTTCGTATAAATTTTACAAATGTGAGGGTGTCATGTAAAAGGTGGTAAATGTAGGGATGTCATGCAGAATGTGGGCAATACCTAAACCCAAGATGGTTAAGATAAGCCTTAAAATCCGTTGGTTTTTGTATTCAGACAGTTATTCAAAATATAGTAATGCATATCGATTTTTTGTAATGGACAAATCTGATATTCAGATTTACACAAGATTATAATCATGGAATTGAGGAAGCGATTTTCATGAGGAAATAGATAAGCCTAGAAGATGTAAATTGACTATTATTTTAGAGTTCTTTTGACTAATCTTCTTAAACCTATATGGTGGCTAGCGAGACTAAAAGCTTCTTTGAAGTTGTGATTTCTCTAGAAATGAGTTATTAATTTAACTTTATCTTGCATAGGTAGTAAGCCTTGGGATGCAAGTGAATGAAAGCCGATGAGATAGGCTTGTTATCAAAGGATTCCGGCAAAGAGAATGCTTGGATTACTTTGATACGTGAATCACCAGTTATAGTGAGTGTGATCGCAATTGTGCGACAATCCGGAAATACATCAAGATGGATGTTCAGATAGCTTTCCTATATGAAGATTTAATTGAATAAATCTTTAAGGTTTGAAAACTTGAGAAGAGATTCAATACTACCAAGTGGATGTTGTACTCTAAGTTTGATATGAAAAATATGGGCCTTGCAAATGTGATTTTGGGTATTAAGATTACTAGAACATCTGGTAGTATTAAACTTTTTCAGTCTCATTATGTTGATAAAATATTTGCAAAATTTAGTAAATCAGATACAAGTGTGTCGAGGACACTGGTAGACTTATGTCTACATTTGGCCGAGAATAATAGTGAAAGTGTATTTCAACTAGTATATTTTCGGGTCATTGGAAGTTTAAAAGTATCTAATGAGTTATTACAAAGGCCAGGTATAGCCTACTCAAGTAGCAAGCTTAGTAAATCTAAAAGTAATCTTAATGCTACTCATTGGAAGGGCATTATGCGAGTGTTGGATTATTTACACTATACCCGGGATTACGGGTTGCATAACACTTGATATCTAGTTGTACTAGAAGGGTACAAAGGCGTCTACTGGATATCTGATATAAAGACTACAAATCCATTAGTGAATATGTTTTCTCTAATTGCAACTGTGTCTTGGAGATCTTCCAAGAAAATGTGTATCACGAGATCAATGATGGAATCGGAATTCAGTACTTTAGATAAAGCTACTAAAGTAACTGAATGGCTTTGCCGTTTTATTAAGGATATTCCATGTTGATCAAAACTTGAGCTAGCAATTTTGTATACTTTAGGACAATCAATCAAGTATTGGTAGGTCACATATGGAAGGTCTAGACATTTTTGTCGAAGACATAGTTCCATACGACGACTACTCTTATGTGTTGTCACTATAGACTATATACAGTCTAAGGACGATATTACAGATCCGTTAACCAAACGGTTAAATCGAGAGTTAGTAGGAAAGTCATCAAAATGAATAAGGTTAAGAACTTTAGTGAATGTTACCAGAATGGAAAACTCAACCTTATTGACTGGAGATCCCAAGATCTAGGTTCAAAGGGACAACCTAATTGTATGTAATGAGTGAGTCACTGTGGAGGGAAATCCTTCTATCCATTCCTTTATATAGTGATACCCTGTGGAGTGGAAGGTTAAGCTGATACTTTTAATGACCTAAGTACCGTGAATAATCAACCATGGTATAACGAGATACCTTATGTAGGTCACCTATGTGAGTTCAACATGGGGCCGCTTCTTTAAGAATTGACAAGGCCGAATTCTTTAAAAATACTCTCTGAACCAGGCTAGTGTTCCAAGACCAAATCGAACACATCAGTGAAAACAAGAGCAATGGTTGGAGTAACTTCTGTGTGAGGTCTATTGTCTCGGTTGACACAAACGGCAGAACAGTTCAAGACATCACGTTCACTGGTCAGCTAGTAAATTCGATAGGCTTTCACTACAAAAGGTTCAAGGCCAACAACTTTTCTGATGCACGGTTGTTCTGTGTGCTCTCACTTAGAGTCTTTGTTGTTAAGCGTTGCCCGTTTTTCTTTATTCGGCCAATTTTATTCATGTAGGGGATTGTTGTAAAATAATAGGTCTTTGGCAACTTTAATTCAAAATTAAAATGGGACCCAACCGCTGGTTGATGTGGGTTTGAGTGGTTTTGTATTCTCTTAAGTGGGAAGATTGCAATACAAAAATAATGAGCCGAAATCATTGAGTTGTGAATGAGAATTGTCTCCTAAAGTGGGCATCAATAAAGTTGGGTTTAGATTTGGACTTAGTCTTGGTTTGGACTGGGCCTAGACTTGCACTTGTGTGCTGGGTTTGGTCTTAGACTTGGACTTAGTCTTGAGCTTTGGGCTAAGCTGTGTTGGGCTTAATTTGTGCATGTGTTTGAGATTGGGTTTGGATCGGGTTATAACCCAACACCCGTTTCCATTTTGCAACTCATCTAGTTTAATTCTCAAAACTTATACATTATATACACATTATGATTTATATAATAGTTTTGGAGTTTTGAACCTTTGTAACTCTAGCCCTAATAGCTAGAGTTGATGACATTTGATAATCCCATTGATGTTAGCCTTCATGGCTAAGGCTCTCCCGTAGTACTATAAATAGAAGCATTTCTCCTCCAACTTAGTAGGTTGTTTTTTAAAGAGGTTTTGTGATGGAAAATGAGATGGTATTTTGAAATAAAAAGTTGGAGATGATTTTTTACATCAAAGAAAATTTTTCTTATCTTCTTTTGTTGGCCTCTTCTTTGGTTCTTCGTTAGAGAGAGTGCAGTCATTGTCAAGTTCGCCGAAACTATTCAGAAGGTGCTTCTGCATTAGCTAGTTTTGACCGTCGTATCTTGGGAGACAAACGCCGACGTACCTTCAGCACCCACCGGGAGACGATGAATCTATTTTAAGGAAACTGTGGTATTACACAGGTTTCGGTTTATATCCTTTATCTTTTGTTCTTCAAAGTTTTAAATTTAAATAATTTCTCGTATATTATTTTATATGTCCATTTGAATCCATCTTGTAATATCTTCCATGATGTAATTTAGTTCATTCTTGTGTTTTTTTTTTTAGTTCTATAGTTTGTTGTATATTTCATTATTTACTAATAAAAAATAATAATAATAATTGTTTTGTCATTTCTATTTAATTCATTTTATATATTTTTCTTGTATTTTTATGAAAAAAATACCAACAATAATATGAGGGGTTATTGGTTAATTTTACATAAATAACAATATGCATTTGTTAGTGTACGGGGGAGAAATATTCGCCTCGCTCCGTATCTCCTTGCTACCAAGCTCGTCTCACTTTGTTAAAATTCCGTTGCACTGTGAACAAAACAAAAGTGAGCTACCCGGCAGGTGGGTTTGCCGAAAAACCCCTCCGATGGTCAAGTTAATTTTTTTGGGAGAAGAGAGAATATAGCGATTCCGGTATTCCCTTTACTGTACAGTTGTATTCCGGACTCAGTTCCGTGTAGTTGGTAGTTGTGTCTACCTTGTTGTCGTCCTTTAATATCATTTGTTTGAATTTTAGGATGTGTTGGACTTGCCTCGAGTGGGTGGATTGAGTCGTGGTTTAAATTCCACTTTTTTTTGTATTTTGGTCTTTCCGCTCGAGCGGGCCTTTGAGCGCTCGAGCGGAGATTGCATACTTCCAATATCTCGTGCCCCTGCAAAACTTCTGCAGGTGTGATTTCTGCGCTCGAGCGGGTAGCGCTCGAGCGGGATTGTTAGCGCTCGAGCGGACAGTACATTTCTGGTAAATGTTCTGGGAGGGGGAGATTTACGCTCGAGCGGACCTTGTTTTATGTGTCTTTACGCTCGAGCGGTGTGTTCTACGCTCAAGCGGACCTGTCGTATAACTGAGAGTGACTGGGCATTTTAAATCACTTTTTCACTTTCTCTTCTCTCTCCTACTTTTCCAAAAACACCATTGTTGAGCTTCTCACTCTAGAACTCTACCTTCTCTCTAGGTATTGATCTAGTAGGAGTGGTTTGCTCACCTTTGGCCTTTACAAAAAAGTTGTTGATCGTCGAGGGCTATCTTTTAATCTGAAAATTTCGGGATTTGGAACATTTTGATTTTGGTCTTCATCTCCGTTGGAACTCATCTTTTGAGGTAAGGATATCCTACTCCTCTCTGTGGATTTTGTCTTTAAATTTTAGTATTTTGAGATGTTGGGGTTGGTTGGGTAATTTGGCGAAAGTTTGGGGCTTTTGTGTAATTTTACCTAAGGTGGGGTTTTGTTTATAATAAACCTAGATGCATGTTTGGCATGGAGAAATGGAATAAATGTTGGAATATTGATGAAAATGGAACCTAAGGGTTGAAAGGTTAATTATGGAAAATGTCCCTAATTACATTGATTAATTAATTGGTATAATTAATTGTGAGAAATGAGGAAATGAAATGGAAATGTTGGGATTGGAAGTGTATGGATGGGGTTAAAGGGTGTAGTTGAATTACTTATTACTCACCGAATTGAAATGTTGATTATATATCCATTTGTTGCATTTATATTCTGTATAGAAATAACTGCTTTGGGCTATCGGTGGAGGATAGTCTTGATTGTTGTAGATAATGCATGATGATTAGGCAAACCAAAACTGATCATTGAAATGTGTCATTGAGTGTGACAGTTGAAGGAATACATTAAATTTATGTATTGATTGATGTGTATAATAATTGTTTATATGCATTGTGTGTTGTGTTTGAGGAGATAGGGGATGTACTCCACGGTTTAGGGGATGATAGGGGATGGACCTCTAAACCGGATGTTGTTTGGGAGGAGATAGGGGATGGACTCCATAGATACAGCTCATATGCTTATCTAGTGATGTGTTGACACAGCTCATATGCTTGTCTTTGGAAGTGTGATATTGCTCTTATGCATGTCTACGGAAGTATTGATATAGCTAGTATGCTTATCTTTTATTGAAATGAGAAAATGTTTAATATGAGTTACTGTCTCATATAAGTAGTTTGGCCAGGTTCTGAGCCATGGTTATGAATTGGGAATTTGTAAGGAAATGAAAAATGAAAGTGTATCAGTGTTGACCATCTATCAATTGCTAATATTTTAGTCATTGTTCATGGTTGGTTTAGTGTATTTCTACTGGGCTGTGGCTCACCCTATATGGGAATATCATTTTCAGGTACAGGTAGCATGCCACCTCCAAGGACATAGCTTGGGAGGCTAGAGGCGGGCAGACTTTTGTTATTTAGTCTCTTTTGATGTATTACATGTATATTCAAGCCAAGGGCTTAATGTGTAAATGAGTTAGCACTCTTTTGTTGTAACCAAGTGTTAACTTGGAAAGCTGTAAGCCCGTAGGGCATTTGCTTTTGTTGTTAACATGTAATACCTTTTGTAACCAAGTACTCTGATGAATAGAAAAATGTTGGGCTTTTGTATATCAACGCATGTTTATATTGTTGGGTTTTATGTTATTTTTTTTGAGGGCGTTACAGAGAAGGCAGAGCACTGTAGAGAGAGAGAGTTTTAGATTACTTACCACTAACGTTTGCATGCTTCTCTTTTTCAAGGTTGGCCATGCAGTCTCAGAGATTGTGGGCGCACTACCTTTGCTGTCCTTCTCTAGACAGGCAGTTGTGCTCCCCTCTACATTTCTTACACGTATAGAGGCCAAAACCTCCAAACAGTGTTTGTCGCACCACCAAACAGCATTGACGCATACTAGGAGTGGATTCCCTTCTTCTCATCATTGGTCCACGTGGAGTATTAAATCGAGCTATTACTTAGTGAAACATAAACATTACGTTGGATAGCTACTGCTGAGCAAAACCAAACCGGTCCCTCAGAACCGATCGAATGCAAGGCATGCGCGTTCGGCATCTCGGCCTCACACAGCGATCTCATAGGCCATCTCAGTCCCCACATCTGCAGTCCGAACCATCCATAGTTCGGTCCAACGCATCCGTGCGGACATAATCAAATATCCTGTTCCACGTGATCCTAGTTCGGTTAAGCACATGCGTGCCACCATATCCAGTGCAGACCTAACTCAGCCCCACAATGTGCCCAAGCTCAACTTACACGGCCCATGTGACGCCCCAAAATTTAAGGATATCATAATAAAATTTAAAACTTAAAATCAATTTTCTTAAGTAAGAATCCTCATCAATGTTTCCACCAAATTTACCATCATTCATTAATTAACAACACAAAAACTAAAAGTTCTTAAATTACAACTCCAATCAAACTTAAAACTTTGTCTTAGTACACAAATATAAAAAGAAACTAGAGAAAAACTAGAAAACTCAGAAAAATTGTTCATGGAACTTTGGCACACTTCAAGCTAACCAGGGCTAAATGTTGCCTTCCAACAACTCGGTGTTTCTTTCGGTTTCTTCAGTACCTGGCATGAAACGCCAAGGCAACGGGAATGCCAATGAGCGACGAGCTCAATAAGATACTACAACCCGAAATATCCACCCCGATAATAGCACTCACAATTAATGAATAATGCGTAGTAACAGAATAACAGGTAGCATTTAATAAGCATAACAGGAATGCCATCAGTTGAAATAATAACAATAGATAATGAAAAAAAAATGGCAAACGGAAGCAGTATTTCATCATAAGGAAAATGACCACTTTTCTTTTTAAATTCTCATAGATTTAATTTATCAGATAAGTTTAAGTAACTCCCTGCGGAGCACTATTTCCACTCAATAGCTAAGCAATGGCCACGGGCAATTCTGACTCCCCCTTGGTCAAATATTCAAATGTTACTTGCTGTAACTACCAATGATGCCCATGCACTAGGGTTACATATCTGAGTCGTGACATCATGGTCTGCCCCAAGGGAACGGTCTATGTTGTGACACACGCACCACCAACCTTATATCGCCTACACCGATAACAGTCGAAATACCTTCCCGTGCCATGTTGGGGTTCGCAACTCACTTGCGCAAGATTTTAAACCGGGCTCACCCCATCACTTTTAAATTTTATATATATCATCGGTTCAATTTCGTGTTTCTTTATTTCGTTGAATTCACATTTTTATGCATGTGTGAGTTTTAGTGTGAGAACCACAGTGACATAAGGTTTATATAGCACAATACAATCATATATGGCAACCAAAATAAATGTGATAGAATGTCTTAGGAATCATCACAAGATTTCCTAAAAATTCACACACTTCTTCTTTCAGCACTGTATGATCAGACAAAAAAATATGAAACCCATACCAAACGAAGTTCAACCATTATAATATTTTAACTAGTGCTAGTTCATCGAGTTAGGAAAATATTTCAAGAAGAATACCAGGGCTAAAAACGATTTTAAAATGGAGAAATAATTGTTGGAAGAAAACTGGTTTTCTAGACAGTGAGTTACTTTAACCTCCAGCACAGGTGTTCTGTGTTTGAAAAATAAAAAGGGTCCTCAAACGGTGTTGAAAAGAGGCATGGTCAAAACGGTTTGTTAGATACTTGAGTTTAGAACATATTTCCAGAAGGATTCGAAGACTGAAAATCAACGGAAGATGGTCAAATAATTTTTCTAAGAAAGCTGGATAGATTCTGTCGCATTTTAGTAAAACTGCAATTTCTCCTTTTAGACTTATCCATTTTTTGTGAAATCAGTGGAAAATGAACGATAACTCTTATATCTAACTATTCCAAGTGGTCGTGCATAAAAATACCATTTGTAAAGAAAATGGGACCTGTTTGAAGCCACTACTTCTGCTGTCTTGTAGGCGACGCTTAGGGAAAATATTTGTTTCGGTAAGAAATGGTGTCCAATGATTTTATAAAAATTTTACACAGTGTATAACACCTATATCTACTTCCAGTATACACAGATTTTTAAACATCAATTATTTTCAATTTATTAGAGCCCTCTTTTTATCCGATAAAGTCTGAAACAGTGAAGAAGAATCTAAGTTTCAGATAAAAGAAAGCCATTCTCATCTCATTTTACTCTCTTGCAAGATTATTTCAACAATGGAGAATATTGAACACATAAAAACAGTAGCTAAGCCATATATCTATATTTGCAAGAAGGAATATGAAATTATAACATAATGAAACCCTCACCCTATCAAAATTTTAAACATGCATGGTACTATTTTACTATATATGACTTAACCATACTTAGTCTTGCATATATAATTTATATAAATTCAGTTAGAAGTATCTGAGGGAGGATATAGGTGATGTATTCTTACCTCAATGAAGTAAAAAAAAAAAAAGTGTTGAGCCTTTCTTCCCCTCTCTTCTCTCCTTTCCCTCTTGCTTTCTCTCCCTCTCTCTCTCTCTCTCTTTGTTTTGCTCAGTTTCATGTGTGTGCAATGGGGCTGCATAATGCTCCTAATTATAGGAGATTGAGGGCCTAATTTATTATTATTATTACTATTATTATTTTATTTTATTTTTACTTTACTTCTCTTTTGGCTTAGGAACTATGATCTAAGAGGCTAGATTGCATGTTGTGGCAGCCTTGACAAAGGCTTGAGATTTGCCATATGCATGTAGGCATGGAGTGTAGCAGTGGGCAAAGACATGCATTTGCATGCTTGGGCTGAATCCCTCTGGGAACACTTGTGGCAGCAAGCAAGGGCATGCATTGGCATCACTTGTGGCAGCAAGCAAAGGCATGCATTGGCATGCATTGACAAAGGCTTTGATTTTTATTTTTATTTTTGTACAAAATAAAAAAATCAATTGAATATATATATAACCTAGCCACTAGATATTTTGCTCCCTACTATTCTCTTACTAACTTAGTTTATTTGTTTAACCTATTTAGTTCCACAACTATATTTAGATACAAAATTTTATTTTATTTTATATTTTCTTTTTATTTTATTTTATTTATTTATTTATTTTTTTTTCACAGAAAGATAAATAATTTTATTTAAATGAATCTAATATTGGTATTAACCATGATGCTATTAACATTATAATTCTATAATTTAATAATCACTGTTAACTGACTTAATATTATTATTAATCAAACTAATTAGTTGTCTAAAAATTCAAGTTCTCACAGCCCAACATCCTAGAGTAGTTCAGCCCACTATTCAGCACAAATCTCCCTCTCAGTTAGTATGTCTTTTAAAAACAAAATGGGTCTTATTAACAATTGCGTCACATAAATAAAAAAATATATACAAAATTGAAAAAATATAAGATATTTTTCATTTATTTAAAATAATTTTCGTTACTTATAAATTAAATATATATATATTTATTTATTTATTTCCAACGTAATTTGCACTCCAATTAATATTAAACAGTGCTCTAAACACACTTTTTTTTTTAACTCAATGGTCTAAACACACTTGTTAGATGCATATGACATGTGATTAAGGCATGTGATATGTTAATCTTTCAAATATTACTGGTATGTGATTAGGGCATACATGCACCGGGTTGGTTTGATGCAAATTATTGAACAACTCGCCATAAATGATAGATGTTGACTTAAAAATGGCACTACAAAAATAAATAAGTAAATAAATAATGAATATTAATTTAAGATTTAGAGGTCTTTTGAGAAGCCAAAAAAAAGTCAATTTTTAACTTTTTATTCATTTTGAGTGACATCACCAGTCACATTTTTTACCCATAGGAAGACAAAATAGATTAAAAAAAGTCAAAAAAGTTAACTTTTTACCAACTTCTCAAAATACCACTTAACGAGTTTTCATCTAAAATCAACTAGTTAATTAAGAGTTCCACCTGTACATTAATGATTTTTTTTTTTTTTTTTTTTGAGGGGAATAACATATCAATTAAGGATATAAAATTTTCCATGTATTAATAATTATTTTCTTAAAAGTACAGCTGTTTTGTAATTTTTTTTTTTTTTTAACAGATATTGTTGATTTGTTGACAATAAGGGAAGTTAGCATCACATCATTAATCATGGTTGTTGTTATGGCGCTTTCTTGTTTGAATAACTCATCATATCATGTATGATGCGTGTGATTTTTCAAATAAATATACAAATAAATTTTTTTCGTATAAATTGCATAATAAAATTTTGAATAAATTATAAAAAATAAAAAAACAAAACAAAAACTTAGGGCTCCGTGTATTTT
This sequence comes from Camellia granthamiana, assembly GCA_036172215.1. Taxonomy (NCBI): domain Eukaryota; kingdom Viridiplantae; phylum Streptophyta; class Magnoliopsida; order Ericales; family Theaceae; genus Camellia; species Camellia granthamiana. Next base: position 149,354,325 of record CM069905.1, on the reverse strand, counting down.
TTAATTTAAATCACAGGATTTCAATTGTAACAATTAAAACCCTGATGTTACTTTCGCGTCACAATTTAACCCCTCTTTCCATCTCCATCTCATTTAACTAATGAAAATCTGGACAAAATTTTCATATTCAAATCCACATATTTAAATCATTATATCTATATCATCATAACTCCATTCTGTCTCATTTTTGTGTCGTTGAATTTACTTCATGGCCTAATTTTCATTTTATCCCTCATACGTCTTATTTCACCTCTTTTTGCGTTTCATTGGAGCTTCAAATTTGACCAAAAATAATATTTCTCTCCTTTTTTCTTTTCAAATTCAAACCTATATTTTCAAACCATTGTATCTCCCTTGTCGTAATTCTATTTCACCTCATTTTCTTGTCTTGGATTCACTTCATGGCCTAGTTTTCATTTCCCCCTTCATATACCTCGTTCCACCTCTTTTTGCGTACCATCGGAGCTCTAAAAGTTGGCCAAAATAAGATTTCTCTCTCTCTCTCTCTCTCTCTCTCTCTCTCTCTCTCTCTCTCCAGATTCAAATTCACATGTTTAAAATCTTATATCTCACTTGTCGTGAATCTATTTTGCCTCATTTTTACGTCGTTGGATTTACCTCATAGCTTGATTTTCATTCCACCCCTCATGCGCCTTATTCCACCTCTTTTTGTATGCTGTCGGAGCTCCAAAAGTTGGTCAAAAATAGAATTTTTCTCATTTTTTTTTCCTTCCTCTATCTTCTATCTCTATGCTTCTTCCTTCCTCCTTCATTTTCTCTTCCTTTATGGCCCTTCCACCGAGCTCGTAGTGGCCACTGAACCTCCGACGATGGCGGTGCCGTCGAGTGGTTAAAACTTTAGTTTCATTTTGTTCTAAAGAGAATATTCTTGGCTTAGTTTTGTAACCAAGAAAAGAAGCCAAAAGAGAAAAATATTTTTGGCCAACTTTCGGAGCTCTGACAACATGCAAAAAGATATGGGACAAAGTGCATGAGGAGTGGAATTAAAATTAGGCCATGAGGTGAATCCAACAAAGTGAAAATAAGGTGAAACGGAGTTACAACGAGGGAGATACAAGATTTTGAACATGTGGGTTTGAATATACAAACACAAAAAAAATAAAAAAAAATAAAAACATATTTTTGGTCAATTTTTGGAGCTCCAGTGACATGTAAAAAAAGGTGGAATAAGGCGTATGAATGATGGAATGAAAACTAGGCCATAGGTGAATCCAACGACGTGAAAATGAGGCGAAACAGAATTACGATGAGGGAGATACAAGGGTTTGAACATGTGGATTTGAATTTGAAAATTTTGTCCAGATTTTCGTTAGTTGAATGAGACGAAGATGGATGAAGGGGCTAAATTGTGACAAGAAAGTAACATCAGGGTTTTAATTGTTACAATTGAAATCCTAGAATTTAAATTAAAAAACACGCGAAATCTTAGAATTTTTTTTTTTGTAATTTGTCCTAAAATTTTAGGAAAATCAATAAACTAAAATAATAAGTGTCACATTACATCGTTAAAAAAAATTATAAATTTTATATGTTTGTATATAATACTATTTTAAATTTTAAATTTTTGGTTATTTTAGTTTGGCTAAAAAAGTTGTGTTTGGAAAGATAATTGATTTTTTTTTTTTTTTTTTATTTGATGATTGTAAGAGAAAAAGTAAAATAATTTTGGTTTGGATAACATTTTATTTTATTAATTAGTTTAACTTATTTTGTCTTTATTGACTATTTTAATCTAAAACTTGTGTCACAAATAGGGCCTTTGTATATAGGGTGATTGAGGTGGAACATTGGTTTGGTTCAATTCGCTTGTCAGATTATAATAACTCAATAATTTGAATCAATTTAAGAACGAGTATATATATTTTACAAAAAAAAATTATAAAATATATTTTGTCCAAAATAATATTCGTCTCAAATAGGGCCTTTGTATATAGGGTGATTGAGGTTGAACATTGGTCCGGTTCAATTCGCTTGTCAGATTATAATAACTCAATAATTTGAATCAATTTAAGAACGAGTATATATATTTTACAAAAAAAAAAAATTATAAAATATATTTTGTCCAAAATAATACAACACAGTATTAACAGATTTTGTCTTAGTGTCTGAACTGGTACTGAATAGTACTCTATCTATGGTATTATTTTGTTTCAGTTGAAAGCTAGGCTTTTTTTTCTTTTCTTTTTTTTTTTTTTTGAACTGAAAAAGGCCCAAAGGCTACAAAGCAATATCAAAGGCCAAAAGGGCCTTAACAACAGAAGGGAGGTTCCTGTTCTAGTCTAAAAGGAGGTGGTCATTGAGGTGAGCATTTGCCAGCCAGTGGGCCACACGATTTGCTGTCTTGGGAACCCACGAAAAGGCAAGAGATAATCGGGTGCTCATAGATTGAATGTCATGGAAACACGCTCTGTTTGCCCAAGGAGGGACCAGTTCTGAAGCACTTAACTCAATTATAGATTTGTTATCACTTTCCACTTGGACATGAGACAGACTAAAAGTCTGAATGAGTAAGCAAGCTAACTTCACTGCCCTTGCTTCACCTTGGAAAACAAACAACGATCTTACAAAGGTGACAATCCCATCAACCAGTTTACCGGTCCAATCCCTGAGAATCACAACAATAGAGGACTTTCTGCCATCAGGAGAAAGACTGGCATCACAATTGGCTTTTATCAATCCTTAAGGGGGTGGAGTCCAAGTAAAGCCAATAATTCTGGGAGAGACGTCAAAAGATACAGCACCCTGAGAGGGCACAAAACTGATCTCTCTCCAAAGAGAGGAAACTTGATTGATAACAAGCAAAGGATTCACTGGGGTTTGGTTAAACACCCACTCATTGCGCATTTTCCAGATAAACCATCCCACTATAGCTGCCTTATCGATCATGGCTTTCTTTTCCTTGTGATGCAAACTGTGTTCAATGATGGACTGGGTACAATTCTATGCTGAAGAGATAAAGCCTTGCCCTGTGAGGAGGCCCAAATCACACCCAAACCAAACTGCTCTAGTCCAAGCACAATGGAATAGAAGATGTTCAACTGATTCTAGGGCAGTACGACAGATAAAACAACACCGAGAGGGGGCACACCTGCGGCGGAATAAGTTTTCTTTGGTAGAGAGCTTATTGCAACACACTCTCCACCAAAAGTTACGAATCTTGGGTGGGATAGGCAGCCCCCAGATAATTTTTCAGAAGTCCTTGTGAATTGTGGCTGAAGAAGAGGCAGCATGGTTTGAATTGGAATGTTGTTCCCCAACCGCAATCAGATAACCACTCTAAACTTCGTACGCCCCAGATTTAGTGTAGTGCCACACAAGAGAATCGTCTAGGTCTTCTGAAGAAATAGGTATTGTTTCAATGGCATGCATGTCGTCCTTGCACAACAGGTTTCGAAGAGTGTGATAATCCCATTCTTTTGAATGTGGGTTGATCAGATCTTTCACTAACTGAATGTGACATCCAAATGGCTTTGGAGTTGCAACTTTAGAGTTGTGAGATTGGGGCGGCCACTTGTCATCCCAAAAGTGAATTGATTTGTCATTCCTAACTTGCCAACGTAACCCCTTGTCAAGAAGATCACATCCTTTAAGTATACTGGCCCAAGCCCAGGAAGGCCTTCGTTCCCTAGACGCAGCTAGAGAATCGGATTGTGGATGATAAACCCCTTTCAAAATTTGAGCACAAAGGGAGTGAGGATTCTTTGGAAGTCGCCAAGCTTGTTTTGCAAGCAGGGCTTGGTTGAAAGCTTTGAAATCTCGAAAGCCCATCCCTCCCTTAGATTTAGCTAAAGCCTAGGTGTCCCAACTTGTCTAGTGCAATCCTCTATCCATGGGGTCACCACCCCACCAAAAGTTACTAATATAAGAGTTTAAACGCTCATAGAACTTTTGTGGGAAAGCGAAGCAAACCATCACATAAGCAGGAATTGCTTGCACCACAGACTTGATAAGAATTTCTTTACCAGCTTGTGATAACAAATGTTGTTTCCAGCCTTGCATCTTACTCACAGCTCATTCCATAAGAAAGCCCAATGCAGCAGATTTTGATCTGCCCCAAGAGGATGGTAAACCCAAGTACTGTGAGCCTCTATTGACAAGCCTTATCCCTAATAAAGAGCACACCTCGTTTCTGATTGATGCAGAAGAGTTTGTTGAAAACACAATTCCAGATTTGTCAAAATTGATAAGTTGTCCCGAGGCAGTGCTATACTCATCAAGAGTGGATTTGAGAGCCAAGCAATCCTTCATATTCGCTTTGGCGAAGAGAATGGTGTCATCTGCAAAAAAAAAAAAAAAAAAAGGTGTGTAAGAGTGGGGCACCCCCGTTTAAGCTTAATTCCAGAAAGTTGTTGTGCATGTCATCTCTTTAAGAGGGAAAGGGATAGGGCCTCAGCAATCAGCACAAATAAATACGGTGAAACAGGGTCTTCTTGTCGTAAGCCTCGGGAGGGGATGAAAGCAGCCCTTTTCAAACCATTTGCAAAAGTAAAAAAGGAGACGGTAGACACTACTTCCATGATACAACCAACCCATATTCTATCAAACACCAACTTCTCTATAACTGCTTTCAAGAAATCCCATTGAACCCGGTTGTAGGCTTTGTTAAAATCTAGCTTTACCGTTATCTCATGCACCCCACCTCTCTTCTTTAGCTTCAAATGATGAAATGCCTCATGAGCTACAATAATATTGTCCTATATCATTCTTCCAGGAACAAAGGCTGATTAGTGAAAAGAGATAATCCGCTGCAGAATGGGTTTGGGCCGATTAGCAAGAATTTTCGAGATGATCTTTAGATTGAAATTGCAAAAGCTAATTGGACGGTACTGTGACAACTTTTTAGGGTTTGGGATTTTCAAAATAAGCACTAGATTTGTTTGATTCCACTCATTGAGAATGTGCCCGGTCCTGAAAAAACTCTACACTGTTTCAGACACTTTAGCCCCAACAACTGCCCAGTATTTTTTATAAAACACCCCCGAAAACCCATCAGGCTCAGGAGCCTTTAAGAAACCTAGTTGAAAGGTAGCTGCTTTAATTTTCGCATCCATAACTGGCTTAGTCAAATTCAAATTCATTTTAGTTGTAACAACTAGTTCCATGCCGGAGAGAGAAGACTCCATATCCCTTGGTTGCTCACTTTTAAAGAGGTCGGAGAAGAAAGCCAAAAGGTGTGTGTTTATCTCGTTGTCTGAGGTCAGCCATTGCCCATTCTCATCCAGAAGCCGAACTAATTGATTCCTTTGACTCATTTGTGTAACTAATGCATGAAAGAAAGAAGAATTTTGATCTCCAGCCTATAACCAACGTACCCTCGAGCGTTGTTGAAGATACATTTCCTCCTTCAATAAAGTCTCAGCCATCTCATCTTGAATGGCTCTCTAATTCTGAAAGGACTCCTCAGATGATGGCTGGGCTTGAAGGTCTGCCAATTGTGTTTTTTTCCCAAACTCTCTTGAACTCCACTCTTTCAGGCCTTTCTACAGGATTTAAGTCTTTGGCACAAGGAAAACATAGGAGAGCCTCTTAGAGGTACCTCCCAGTTTGATGCTATAACTTCTTGACAAAGAGGGGATGTTGTCTACGTTGATTCAAATTTAAAAAGCTTAGGAACTCGCTATGGGGGAATACAGGTGTTAAGAACTAGCAGACAATGATCAAAGCCCAAGAAAACTTCATAAAAGACTTGTGCATAAGGAAACAGTTCACTCCATGCGACATTAGCAACCACTCGATCAAGCCGTTTTCAAACACACGCTTGGCCCATTTGATTATTTGTCCAAGTGAAAGCATGGCCATTGAATTCCAAACCCAAGAAATCACATTCAGACGTCACTCACTAAAAGTGTTCAATTCTGCTGAGGTTAGGAGCACTCATGCCTTCCTTTTCCCATACAGAGCCAATTTCATTGAAGTCACCAATACATAACCACGGACGACTGTTGTCGTGGGCAATAGATATGATTTGATCCCAGAATCGAGCCCTTTGATTGAACCTTGGGGGTGCATAAATGAAAGTAGCCAACCAATCCGCTCCTAATCGGGAAATTAGACACCTCATTAGATTACTATTTTTTTTGTCTTACATCAATATTGACCTCCTAAGTCCACCATAGAGCCAAATCACCTGCTAAACTCGTAAGATCCACATAACAACTATTTAGGAAGCACAAACTCCTCATTATCTCTCCATAACTGACCTTCGGTTCTTTGTCTCCATCAAGAATACTACTCCTGGGCGATGGGTTGTACACAACCCTCGTAAGATTTAGACCGTCAAGGGTTGCCCAATCCTATGACAGTTCCAGCTGATTATAAACATGACTTATGTGGCTATTTAGGGTTAGCCACCACCACCCTTGTAGAGTCATCCAGCTGGGATACCATAGGGTAAGTATTTGGAACCTGTGAACAGAAATCTGGGTCAGCCAAGGACCTCAAAATCTCATCTCGAACTTCAATGTCCACCAAGTTCAACTGTAGTACTTCAGGATTAATGTATTTCTTGGTCTTTGATGGTCTTCCTCTGCTCCCCTTTTTGCCAGTGTGTTTACCTTGATTGTGTCCAACATATGTTGTTAAGTCTAAGGGCAAGTCAGTCCTGGGCTTGTTCTTAAGTTTGAGGAGCTTAGGTGGGGGTGAGAGAATGATGGGCTCCTCCAGAGCCTTCCTTTTGAGGGAGAGTCTAGTAAAAACAGAGGATAAGAGTATCTCAAGAGCCTTTAGAATTTCTAAAGCTAACATCTCACTAGTGGGCTCAGTGGAGCCACTTGGGCCATTCTGGCCTGTGAACTCATTCTCTAAAGACAGAAGAGAGTGTGAGTGGTCATCTGAAGTTGGGCTATCCGATGGTTCGGTCACATAATATGGTAGCCCAGAATGGGTTAGGCTTGGGGACAGGCTATGGCCAAACGGCCTGCTTATATTTGTTGTATTGGGTCTAGGAATAGTAACAATACCAAAAGGAGGTATTTGGGGAATATTCAAGGAGGAGGTAAACCCAGAGCTCATACTGGGAATATTCTGGGAGAACGAAATCTCATAGCTTCGGAGAGGGGAGGGAGTACTAACCAGATTTGTCGTTTCACTAGTAGGAGCACCGCATATTGATAGGCTGTCCATGACAACTGGCTCTGATTCTAGACGTTGTTGTAGGGGTGGTAGTGGTGGTCATGGTTTCTTTGTTGTGGTTGTACGAGAGCAATCCGTAACCAGAGTCCCATGTACGATATCTCCACTCGTCTTGATCGGAGATTGTTGCTGCCGGAGAAAGGGTCGAAGCCAATCTTCCATTTTATCAATCAGGTCTTGATAGAAATCCACTGATAAACCCAGATTCTTTACTACCCCAGTTCTAAGGCCAGGACCATAACCAGAATTCTGACCTTCTTCTCGCAATACAAATTTGCAGGAGGATTTCTAGTGGCTAATTCTACCACAGTCATAGCAAAAATCTGATAGTCGTTCATATTTAAACTCTACCCAGGTGTCTTTATCCTCCGGCAAGTGGGTAGTTTGTCTCTTCAACATAAACCCCTTAGGGAGGGGAGCTGCTATATTAATCTCCACTCTAAGTTGTAAAAAACTTCGTGCCAACAGCAGCCCGTCTGAGGGAGCTTCCACTCTGATTAACTTGCCAATCTTACTTGCGATAATCTGCCCATTCCTTCTAGTCATTCGCTCCATTGGTAAGCCATGAACCTGGACCCAAAAGGAGCAGAAGGAGAAGTCCATTTCGAAAATTATTTTGCCGACTGCCAGAGGTTGGAGCACCAACAGGTTACCCATAATCGACCAAGGAGCTTGCTTCAAAATCAGAGCCCGGTCTTCCATATTCCCAAAGCTGAAGAGGAAGACATTGTCTGGCCAAGCTGAAATGTTAACTACAGCTCTCGTTTTCCATGCCCCCAAGATAATACGGTTAACCGCTTGCGTATTTAGGGATTTGGAGGCCATAATCTTTCCAATCAAGCACAGGTTGGAGTTATCAATACTCTCATCAGAGCTTTCCTCCAACTCCAAAGAGCCCAAATCATTCAACTCCAAAGGTTCATTTGCCATGGCAAAACTCAAAGGACAAATGTGCAGAAAGGATGAGAGAAAGGAAGAAAACAAAGAGAAGCAAAGAGGACGCACATTGTAGTGAGAAGCAAAGGCTAAAGCCAAGCGCCCAAATGGATGGGAAAGACCCAGAGAAAATACCCAGAAGAAAACTAGGGTAGGAAGTCTCTCATGTTAGAGAGAGAGAAATTCAGTAGTTGAAAGCTACGTTTGTACGTTTTAATTTATTGTGCCTGTTTGGTGCAGCTTAAAAGCTGCTTATTTCAGCTTTCAGCTTAATTTAAGCTATTTTGATGTGTTTAGTTTAGCTTATAGCTTTTTGGAAGTCAGAAATCAGCTTATTCTTTGAGTGGGGCAGGAGATGCTTAATTTATAAGTCAGAAATCAGCTTATGTTCATAATTATAAGCTATAAGCTGTTTAGGCATAAGCTATAAGCACTTTCCCACAGCTCTACCAAACAGGGCCATTGGCAATTGTTGAGATTAGCTTTAATTGAGTGGAGCAACTCAGTTATATTGTCCAATCAATCCACTTAAATTAAGGTGGCTAATGTAATCATTTCACATTCTTGGACAAAGTATGTGTTATTTTATAACCGTTTTAATATAAAAGTCAAAATATTATTAACAAAATTAAATAATTTATAATTTATATTAAAAAATTAAAATTTTTCTTTTTATTTTATTTTTTATTTTTTACATATCTTTTCATAAAAAATTAAAAAGTCATTCCAAATATACTAACGTCTTTTTATATCATATTTTAGCCAAAAAAACTAAAAAATTATGAAAATAATCTATTCCTAAACGAGACCTCAATTTGGCTCGTATAATTTATTGTCATACGTTAATAATTTCATTAGTTGGTTTTATAATTTTTTTATTAAATTATCTTTTAAATTTTTTTTAAATTACTAAAAATAAAAAATTACAGATTGAAAACCCATGCAATTATTTTCAAAATTTTCAAACCATACAGAGTGCTTGATTTTTTTTCTCATATTTTAATATTAAATTTTTTTTTGACACTTCCCAAATGATCCCTTAGGCTTGTTTTGACAACTAGGAAAAAAAAGTTTACTTAGGTGGTGTTTGGCAAGAACTTTTTTGGGTTTTTTTGGCTATTTTAGCCACAAAAGACAAAATAGGCTTTTTTAGCCACAAAAAACAAAACATCACATCCAACCCATAATCATTATACTCCTCTCTCACAAAAAAAGTCAAAAAAGCCAAAAAGCCAAAAAGCCCTTCCCAAACCAAACTTTTAAGCCCAGGCTAAAATAGCCAAAAAAGCCAAAAAGCCAAAAAGCCAACCCACTTCCCAAACGGAGGCTTAGTGATTTTTTTAAAACTTTTTTTTAAAAAACGTGCAAAAAAATAGAAAGGTAATTTGATTCAAATAAGTCAATAAATCAATAAATTAAAATTTTTTTTTTTTTCCTAATTATCAAAATAGACCTTAGTTTGATTGCCTCATATAGTTCGGTTAGTAGAAATTCAAATTCTAAAGAGATCGAAATCAAAGAAACTAATAACTCGATACCGTGACCTAAAATTCTAACCAATAATCTGCTATCATTTTTGATGCACATGTTTAACAAATTTGTGACGAGCATTCATTGCAGAATGAGCTTCATGTCAAACGAATGAACCAAACATACATAGGTGACTTCTCTTTCTCATGGAGCGTCAAATCAACAAACAAAGCAGTTCATTAGGTGGCACAATCTCATTTTTGAAATTTCCTCCCATTAGATTGGGTGTCAAGACCATCGCGCCTTGTTTAGCTGCTAGGTAATTTGTTTTGTTTTTGGTTTCTAGTCTCTTTAATTTGTTTTCCTTGTATTTGTCCCCTAATCAAAAAATAAAAACCATACACATGGGGCTGTTTGGGAAGTTGGTTTAATGGTGAAAATAACCAAACAAAGAAAAAATTAAGAAAAGCAAATACAACCACAACGTGAATCACATGCCTGGGAACTGCCACCACAGGAGTTGAAATGTTGATTTTGCCCATGAGAGCATTGATTAAAACATTGCTTTCTTTCTTTTGAATTTAAGCAAAGCCACGTTACCAACGTCGTGGGGGTTGTCTAGGGGCAATTTAGTCATTTGATATTCTAACATCATATCAAACATCTTTCTCAATACAAAAATTCGACCAAAAAAGTCAATTAATTTTGCTATCACAAAAATTAAAATAACTTACTAATAATCAAATAATCAAAAAGTCAAAAGAATAATATATTTCCAAATCAGCCATACTTAATCCATTTTTATCCAATTGCAGTTCGAATAATTGAAGAACCTTTGAAGCAGAGATGGAATTAAAATTTCATCATTAGAGGGGGGTCAAAGATAAATAATTTTTTGTTACCATATATACAAGTGTATATATATGTATAATATGACATATAAATTATATATACACAGAAAAAAAAAATCAAATATTATAGAAATAATCTCTAATAATATATAAAAAAAAAATTAGGTAGAAAATAAAAAAAGAATATAAGATGGTAGAAAAATGTGATACATATATTTTATGAAGGGCTATTTTATTATAAAATAAGATATATATATATATATATTTTTAAAAGTGTTAATAGTAAATAGAATTTTTCACAAAACAGGAGATCATGGCCCGCAATAGTCTTCTTCTAGTTCCATCTCTATTTGGGGGTGTTTGTTTGGTGGAATTAGGACATGAGATTGGATTCCATATCTAACAAAGTGAATAGTCCAATGTTTGGTTAGAAAAGTAAAGGCCGGACTAATAGTCTAGTCGGATTAATAATCCCTCATATATGAGATAACTTAATCCCATGGGGGAAGTAGGATAGAAATGGATGGACTGAGTCAACCTTAAATGATGAAATTAACCCTCAAATATATGTAACAATTATTTCTTTCATTTTTAATTTTTTTTTTTTTTAAGATGTTGAATTTTTTTTTAAATATGTGTAAATTAATCTCATGATATATACATAGTATTAATAGTCTTCTCTTACCCCCCCTCTTTTTTTATTTTTTCTGCTTTGTATTAGCAAAATCATAAATGAAAATATGCTTCTAATGTCGTATTTAAATAAAATTAAAAATGGCCTTTGTAAAATAAAATAAAATATACTTCAAATTTAGTTTGCCATTATAACAATTTAAACAATATATTTCATAATTTTCAAACTAAACATAAGATTCACTAAAATGTCATTTTCAGACATTTAATCCCATGAAAAACAAACAGGGATACACATCATTTCCAGGCAAATAGTCCAAGGACTATATATCCCAAGACTATCAGTTTGTTGCATTACAATCTCTCTTATCCAATTCGTCCAAACAAACATGTCTGTGGAGGGATAAAATATTGGCCCAAACCTGAAGCAGCTAGGCAAATCAGCCCAAAAGAAAAGAAAGGCCCAAATGAATTTCTAAGAAGCCATTAAAGAAAGGCAGTACAATGAGGCATGGCTAAGATTGTAAGAAGCAATAAAAAGTAAAGATCTCCTTCTAGAAGGAAATTCACAGAATATAAAAGGAACGTCGGATTCATCTTTATCTAACGGTAGTGATTGAGGCCAAATTGTACAATATTGAGGCCAATAATTAGGATCTCTTAACCCTACTTGCCTGTCAAATTATATATTTTATGCATGTTTAATGTCAATCAGGTTGGACACAGTGGGAGCATAAAATAAGCAAAAATGCAGAAAGTATGGAGAAAAATGCTTCATGCACGTGCAACCCATCCATCGCAGCCAAACAGGCCCTAAAGAAATTGCACGTGCGGAGGCCCATTCTCACATCATGTGGAACTTACGTTGCACGTGCGGTGGAAATTCTTACATGTACGACCCTACCTCGGGAAGTTTGTTTAATATTTTGAATGTGAGGAAAAATTATAGAGGTATAAAGAGACAGAAAAATGCTGGATTAGGGTTTTGAAAAATTCCAAGAGAAAGAAGAGGCTAGGGTTTGGAAGAGAGGATTCTCAAGCTTGCTATTCCATGGATGGTTATTCTACATCTACCTCTTCTCACTTCTGCATGAGTGGCTAGGCTCCCTTTTCTAGGGTTTTCATGAAACCCTAGCTATGTAATTAGGTTTTCTCTTTACTTTTTAATTATGTAAAGGTTTGAACAAATTGTATGGTGTTTAAGAAATTTCAAATATATATTTTTCATTATCTCTTTAAGTATTTTGCTTTCTGTGATTGTTGAATGCTTTCCATACAATGGTTTTCTATTCTTTCATATTCAAGGCATGAGATGAACCATACTACGAGGGACGAGTCGTGTCGCTACCCTAGTTTAGAGCAAACGAGTCGTACTACTTGAGATGGTTTGTGCCCGTACATTGAATGTGATGATTTTCTTAATAAATGCTTCGAATTTGTAGTTGCGAAATATTATTCTGTTCGAACCGTAACATAATTGAGTCTCAAATTGAAGCCTTATTTATGTAACTAGTGGTGAATTTATTACCCTAGGTTTTTCCACAATCAGTAATTCCAAATTCAATTTTAATCACTAGTTTAATTGCTTTGTTTAATTTAATTATTATTAGGTTATGAATAACCATCTTTTTCATCAAGATTAATTTAGGAATTTAGCATGTAAATTAGTTTAATTTCACAATTGTCCCTATGGATCGATACCTGAACTTGCCATTATTCTAAGGAATTTGGTTTAGTTTAGCGTTTATTTTTGGTGTAAACATCAAGACGGTAAAAACGTGAATATAGGTCTGGCCTATTAGACGGTAAGTTCATTCGATTAACCTGATCCAACGAACACAACAATTGGCAAGTTAGCCATTAGCATCTGACATAATCTAAGCCGTTCATAAAATGATGATCCAACGATCAAAAGCAAAGGCAACTTGATCACTTGCCTGACTAGAGTCAGGAACGGACAAAACCCTCAGATCAAATATTGATCCAACGAATGAGATTTAAATTAGGAAAACTATAAAGGTGAAACAGGTGAAATAAACAATACAGACTAGAGGCAATCCAAGAACCCTTTTTTAAATACAAATTATCATGGCAAACAGTATTCTAACTTGACTGTCGGTGGATCCTTTCAACTAGGGAGTGATCAGTAATGTTTTGGTTTCTCTTAGCAGAGTAAAAGAAGGGACAAGTTATCTCACGTTCCCTGTAGAGAAGAATTCTACCTGTGTAATAACCCTCATCACTGCTTACCGATAAACTACTGATTACTGCTAAATTGAGACTAATTATGATTGTTAACTGAAGTAATCGAAATATTGAACTGACTGACTGGAAATTGAAACTGATTGATTGAGTATATCTGTTTAAATTGCATTCTATCTGTTTGACTGTTTAATTATCTGTTCATGTTTTTATGTTTAAATTGCTAATTGAAGGCCTTATCGGCGGCCGAATCAGAAATTGATTGATGCTTTATGATCGGTAGAATTAATGTGAATTTATGGTGTAATTATCTGAAAATTGATTTGGCATGAGTAAATTAGATTAAAATAAGCTTAATTGCATAGTTGGCTTTAATTACCAAAATGTCATTGTGAGTGGCCACTATCTAAACATTTTGAGTTTCATTATACACTCAACCAAAACATTTCCTCACCCTCTTTTGAGCACAAAACCGATCTAGAGAGAGAGAGAGAGAGTGAGAGAATTGATGTGTTATTGAGGGATTTGCTTGGAATCTTGAGGATATTGTAGAAAACTTGCAACATTAAGCTCCTATACCGTAAACTCAAGACTTAGGTAAGGAATTGAGCCTCTCATTGTTGTATTTAAGATTGTTCTTGCATAATTCATGTCAAATTTAGTGGATTGAGTCACGAAATAGCTTCATATGTTGATTTGAGTTAGAATTCATGCATGCATATGTTTATCCTTGCATTGTGAGGTTTGATTTCATGGTAAATGTTACATGCATGCTCATATTTATGTTCAAGACCATGATTTCATCTTGTTTTGAAAGGAATTAGCTCATTAGAGCATGTTTTGAAGCTTGAAAGTTGTTTAAAATACATGCATGTCATGTTTGAAGATTGTTCATGAAATTTGGTTTGAAAATGAGTTCAATTGAACTACCCTTGGGCTTTGATTTCTCAAATTGAGCTTTAAAACATGTCATACTATGTTTTTACAAGTGTTTTCCAGGTTTTCAGCCCAAGATGATCGATTTTAGTGCATTAGAACTTGGTTTTAAGCTTGAAGGTGCAATCTGGGTTTTCCAGATTTTGCACTCCCGCTCGAGCGGGGAAAGTGGCGCTCGAGCGGGGAATTCGAGCATCCAGTACTTTGTTATGTCTTGCAGTCCGCTCGAGCGGGGCATTGGACGCTCGAGCGGGACCTTGTGTCTTACGCTCGAGCGGCTATCGAGCGCCCTATCGAGCGTGATTTTTACACATCCAGTAATTTTGACATGTTTTACAGTCCGCTCGAGCGGGTAACTCGCGCTCCAGCGGAGTATTTTGTTTGCCTTTACGCTCGAGCGGGGTAACCTGCGCTCGAGCGGATCCCTTATTTTCTGAAAATTCTGGAAAATGTTTTAAAGTGCATCTTTGCATCCTCATTCCATCCTAGGCATTCTTAGGCCTAGTTTAAGGCATCTTAATGAGGATATAGATGTAGAACACACCAAGGCAAATTAGGGATTAAGTTATTATCTTTTCCAACTGTATAGCTTAGTGTGTATTCGTTCTGTAAACTCTGTAAGGTTGGCTTTCCGAGGAGACGCTCTAGCTTACTGTAGCCCAGAACTCTGTGAGTAACAATTGTGTAAAGATATGTTCAACTGTGAATATTTCTGACTGTTTAACTGAACTGCTTTCTGAACTGAAACTGTTAATTGAATGAATGTATGTCCTATATTCTGAACTGTATTGTGGCATCCTTAGCAACTACTGTTACTGACTGTTACTGTTACAGAGATCTGTGTAGGTTCCCTTGTTGGAACCACTACTGTTTACTGATTGATGGCCATCATTTACTGTTCGGTCTTTAAGACCTACTGTTTACTGTACTGCTATGCTAACGGATGTACCACATATGACTATTATGACTGAACGACTAATATACTGAATCAATTGACTGTTTTCAATACTGAAAGGACATTCATTCTTAACATCTTTACGCATTATGTTATCCACTGGGTTTTAGCTCACTGCTCATATATATATGTAGGTGTACAGGCACCAGACTGCGGCTAAAAGCGTCGGGGTAAGCTCCAGTTTTGTCAAGCCAACCTATGTGCCTCACCGCGAGGTTCCGAGTCTGTCAAGCTTTGGCTTAGGGGTGTTTTAATTTCCCCCGTCTGTCTCTGTACATGTTTTTGTAATAACCGCTTAGACTGATAAACTGTACTGTACTGTTTAATAGGGATTAAGTCCCTGCGCTGAATGACTGTATATAATGTACATACCGTTTTGTCACTGACTGTATATATGTATGAAAAGTCTTTTTGCATACAGACTGTCACAACTCATTGGACATTGTTTATTTACTGTTTTGGCTTCCGCCAGTCCCTGTACTCTGTTTTACTGTTCTACTGTTAAGCAGGCCTTCGGTAATCTCGGATTACTGGCCGGTTACGGTGCTAAACCCATAGGGGCGGGTTTGGGTCGTGACAACCTACCACAATACCTTTGGGTATTAATCACTTAAAATTAACACTAATATATATCTGATAAGAGATCTTGGAGCTAAACGGAAGAGAACCAACTGAAGATGCTTAACTATGCACACAAATTCAATTTACGCTGACATAAAGTGTAGCTATTATTTTTTTTATTGTTGCTCAACCATTGACACAAAACATTATTTACACAATTTAGTACACTTGCAATAAAATAAACCGGTCTATAACGCTAAACATTGATCCCTGAAATTTAGTTCATATGGGTTGACATATATCATATAGGTTCTGTGACAAAAATCTCTTGATTCTGAACAGTAAATATATAAAGCTGATCATAAAATAAAATAAAAAAACAAACAAACAAACTCAGCTCAATGCAGCATTGAGAAAGTAGATCAAATAATTGTAACATTCAGATATAAACCACGGCTCAAGTATGACACATTACATTTATCAGACACAACATAACTACACCATCCAAAAAACCCCCATGATTGAGAGAATATTTTAAAAGGCCTTATTTACTACTCGATGATAAAGCTCCCAAACCACAACATAACTACACCATCAAAGAAAACCTCATGATTGGGAGAATTTTTTAAAAGGCCTTATTTACTACTCCATGATAAAGCTTCCAAACCACTCAAATAATACCATGTCCTTTCTTAAAGCAGTACTTGAATTAAACTTTGTTTGGTTTT